>CM035411.1:181631088-181643588 GCA_020310875.1 Ceratopteris richardii
ATTCAAGAAGAAGCCAAGTCAAAGCATTAGTGATCATGTCACTAAGATGAAGGATCTAGCAGATAGTCTTGGATCCATAGATGAGGATGTTGAAGATCACAGATTGATTGCTCAACTACTTGCAGGTTTGAGAGGGGATGAAAGGTGGAAACCTTTTGTCTTATCAACAGAACTTTCTTTGAATCATTTTGTTCCAGACTTGAATCAGTTACTTGGCTTGATGCTCACATATGAGCAAAACTTGAAGGGAGATGGAGATAAAGGACAAAGTTCTACAATGTACATGAAGAACAAGAAGAAAGGAGATAAAAGTAAAGCAAAGGATGAAGAAGAGTCAAGTTCTCAAGTTTATTATGCAAGAGGTAAAGGCACTCACAGAGGAAGAGCAAGAGGTTTTGGAAGAGGAAGAGGTAATTAGAATAACAACAAGAAGGCTTGCTGGATCTGTGGATTGAGTAATCATTTGGCTCATGATTGTTGGCACAACCAACAAGGATCAAACCAGAATCAAAACAACAATAGCAGAGGTCGAGGTGGAAGATATCAAAGTAATTTTCAAAGAGGCAGACAAAGTCAAAGAGGTGGCTATGGTAGAGGTGGAGGAAGAAGTTGGGGACAGAATCAGTCCTACAACACCACCTACTACAACTATGCAAATGACACACAGAATGAAAGTCATACATCATTGATGATGAATTCAATCAGCACATCAGATAAAGAAGATCTAAAGGTATTTTACATTGAATCTAGATGTTCTAATCATTTGTCAGGAAACATAGAACTGATGTCAGAATTGGAAAAAGGTATTTCCAGTCATACAGTTCAAACAGGTGATAACACAAGACACAGTGTACATTCAATTGGAAAAGTGAAATGCAAGAGTGGAGCAGATTTGCTAACCAATGTTTTGTATGTTCCTACAATACCTTAAAACTTGATTAGTGTGGGACAGATAGTTGAAAAAGGTTTTCAAGTCAGGTTTACAAATGAAGGAGTATTTGTTGAAGATCCAAAGAATGGATATAATCAGATTGTCTCTGTTAAGAAAGAAGGTAAACTCTTTACTTTAAGAGTACAAGGGAACATTGGTCAAGCTTTGCTCACACATGGTGAAGGAGTGATTACAGAACTTGATCTCTGGCATAAGAGATTAGGTCATTTCAATGAAAGAGGCATTAAAGCTATGGTTGCTAATCAGTCTGTACTAGGATTACCAAATGTGCAAAGTCAACATATGGTTTTTAAATGTGAAGCATGTCAAATGGGAAAAGCACACAGGTTACCATTTCAGAGGAAAGGATTCAAACATGATGGAGTACTTGAGCTCATTCATACAGATGTATGGGGACCAACAAAAGAAGGATCCATCAGTGGCTCAAGGTACTATGTTCTTTTTATTGATGATGCTACAAGATGGATAACTTTATATGTCTTGAAGGAAAGATCAGAAGTGTTTGGAGCTTTCAAGCATTTTCATGCATATGGAGAGAGAGTCACAGGTCAAAAGCTTAAGAGACTGAGGTCTGATGGAGGGGGAGAATACTTCTCCCAAGAGTTCAATGATTATCTTTGGAATGCAGGTATTAAGAGAGAAATAACTTGCAGGTATACACCACAACAAAATGGTGTAGCAGAAAGAAGGAACAGGAATCTGGTTGAGTTTGCTAGAGCTATGCTGAAGGAGAAGAATTGTCCAAATTATCTTTGGGCTGAGGCTGTAAATACAGCTACATATCTTGTGAATAGATTACCATGTGCAGCTCTAAATGGAATGACTCCATATGAAGCTTGGTGGGGTAAGAAACCAACACTAGATCATTGTAGAGTGTTTGGATTGATTGCATATGCTTATGTACCATCACAACTTAGACATAAACTTGAACCAAAGGTAGAAAAATATGTGTTCATTGGTTATGATGAAAAGCAGATGGGTTACAGGTTGTGGAATCCCTTAACCAAACAATTTCTTGTTTCTAGAGATGTTACATTTGATGAACAGAAAAGTTGGTATGCAGATCAAAGTCATACAGCTGAAGAATTTGAAGAAGAGATAAGAAGATGTGAGAAAGGAAAATCAATTGTGCAGGTGAATAGAGATGAAGACTATATGCAAGCAAGTACATCCAAAAGTGGATTAACAAGAAGGAATGAAGAAGCTCCTATATTTGATGAAGAAGTGTATCCAGACACTTATGAAGAATGTGAACCAAGAAGGTCAAGCAGGACTAGAAGGCAACCAGAAAGGTATTCTTATGATACTTCTTACATAACTTTGAAGAACTATGCATATATGGTCAAAGATGATGAAGAACCTCAGAACTATGATGAAGCTAAAGGTAAGAAGCAATGGGAAGAAGCAATG
Organism: Ceratopteris richardii; assembly: GCA_020310875.1. Classification (NCBI taxonomy): domain Eukaryota; kingdom Viridiplantae; phylum Streptophyta; class Polypodiopsida; order Polypodiales; family Pteridaceae; genus Ceratopteris; species Ceratopteris richardii. The sequence goes on from CM035411.1 coordinate 181,633,451, forward strand.
AAGGAAGAATTCAATGCACTGGAGGAGAACAAGACATGGGAACTTGTTCCTAAACCAAATGGTAAGAAAGTTATTGGAAATAAATGGGTTTATAAAGTGAAGAAGCTTGCAGATGGAAGTATAGCCAAATACAAAGCTAGACTGGTGGTGAAAGGCTATGCCCAAACCTATGGCATAGATTATGATGAGACATTCAGTCCTGTAGCTAAGATGCCAACTATAAGGACAATCATTGCTATTGCAGCTTCAAAAGGATGGACCCTAAGTCAACTGGATATAAAGAGAAGAGCATTCTATGCATTGAAGCAAGCTCCAAGAGCATGGAACTATAGACTAGTGAAGCATCTTAATGAACTTGGATATCAAAGTTCAAAAGCAGATTCAAGTCTACTTATCAAAAGAACAGAGGAAGGTATAATCTACATTTTTATTTATGTAGATGACATTATAATCACAGGTACTTCAGATGAAGGAATCAAGGAGGTAAAGAGATTACTTGAAAAAGAATTCAAGATTAGTGATCTAGGAAAGTTATCATACTTTCTTGGAATGGAAGTCACTTATAAAGATCATGGCATATATGTATCACAAGAAAGGTAACTTCTAAATCTATTGAAGAAGTTTGATATGGAAAATTGCAGAGAAGCTTCAACTCCACTTGAAGTTAATCACAAGCTCAGTAAATATGATGGTGCAGAATACAAAGATATGAGGAAGTATCAATCTCTTATGGGTAGTTTGATTTATGCTACACTAACAAGACCTGATCTTAGTTATGCAGTGGGATTTTTGTCACAATTCATGAATTGTCCAAAGGACCCACATTGGATTGCAGGTCAAAGAGTTCTCAGATATATCAAAGGAACTATAAAGGAAGGATTATATTATCCTTTTACATCAAATTTGAAGTTGAGAGCCTACAATGATTCAGACTGGGCAGGTAATCAGGATGACAGAAGATCAACTCATGGCTACATGATATACATTGGTGATAAGCTTGTAAGTTGGTGTTCAAAGAAACAACATACAGTAGCATTATCATCAACTGAAGCTGAGTACAAAGGACTTGTGGAAGCAGCTAAGGAGGTCATATGGATGCAGACATTGTTCAAAAGCTTGGGCATTGATCAAGGTACACCTACAGTACATGGAGATAATATGAGTTCACTTTATCTTGCAGCAAATCCAGTTTTTCATGCAAGGACAAAGCACATAGAGATACAGTATCATTTTCTCAGAGAAAAGGTAATGGAGAAGGAGATTGAAGTGGAGTATATTTCTACTAAAGATCAGTTAGCATACATAATGACAAAGAGCTTGGATGGTGTGAAGACTAGCAGATTCAAAAGCATGGCAGGAGTAAAAGAAAAGAAGATGATATGAAGAAAGAGAGAATGTCAATTAGTGATTGAGGGGGAGCTGTTGGAGAAACAATCACTAATTGGACATATATTTGAAGGTCAAAGCCTTAGAAGAAAACCACATGGCTATGTGAAGGGACAAATTCACATGTGTATTATATTTGTAAAGTTAGTTCACCTTAGTTCTAGAAGTTTTTTAAAAAGTCACGAGATTGAGAAAAACTATATAAGTTAGTTTGTATCAACTGACGTGGAGAGAGAAGAGAGGGAAGACAATGATAGAGTAAGTTAGAGTTCAATTTGTACGATTGAGTATAGTCGGGCTTCTCTGAGTGAGAAAGCACTTGTAAGCTTCTAAGTTTTCATAGCTATGATAAGAACTAGTTAAAGTTCTGTGTATATGGCTTCTTCTTCCATCTCCAGTGTTTGTCTTCTGTGTAATGATTTGAAAGGTTGAAGTTTTCCAAGCAAGTCGATGCCTGGCATCGAATGTATGTTGAAAGGTTAAGTTTTATGCAAGAAGTCGATGCCTGGCATCGAATCCTAGCTGATAAGTCCTTATCTTCATATCTGACTTTTATCTACTGATGAAACTTCTTAGAATCATGAGGTTTGTGGAGCAACTCGATGCTTGGCATCGAGTTTCAGCATAAAGTCGATGCCCAGCATCGACTTCCTACATACAAGTGGTCTTCTTCATGTGTGTGTTCAAGAGGCTATTTTTGGTGCAGAAAAAGAGGCTGAAAAAGCTCAAAGTCGATGCCCGGCATCGACTTTGGTTGCAATTCGATGCTAGGCATCGAATTTTTATTTTTAGACAGCGAAATTTACTAAAACAAGAAAAATTTCTAGTTTTGGAAGGTCATACGAGGTCATCTTGTGAGGGCCATAACTTGAGTTCTAGAGATCTGTTTCATGCATATGATAGCTTGTTGGAAAATTCTACTTTTCTAGTTTCAGCCTAAAAAAGATCTTGCAGAAATAATATTTGAGCTAAGAACAATTAGCAAAATACTGAAGGTATGTTATTTTAGTGACTAGAAAAATCTAAAGAAGCAAAGTTCTTGGTTTCGGCTATCATTTCTCAAAGTTTGGAGTGGCAATGAGTTAATGGTGACCATAGAGGTGTTCTAGTGTCACATTAATTCATTTCTTGTGGTGTCTTACACATCAACAAGTGTTATCAGAGCAGAAAGTTCTTAAAGAGCAGAAGGCGGCAAAGGTACGAGAAGTTTTGGAAAGTTTTCCATTAAAGTTTCAAAGGTGAAGCATTTGAAGACACAGGGCATCAAAAGGTTACTTCAAAAGTATCCTCATACACAAAGAACTCCAAAAGATATTATACTTTATCCTTTAAGCTCACAGGTTGCAGTAGAAGAAAAGGAGTATGGCAGATCATATCTCCATTGACAAACTGGACAGAGATAACTACCCCACATGGGTAATGAGAATGGAAGCCTTACTTATGAGTAAGGATCTCATGATATATGTTACAGGTGAAGAAGAGAAGCCAGTATTTGAAGATGAAAGCCGACCAAAGAAAGAAGAACTAGATGCTTTAAAGCATTAGCAGAAGAAGGATGCAAGTGCAAAAGCCTACATTTACAATACAATCTCAGATGATTTGCTACCACACATCAGAGGATTGGAATCATCTGAAGATATATGGAATGCATTGGAGTATCATTTCCAAAGCACTACTAAAGCAAGGAAAGCAAGTCTATGGTCAGAGTTTACAACATTCAAGAAGAAGCCAAGTCAAAGTATTAGTGATTATGTCACTAAGATGAAGGATCTAATAGATAGTCTTGGATCCATAGATGAGGATGTTGAAGATCACATATTTATTGCTCAACTACTTGTAGGTTTGAGAGGGGATGAAAGGTGGAAACCTTTTTTCTTATCAACAGAACTTCCTTTGAATCATTTTGTTCCAGACTTGAATCAGTTACTTGGTTTGATGCTCACATATGAGCAAGACTTGAAGGGAGATGGAGATAAAGGACAAAGTTCTGCAATGTACATGAAGAACAAGAAGAAAGGAGATAAAGGTAAAGCAAAAGATGAAGAAGAGTCAAGTTCTCAAGTTTATTATGCAAGAGGTAAAGGCACTGGCAGAGGAAGAGCAAGAGGTTTTGGAAGAGGAAGAGGTAATCAGAATAACAACAAGAAGGCTTGCTGGATCTGTGGATTGAGTAATCATTTGGCTCATGATTGTTGGCACAACCAACAAGGATCAAACCAGAATCAAAACAACAATAGCAGAGGTCGAGGTGGAAGATATCAAAGTAATTTTCAAAGAGGTAGACAAAGTCAAAGAGGAGGCTATGGTAGAGGTGGAGGAAGAAGTTGGGTACAGAATCAGTCCTACAACACCACCTACTACAACTATGCAAATGACACACAGAATGAAAGTCATACATCATTGATGATGAATTCAATCAGCACATCAGATAAAGAAGAGCTAAAGGTATTTTACATTGACTCTGGATGTTCTAATCATGTGTCAGGAAACATAGAACTGATGTCAGAATTGGAAAAAGGTATTTCCAGTCATACAGTTCAAACAGGTGATAACACAAGACACAGTGTACAGTCAATTGGAAAAGTGAAATGCAAGAGTGGAGCAGATTTGCTAAGCAATGTTTTGTATGTTCCTACAATACCTAAAAACTTGATTAGTGTGGGACAGATAGTTGAAAAAGGTTTTCAAGTCAGGTTTACAAATGAAGGAGTATTTGTTGAAGATCCAAAGAATGGATATAATCAGATTGTCTCTGGTAAGAAAGAAGGTAGACTCTTTACTTTAAGAGTACAAGGGAACATTGGTCAAGCTTTGCTCACACATGGTGAAGGAGTGATTACAGAACTTGATCTTTGGCATAAGAGATTAGGTCATTTCAATGAAAGAGGCATTAAAGCTATGGTTGCTAATCAGTCTGTACTAGGATTACCAAATGTGCAAAGTCAACATATGTTTTATAAATGTGAAGCATGTCAAATGGGAAAAGCACACAGGTTACCATTTCAGAGGAAAGGATTCAAACATGATGGAGTACTTGAGCTCATTCATACAGATGTATGGGGACCAACAAAAGAAGGATCCATCAGTGGCTCAAGGTACTATGTTCTTTTTATTGATGATGCTACAAGATGGATAACTTTATATGTCTTGAAGGAAAGATCAGAAGTGTTTGGAGCTTTCAAGCATTTTCATGCATATGCAGAGAGATTCATAGGTCAAAAGCTTAAGAGACTGAGGTCTGATGGAGGGGGAGAATACTTCTCCCAAGAGTTCAATGATTATCTTTGGAATGCAGGTATTAAGAGAGAAATAACTTGCAGATATACACCACAACAAAATGGTGTAGCAGAAAGAAGGAACGGGACTCTGGTTGAGTTTGCTAGAGCTATGCTGAAGGAGAAGAACTGTCCAAATTATCTTTGGGCTGAGGCTGTAAATACAGCTACATATCTTGTGAATAGATTACCATGTGCAGCTCTAAATGGAATGACTCCATATGAATCTTGGTGGGGTAAGAAACCAACACTAGATCATTGTAGAGTGTTTGGATCGATTGCATATGCTTATGTACCATCACAACTTAGACATAAACTTGAACCAAAGGTAGAAAAATATGTGTTCATTGGTTATGATGAAAAGCAGATGGGTTACAGGTTGTGGAATCCCTTAACCAAACAATTTCTTGTTTCTAGAGATGTTACATTTGATGAACAGAAAAGTTGGTATGCAGATCAAAGTCATACAGCTGAAGAATTTGAAGAAGAGATAAGAAGATGTGAGAAAGGAAAATCAATTGTGCAGGTGAATAGAGATGAAGACTATATGCAAGCAAGTACATCCAGAAGTGGATTAACAAGAAGGAATGAAGAAACTCCTATATTTGATGAAGAATTGTATCCAGACACTTATGAAGAATGTGAACCAAGAAGGTCAAGCAGGAGTAGAAGGCAACCAGAAAGGTATTCTTATGATACTTCTTACATAACTTAGAAGAACTATGCATATATGGTCAAAGATGATGAAGAACCTCAGAACTATGATGAAGCTAAAGGTAAGAAGCAATGGGAAGAAGCAATGAAGGAAGAATTCAATGCACTCGAGGAGAACAAGACGTGGGAACTTGTTCCTAAACCAAATGGTAAGAAAGTTATTGGAAATAAATGGGTTTATAGAGTGAAGAAGCTTGCAGATGGAAGTATAGCCAGATACAAAGCTAGACTGGTGGTGAAAGGCTATGCCCAAACCTATGGCATAGATTATGATGAGACATTCAGTCCTATAGCTAAGATGTCAACTATAAGGATAATCATTGCTATTGTAGCTTCAAAAGGATGGACCCTAAGTCAACTCGATATAAAGAATGCATTCTTGAATGGATACATATCAGATGAGGTTTACATGGAACAACCTCAAGGGTTTATAGATTCTAGGTATGCAAATTTTGTTTGCAGGTTGAGAAGAGCATTGTATGGATTGAAGCAAGCTCCAGCATGGAACTATAGACTGGTGAAGCATTTGAATGAACTTGGATATCAAAGTTCAAAAGCAGATTCAAGTCTACTTATCAAAAGAACAAAGGAAGGTACAATCTACATTTGTATTTATGTAGATGACATTCTAATCACAGGTACTTCAGATGAGGGAATCAAGGAGGTAAAGAGATTACTTGAAAAAGAATTCAAGATTAGTGATCTAGGAAAGTTATCATACTTTCTTGGAATGGAAGTCACTTATACAGATCATGGCATATATGTATCACAAGAAAGGTATCTTCTAAATCTATTGAAGAAGTTTGATATGGAAAGTTGTAGAGAAGCTTCAACTCCACTTGAAGTTAATCACAAGCTCAGTAAATATGATGGTGCAGAATACAAAGATATGAGGAAGTATCAATCTCTTGTGGGTAGTTTGATTTATGCTACACTAACAAGACCTGATCTTAGTTATGCAGTGGGAGTTTTGTCACAATTCATGCATTGTCCAAAGGACCCACATTGGATTGCAGGTCAAAGAGTTCTCAGATATATCAAAGGAACTATAAAGGAAGGATTATATTATCCTTTTACATCAGATTTGAAGTTGAGAGCCTATAGTGATTCAGACTAGGCAGGTAATCAGGATGACAGAAGATCAACTCATGGCTACATTATATACATTGGTGATAAGCTTGTAAGTTGGTGTTCAAAGAAACAACATACAGTAGCATTATCATCAACTGAAGGTGAGTACAAAGGACTTGTGGAAGCAGCTAAGGAGGTCATATGGATGCAGACATTGTTCAAAAGCTTGGGCATTGATCAAGGTACACCTACAATACATGGAGATAATATGAGTTCACTTTATCTTGCAGCAAATCCAGTTTTTCATGCAAGGACAAAGCACATAGAGATACAGTATCATTTTCTCAGAGAAAAGGTAATGGAGAAGGAGATTGAAGTGGAGTACATTTCTACTAAAGATCAGTTAGCGTACATAATGATAAAGAGCTTGGATGGTGTGAAGACTAGCAGATTCAAAAGCATGGTAGGAGTAAAAGAAAAGAAGATTATATGAAGAAACAGAGAATGTCAAATAGTGATTGAGGGGGAGCTGTTGGAGAAACAATCACTAATTGGACATATATTTGAAGGTCAAAAAAGCCTTAGAAGAAAACCACATGCCTATGTGAAGGGACAAATTCACATTTGTATTATATTTGTAAAGTTAGTTCACCTTAGTTCTAGAAGTTTTTTAAAAGGTCACGAGATTGAGAAAAACTATATAAGTTAGTTTGTATCAACTGACGTGGAGAGAGAAGAGAGGGAAGACAATGATAGAGTGAGTTAGAGTTCAATTTGTATGACTTAGTATAGTCGGGCTTCTCTGAGTGAGAAAGCACTTGTAAGCTTCTGAGTTTTCATAGCTATGATAAGAACTAGTTAAAGTTATGTGTATATGTCTTCTTCTTCCATCTCCAGTGTTTGTCTTCTGTGTAATGATTTGAAAGGTTGAAGTTTTGCAAGCAAGTCGATGCCTGGCATCGAATGTATGTTGAAAGGTTAAGTTTTATGCAAGAAGTCGATGCCTGGCATTGAATCCTAGCTGATAAGTCCTTATCTTCATATCTAACTTTTATCTACTGATGAAACTTCTTAGAATCATGAGGTTTGTGGAGCAACTCGATGCCTGGCATCGAGTTTCAGCATAAAGTCGATGCCCGGCATCCACTTCCTACATACAAGTGGTGTTCTTCATGTGTGTGTTCAAGAGGCTATTTCTGGTGCAGAAAAAGAGGCTGAAAAAGCTCAAAGTCGATGCCCGACATCGACTTTGGTTGCAATTCGATGCTATGCATCGAATTTTTATTTTTAGACAGCAAAATTTAATAAAACAGGTAAAATTTCCAGTTTTGGAAGGTCATACAGGGTCATCTTGTGAGGGCCATAACTTGAGTTCTAGAGATCCATTTCATGCATATGATAGCTTCTTGGAAAGCTCTACTTTTCTAGTTTCAGTGTAAAAAAGATCTTGGAGAAATAATATTTGAGCTAAGAGAAATTAGGAAAATACTGAAGGTATGTCATTTTAGTGACTAGAAAAATCTAAAGAAGCAAAGTTCTTGGTTTCGGCTATCATTTCTCAAAGTTTGGAGTGGCAATGAGTTAATGGTGACCATAGAGGTGTTCTAGTGTCACATTAATTCATTTCTTGTGGTGTTTTACACATCAACAAGTGGTATCAGAGCAAAAAGGTCCTAAAGAGCAGAAGGCAGCAAAGGTACGAGAAGTTTTGGAAAGTTTTCCATTAAACTTTCAAAGGTGAAGCATTTGAAGACACAAGGCATCAAAAGGTTACTTCAAAAGTATCCTCATACACAAAGAACTCCAAAAGGTATTATACTTTATCCTTTAAGCTCATAGGTTACAGCAGAAGGAAAGGAGTATGGCAGATCATATCTCCATTCACAAACTGGACAGAGATAATTACCTGGCATGGGTAATGAGATTGGAAGCCTTACTTATGAGTAAGGATCTCATGATATATGTTACAGGTGAAGAAGAGAAGCCAGTATTTGAAGATGAAAGCCGACCAAAGAAAGAAGAACTAGATGCTTTAAAGCATTGGCAGATGAAGGATGCAAGTGCAAAAGCCTACATTTACAATACAATCTCAGATCATTTGCTACCACACATCAGAGGATTGGAATCATCTGAAGATATATGGAATGCATTGGAGTATCATTTCCAAAGCACTACTAAAGCAAGGAAAGCAAGTCTATGGTCAGAGTTTACAACATTCAAGAAGAAGCCAAGTCAAAGTATTAGTGATTATGTCACTAAGATGAAGGATCTAGCAGATAGTCTTGGATCCATAGATGAGGATGTTGAAGATCACAGATTGATTGCTAAACTACTTGCACGTTTGAGAGGGGATGAAAGGTGGAAACCTTTTGTCTTATCAACATAACTTTCTTTGAATCATTTTGTTCCAGACTTGAATCAGTTACTTGGTTTGATGCTCACATATGAGCAAGACTTGAAGGGAGATGGAGATAAAGGACAAAGTTCTGCAATGTACATGAAGAACAAGAAGAAAGGAGATAAAGGTAAAGCACAGGATGAAGAAGATTCAAGTTCTCAAGCTTATTATGCAAGAGGTAAAGGCAATGGCAGAGGAAGAGCAAGAGGTTTTGGAAGAGCAAGAGGTAATCAGAATAACAACAAGAAGGCTTGCTTGATCTGTGGATTGAGTAATCATTTGGCTCATGATTGTTGGCACAACCAACAAGGATCAAACCAGAATCAAAACAACAATAGCAGAGGTCGAGGTGGAAGATATCCAAGTAATTTTCAAACAGGTAGACAAAGTCAAAGACGAGGCTATGGTAGAGGTGGAGGAAGAAGTTGGGGACAGAATCAGTCCAAATTTTGTTTGCAGGTTGAGAAGAGCATTGTATGGATTGAAGCAAGCTCCAAGAGCATGGAACTATACACTGGTGAAGCATCTGAATGAACTTGGATATCAAAGTTCAAAAGCAGATTCAAGTCTACTTATCAAAAGAACAAAGGAAGGTACAATCTACATTTGTATTTATGTAGATGACATTATAATCACAGGTACTTCAGATGAAGGAGTCAAGGATGTAAAGAGATTACTTGAAAAAGAATTCAAGATTAGTGATCTAGGAAAGTTATTATACTTTCTTGGAATGGAAGTCACTTATACAAATCATGGCATATATGTATCACAAGAAAGGTATCTTCTAAATCTATTGAAGAAGTTTGATATGGAAAATTGCAGAGAAGCTTCAACTCCACTTGAAGTTAATCACAAGCTTAGTAAATATGATGGTGCAGAATACAAAGATATGAGTCTATCTATCTATCTATCTATCTATCTATCTATCTATCTATCTATCTATCTATCTATCTATCTATCTATCTATCTATCTATCTATCAATCTATGTATCTATCTATCTATCTATCTATCTATCTATCTATCAATCTATCTATATATCTATCTATCTATCTATCTATCTATCGATCCATCGATCTCTCTATCTATCTATCTATCTATCTATCTATCTATCTATCTATCTATCTATCTATCTATCTATCTATCTATCTATCTATCTATCTATCTATCTATCTATCTATCTATCTATCTATCTATCTATCTATCTATCTATCTATCTATCTATCTATCTATCTATCTATCTATCTATCTATCTATCTATCTATCTATCTATCTATCTATCTATCTATCTATCTA
>CM035411.1:181671088-181733588 GCA_020310875.1 Ceratopteris richardii
ATGCAAGCATGGCTGAACATCTCTGCCATAAAAGAGACCTAAGCTCAAAGTGCCTTTGAGATATCTAAACACATGTTTTACTGTTTGCCAATGCTTAGTGCCAGGGCTATGCATGAATCGACTCAACTGGGAAATTGCATACTGTATATCCGGCCTTGTGTTGCATGCATATATAAGACATCCCACAGCTTGCTGATAAAGAGAAGTGTCAAAGGCATCACTGGAATCCTCAACTGAGAACCTGAATCCTGTCTCAAATGGTGTGGAAATTGGCTTGCAATCCTCAAAGTCAAAAGGATGAAGTAGTTTTTCAACATACTTTGCTTGATGCATAACAATTCCCCCCTCAACGGATACAAACTGGATGCCAAGATAGTAGCTCAAAAGACCAAGATAAGTGACATCAAAAGTATGCTGCAAATCAACCATAAGAATGTCAAGTTTTGCATCACATGAACCACTCAAGAGTATGTCATCGACATAAAGAAGAAGCACTGTAAGATCAACCCCATTTTTGCGTACATATAGTGTGCTTTCAATTGGACTACATGTGAAGCCAAGAGCAATCAAGTGCTTATGGATTTTCTCATACCATGCACGTGGAGCTCGCTTGAGACCATACAAGGCTTTACGCAAGCGACAAACCATATGCTCTTTCCCTTTCATCGCAAATCCAGGAGGTTGCTTCACATAGACCTCTTCTTGCAAATCACCATTCAAGAAGGTTGTTTTTATATCCAACTGATGCACTTTCCAACCTCAATGGGCAGCCAATGCAACCACAATACGAATGGTAGTCATGCATGAAGAAGGTGCAAAAGTTTCCTCATAATCAATGCCATATTGTTGCGCATATCCTTTAGCAACCAATCTAGCTTTGTAGCGATCAATGCTACCATCAGATTTTCTCTTAATCTTATAAACCCACTTTGTTCCAATGGCATTCTTTCCTTTTGGCAATTCACATAACTCCCAAGTACCATTCCTATGTATGGAATCCATTTTCGATTGCATAACACTCATCCATTGTGGATCGTCACATGCATCTTCAAAAGAAAGTGGCTCTGCATTACATGTTGTAGCAATAAGAGAATAATCCACAAAATTACTTGATGCATGGTGAGAACTTGATCTTGTTCTACCAAGTAAAGGTGCACTCAATTTGCTATCCTACAAAGTTTGTTTTAGCCACTTTGGCATAGTTTCTGCACTCTTGATAGACATGCATTCATTATGTAAAACATCTTCAATATGTACATCATGCGTGGGCTGAATTTCATGCTCATTTTCAGCCATATTTTGATGCAAATATTAAGCCATATGTGGCTAGAAATTTCGAGCAGTTTTGCTAATTTTTGATTGAAAAATTTCAGCCATGTTTGGCTGGAAATTCTCTGCATTTTCAGCACTATTTTGCTGGAATTTTTCAGCCCTTTGAGCTTCAGTTGGCTGTTCTACCTGGCCATAGTCAAGCACACCATTTTGGAACAAAGGCATGAGTGTATTGAACACATCTTATGAGCTAATTGTTGGCTGTTTTTTGCATTCAAGTAGAGGGAAAACTAAATTTTCAGCAAATACCACATCTCGACTCACAATAATTGTGTTTGTCAATGGATGGTACAAATGATATCCCTTGCTTTCAGCACTATAACAAAAAAATATACATTTCTTTGCCTTGTCATCAAGTTTGTGACGTTGTTGTGATGGCACAAGAGCATATGCCAAACAACCAAACACACGCATATGACTAACCATAGGCCTATGACCATTCCAAGCCTCATAAAGAGTGATGACTCTTAATACTTTTGTAGGGCAGTGATTCAACACATAGTTTGCACACATGACCACTTCCATCCAAAACTTATCAGGAAGATGCTTTCCTTTAACCATACATCGTGCCATTTCAAGTAGATTTCTATTTTTATGCTCACCAACACCATTTTGCTGAGGTGTATATGGCACAGTACATTGGTGTGAAATACCTCTTTCATGAAGAAAAGCACTAAACTCATGTGACATGTATTCACCACCATGATCCGTGCGTAGAGTCAAAAGCTTTTGTGAAGAAAAATTTTCAGCCATAGCTAAAAATGCTTTGAAGCAAGAAAATACCTCATTCTTTGCTTTCATAGGATAGGCCCATGTATGACGAGTAGCATCATCAATGAAGGTAACAAAATATACATGCTTCCCAAAAGATGGAGTCTTGACGGGACAACATACATCACTATGAACAAGCTGCAATTTTCTTATAGTGTGTGTATTACTATTTTTTGGAAAAGAAGCACGATGCATTTTTCCAAGAATGCAACCTTCACATGCATGCTTTTCAATGGACTCAAGTTTAGGCAAGTCAATAACCATGTCCTTCTTTTGCAAGTAAAGAAGACTATTGAAGTTTAAGTGACCAAAACAAGCATGCCAAAGCTGCATTTCAGCCATGGAAGAAGTATGAGCAACCAATGCATTCGAGGCAGCCCTCTTGTATGTATCCATGCGATACAAACCATTGCATAATGTACGGGACATCACGATAACATTTCCATTGCTGAAATCATGAACCATACATATATAATCAACAAAGTGTACATGAAGTCCAGGTTTGCAATCAACAGAACTGAAATTAAGTTCTTTATATCGGGCACATACAATGCATTTTTCAAGAGAATCACACCTCCATTTGCAACCGTAAGATCAATTTCTCCTACTCCAATGATAGGATAAGAGACATTTTTTGCACACCCACATGTCCTCCTTTGGGTGCATCTTTCAAAATGCCAAAAAATCTTTTGCATGATGTTATGTGCTTTGAAGCACCACTATCAAAGAACCAATCCGAATCAGCCTCACTCACAACCATACATTTAGAATGCAAAGAAGCATCATAATGACATGTAACAACACATGCCCAAAAATCTTGAGCCATGTTAGCTTCATCATTCTTTGCATTTGTTGAATTTTCAGCAATAGACATGTCGGATTCCTTCTTCTTTGCATTGCGTTTAGCAAGCTTTCTACACTCATCAATAGTATGACCAGCCTTTCGACAATATTTGCATCTTTTATTCTTTTTCAAATCACCATCATAAGAGGAATGAGTGGAAGAGGAAGGTTGAGGCTTTGGTTTTGATGAACCCAAAGCTGAACCATAATTGTTTTTCCCCTTTTTTGAGATAGCAAGTGCTTGCGTTCCCTCAATCAAACCACTCCTATTCACTCTAGATTGCTCTTCTTGCAAAAGAAGAGACACAACCTCATCAAATGCATACATATTAGGATTCCTTTCAACAATGTAGAAATGAGTGATGCATCTGGAATTATCTCATCTATGTTTGCCAATTGCTCTTTCAAGTCCTTGATGCATGTCACATACACATCCACTGACTCATTTTCAGCCATACATACATCCTCAAGTTGCTTCCTCAAGTATGAAACATGTGCTTCATTACGCACGGCATACAAAGAAGCAAGAGTGTCCCATGCCTGTCTCGATGTAGAACATGATCGAATGTGTGGAACTATATGATGCTTCACTGAAAGCGCAATCAAAGCATGCGCTTGAGCATCTTTTCCATCCCATCTAAGTTGCTCCTATGTAGGTGGAGAAGGAGAAACCAGTGTACTCGAAGAAGAAGCTCCATCTGTGATAGTAGACTGTGAAGTAGAAGCACCTGCGGGTCTTTGATCTACATCTGCCACTATGTTCCAAAGTTGTTTAGCAACATGAACATGCTTCATCATGTAAGACCACATCGGATAGTTGGTCCCATCAAGCTTATCTTCAGCTTGAAGCATGCCAAACAAGTCATTTCTCCCGCCATTTCACAAAAGAACAAGAATGTGACAAAATCTTCACTTCGACGAAAGCTGAAATGAATGTTGAAATTTTAGCTCACAAATCATCACTCTAATGGCGATTGTGACTGCATGAATGGCTTCAAAATGGGGGTAAAACCTAGTGCGATTAGTGGAGATGCTTGTTGGCTGCTGAAATTCACTTTTCTATGCTTGGAAGATGATTTGTAGTGTTAAAAGTGCACATGCGCCACAACGTGAAAAACCGAAACTTGAGAAGGAGCTGAACCTCCTCTCATACCACTGTTGGGTGTGTGTAGAAGTGCAAGAGACACACAAGAAGCACACACAAGGAGCACAAATGCAGCAAGACACATGGAGAAGACGATGGTTGGAATATCTCTCTCTATTGACGATGAACTTAACCTGAAATAAGAGCTGAATAATAATCCCTAAGTACAAAGTACCACCACATATGAGTGAATCACGCATGTGGTAACATGGGGAAAAAACCTCTAGCTAGCACTAGAGTAGAAAGTGCCCATGTATAGAGAAAAGGTTTGCATAAAAGCTACTCAAGGAACACATAAGTGTAACACTCAGGAAGTCCTTAAATCTTGGATTAAAACTAATTGGGAAAGTTGTGGTGTCCATGTCAAATATGTGCAAAACTTTCCTAATAGCTTTTTCTTATTTTTTTTGAAGATGCTAATAGTGATATACAAGCCAAGATGCTAAACCTACCAAGGTTCCTGTGTGGATAGAATTCCCTAATTCACCAGTTGAATTTTACCCCTAGATAGAACAACTTGGTAGACTCATAGGTAAAGTCCTTAGTCAAAGACCCAGAAATGGCTTGAATCCCAAGTAGGATCCTCAAATCTTGGTTGACGTAAATAGCTAAGACTGTTAAGACCACTTTATTCTTGAAAGACTCTGATTGTTGTAAACTTCATGAAGAGAAAGTGTTGTATAGAAATCTTCCTAATGCATGTTTCCATTGTCATAAACAAGGACATTTGATAAAATATTGCCTTCTTCTTGACCAAAAAAGTGACCCTAGTACAAATGTTAAAGATTCTATCAAGTAGCAGGAGAAAGAAATGAATAGAAAAGGTAGTATTAATTCAAGGAACTCCTTGAAGAAGGTTACTACTAAAGGTATATATATATATATATATATATATATATATATATATATATATATATATATATATATATATATATATAGCAACAAGGTTAATAAATTTGATGTTCATTTAGAAAATGTCCATAATCCTTTTCAAGTCTTGGAAATGGTACTAATGTTGATGTTGCAGATTCTCCTGAAATACAAAAGTCTCATAACAGAGAGAAAGATAGTACCCTAACTGAACAAGATGATGATCCAATGGAAAATAATAATGATGAAGAGGGATATATGTGACAAATAAAAGAAATCAAACCTCTGAAAGTAGAAAAGGTAACACTTCTTCCCATTGGCCCACACGAGAAGAGGAATTTGAAAAAGAACTACATGTTGATGAATTAACTAAGCAACTCAATCAATTTGATAAGGTAAAAATAAAAACTCTTGAGTTCAATCAGGTTAATTCTGATGATGTGGTCATGTCTCAAGCTCCGGGTACAAAAATACATGGACAAGACAAAGGTAAGAGCAAAAGAAATGAAATGGTGAGAGTGTTTGGTACTACTATAAAACCTCCCAAAAATCATAGAAAAATATATGCTTCATGATAGAGAATCTCTTATATAATTTTTTGGTGGGTACTAATAATTTTATGGACATCATTCTGAGTGATTGTACTACTAGCTGGATAAAGATCCAAAGTAACTATTCTGGCTTGTTCTTATACTCATGGATTTGATTAAATTGGTTTCTCTCAATTTAAAGGGTCTAATAGACCCAGTTCGTGGTAATGTGTTCAACAACTAGTTGAGAGACATCTCTCCCACTCCTGATATTATCTATTTTCAAGAACTCAAAGTATTGCCTCTAATCTTAATCATCTTGTGGAAGATTGTTTCTATAGATCTTCTAATCAATGGGTGGCCTTTAAATGTAAGGATCTCCTTAACTATACATTTGTTAGAGTTTATGATGCTAATGCTTTTTTTGATAGAATCAATTGTTGGGACGAGCTCTCTTGTCTCCCTCTTGATTTCATCCTTTTAGGTGATTTTAATATGGTTCTTAATGGTATTGAAAGAACTGGTAATAAAGATAATGTTATTCAAGGTAGGGAGAGGAGTTGTTGGTACAATTTGATTAATACTCTTAATCTTCTTGATTGTTCTGTCAACTCTGGTCATATGTGCAACAATAGGATGATGACTATCAGAGTGATAGAAGATGTTAGGAGTTCCAACTTGGATAACTTTGATATTAGTCAAAAGGTCCTTGATCTTCAGGATAGATTAAGATATGAAGACTATATCTTATTTTGTGGTGCTCTTGTCACATCAAGAGAATATTGGGCTAGTAAAGTTGATAAACCTAATAAACACATGTTTGATTTAATGAGAAAGAAGAAAGTCAGCGATTTTATCCCTATGTTAAAGAAGAGTTCAAGAGACTATGCTATTTCTATCAAGGAGAATTTGCAAGAGGCTGTGAGCTTCTCTACCAATGTTACTTCTAGGCCTCCCAAGAGGGGGGTGGACATCCAAGGAGCTAGAGCCACTATTGCCCTTTAAAGGAAAAAAAAAATCTTAGTCTGTGCCCTTGATGTTGGACCTACCCCTCTCTACCGGTGAGGTTAGAGAAACCATCAGTAAATTAAAATCCTATAAATCTCTTGATTTTGATGGTATACCAAATGAATTCTTTCAGGAACGTAAAAACTTTTTGGTGCACATTATTCTGTTGATCTGGCACTGAAGCCATGAGAAGATGTACTCTTTCTACCTTTATCAATATTGGAGTGATTAAACTTGTTCATAAAAAAGGACCTAAGGATGACGTGAATAACTAGAGACCTAACTCTTGTCTAAATTCTTTATACAAAATATTTGCCTCCTCCTTGGCTAGAAGCGTTTTCCCCATTATGGATAGTATCATTCTCCCTTAGCAAAAAGGGTTCATTAAGGGTAGATACATTCTAGATGCTATTAACTCCATTTGGGAAGGATTAGATTTTTCCAATGATCAAAAAGTTGAAACTTTCTTCTTTAAAGTTGGTTTTGATAAAGCTTATGATAGAGTAGATTGGGAGTTCATTCTTTAGTCTCTCCATAACATAGGTGCAGGCAAAAACTTCATAAAGTACACTAGTATCCTTTTTGGGAATGCTCATTCTAGAGTTGCCATGAATGACCAGATCTCTACCCCCTTTAGACTCTATATGTCTATTACACAAGGCTCTCCTCTTGCCCCTCTTCTCTTTGCTATCACTAGTGATGTCCTTGGTTGGTTGATTAGAGATTGTATGGAACAAGGAACTATTAAAGGTATAGAGATTCCTAGTGCCCCCTCCCAACTTGGATTGCAAATGTTTGCTAATGACACTAATATGATAACTAGGGTGGATAATTAGTCTACTAAAAAGTTCCTTAGTTGGCATAATCGTTTTTGTACTGCTAGTGGTCTGATTGTTAACCATGAAAAGATTGGTTTTGTTTCCTCTAACAAGTTCATTCTTGATTGTGTAAAAGCTAATGAATGTGAAATTATCAAGGATGGCTATGTTTTTTGATTGTTGGGCATCCTCATGGGTCTTAACATAACATTTGAGAAAAGATGGACTTGGATGATGGATAAATTTCATAATAAAATCTTCAAATGGATGGCCCTTTAGAATAATATGTCTCTAAGAGTTTTTGTTTTCAAACATTATATTATACCTTCACTCCCTTATGTCTTTCTTGTTGGCTTCCTAGCAAAAAGAAGATTTCTCAAGTCATTGCTCTTGCTAGAAGATTCCTATGGGGAGGCTCCTAGTTCACCAATAGGATTCCTTTATGCAAAAGCTTTGTTCCTTTTGCATGAGCGAAGGGAGCACCCCCCTCTCGACTTTCTCCCTAGCTTCGATTAAGGCAGCAACCAAGGCATAGACCTTGGCATACCTTGTCATCCGAGTCAGTGAAGTCACCGTTGGTTGCATGCGAGGGAGGACCTCAATGATCAAGGAAGATAGAGGTTCCCAGTACTTCCCAAGAGGTCACCCATCCTAGTACTATTCCCCCCAGAGCTTGCTTAACCGTGGCAATCCCTTTCCACTAAGCTACACTCTTGTGGTGTCTGAAGAAGGGGAAAGACTAAGGTTAACATTACCTTGAATATGTTTTGGTCCCTCAAAGCTTCATTCTTTGCTTTCAAAGCCTGTTTTTGAAGCATTTTTGGGTGTCTTTTGGAGCCATTTTGGAGTACTTTCGCACATAGTTCTCTTCACACAAGTCCAAGAAAATCAAGAAGAGTATTCTTTGTACTTCGCCAACAATAAATATCAACCTTTGGGGCTTTTTTTTCAACCACACTCATAAAACTAAAGGTTTCTCAAAAGGTTTTTAGTTTTGGTGGGAGCAGCCCCAGAAAATTTATGCAAGTTTTTTTAGCATAAAACATCAGAGTTGACAGACACTTGTAGGTATTTTTGGCTAGTTTTTGGGCTGTGCATTCAGCATTTTAGTGTCATTTTGCTGCATATATTGAGCACATACAGACCATGTACACTTCTGTGGATACCGTTTATGTACATCCTTGTGGTCATTGATATAGTGGTTATGTTTTTTGCATAAAGCCTTTTACATTTGATAAAGAGGGTCATGGTGAGGTTTTCTTCACTAAGGGACACCCAGATGTTGGAGTTTCTTCGGTGATGCAGGTGGAAGACTTACCCAACCTCGCCATATGAGATGTATGATAGTTGTTCATAAGTGCTCGATAAGACTATTCGGCTTCTACTAGGTAACTGATTATATGTAGTGCAGTGAGTGATTCACTATGGAGATAAACACATCAGTACTTGCAATTTTATGATATTTTGACACTCCTCATATGCTCATTTTGTAGAGGATACTCTGGCAAAATCTTTCCAGATTTTTGGTTTTGTCAACTATATAGTGGTCGATTTACTCCTTCATACACTTATTTATTGGTGTTTGGAATCTTCTAGCTCCATTATTGTTGTATAAATCCTTGGGTTAATTGGGTTAGACCCTCCTAAAAGGAACCTATGTTTCTTGATTTTAACCCTTAAGGTTTTATTTCAATAGAAGTCTCAATTGAAGGGTTTGTTACCTTAGGAATAATTAACCTAAGGAAGAAAAAACCTTAGTCTTGGGAGAAGCTTCTCCCAAGTGACACGTTGACTCGTACGTGAAGGAAAGACTTCAATTGAAATAGAAGCCATGTGATTCTCTTTGGAAAGTATCCACATGAAGGAAACTTGGAAGGACACATGGATAAAAATTAAGACACTCAAATCTTGGACCTTTGGTATATATATGGGTGGAGTTGGATGGGTGGATACGTACTCACTCACTCTCTGGTGGATGCTATACTCTAGGAAGAAGTTTCACAACAATGGTAATCAGAGCCAAGTTCTTTTTCAAGTACTGGTAGTATTTTTTGATTCTTGTGCAGACCATTCTCTTGAAGATATGGTAAATTTCATCTGCGACTGCGTTTTTTTTTCCCACTCTCTGTCGATTATGTCTACCCTGGGGAATGCCACCTGTGCTTGCACTTAATGGTGGTACTTACCTAAGCTTCAGGTGAGTAAAGTCCTAACCAACCAGTGACTAGAGGACACAGGAGGATGCCGAGTCCCCACACGTGCATTAATGGAGATGGAAACCATCTATTTAAGCTGGTCTTCATTTAAATATGCCTCGATTAGAGTGGACTGTGGAGCAGTAGCGTGACATGTCTGATCACGTCAAATCCAAGCCTACGTGTGCGCTGTTCTGTTCTCAAAGAGAGAAAGAGAAAGTCTGAGCACCGCCATCGAGTCCTTGCAATCTTAGATGCTCAAGGTACAAGTATTTAATGTAAAGAAGGATTCCCCCCAGCCAACCGACGGCCATGGAGATCCCCAAGCCAACCGGGGACCTGAGAAGAAGCTCCCTCTCAATAAAGTAACGACCGACTCCTGAGAAACTCCGCTGCCGACGGACAACCGACTGCTATCAAGAAAAGACAATTCCTTCACATGCGCCATATCTTCAAAGGGAATTTGAATTTATTGTCTTCCTCATCACACAGCTGTGCAGAAGAAGACATTTCTAAAGTCAACTTAAAATCGAATTCTTTATTGTGAAACTCTGAAGTTTATTTTGCTGCACACACGGGAAAAAAAGAACCCCCCCCCAACAGAGGCCATCTGATGATCGACATTCGAGGAGCTTCAACAAAAGCCACAAGTTTCATCGATTGAATCTCCAAAGAAGATCACGCGAATTGAAGTTTCGATGAATCATCCAAGGCGGCCCAAGCCGACCTACAACTAGAAGCTGATATCAAAGAAAAAATCGAGAAACTACTAGATTTAATTTTCATTTTCTTTTCTTCAGTATTAGAAACATCATCTTCTTATTTCTAGTTGATTCCAAAGTATTCACTGAATTATGGGGGATTCCTATGCAAGTAACATGTTATTAGATATACCTAGGTAGGAAGAGGATTATGCACCGCTGGAAGGGGGTAGACAATTAGATTATACTCCAGGTCTTCCAAAGATAGGCCAAGAAGAAAGGCAGGAAATAAATACTTATAAAGAGTTGAATGAATTGGATGAAAAAATGAACGATATCCAAGCGGATATGTTCATTGTCAAAGAAGTCCAAAACGAGATGGGTACCCTTCGTACTTCAATTAATGAAGTTAAAGGGAAGATGGAATAAATTCTTAATACGATTTTTCCATCTTTACCCTTACCTGCCCAAATGGGTTCTTTGTCCATTCGACCAAGGAACCCATTATCTAGTAAAGGAACTGACACCCCTTTACCATTGCATAGTAACGTATCTTTAAAAAATAAGGATAATGAAGTAAATCCTCCTCATACTACCATTAAGTCTAGAAGCCTTTCTTTTGCAAAAGACTTAAAACCACCTCAATTTTCAGGGGAAGATAAAGACCGGAACAAAGATGTAGTCTTGACATTTTTAGAAAAATGGCAAGACCTGCATCAGTTAAAAAACACCCTTGAAGCCTATCAAGTCTTAGAAAAAAGTTTATCACTTGGACCTAAGGCTTATAAGTGGTGGATGAGCTTAAAGGAGGCTCAAAGAATCCCAGAAACTTGGAATCAATTTGAAGAATTCTTCAAAAAAGAATTCTTACCAGAAAATGAGGATGGGCGAAACTGGGAAGAATGGGACAAAGTCTTGCAGAGAGGATGTCCCCTTTCTCTATATATTTCTCATTATCGAGAAATAGTACTTAAATTGCAAAACCTAGATGACTTTCATAAGGTAAGAGGTTTCATCCGTGGTCTCGAGAAGCAAGTCAAACATGAAGTGAAAAGAAGTGCTCTGAACAGTTTAGAAGATGCTATTAAGTTAGCACAGATCTATGAAGATCATGCTAAAACTGGAACACAACCACTTCATCTTGTCGAAGACAATAAAAAAGTTAAACCAGGTAGAAGGAAGCTAGGCACGTTCAAAAAAGATGACTTTAAAACTCCTAGACCTTCACGACCTAGGCTTGACCCTGAGGTTTGGGAAAAAGCAAAAAAATGAGAATCTTTGCTTTAAGTGCCTTAACCCAGGACATCTTAGTAAGAATTGCATGACTAGGGGACAACAAAAAGCCACCTGTGAGATAAGAGGGAAAGAAAAGACAGGAATACACTTAGTCCAAACATTAAATCTCAAAAATAGTAAAGTTTGGAAAAAAGTGAAAGTCCTTCATGAAGACTACAAGCATCAGTGTTGTTTGTCTGACTCAATGTGGGTCCAAAACCAATTTGGACCTCATGACTTGGTCAAACTTCATGCTTGCATAAGTGGTGAAAAGGCCAGAGTCATGATAGACGACCCGACCACCCACAATTTCCTAAACTACTCACTGGTGAAGAGACTAAAGTTGCCCCAAAAAAAGTCACCTCATCAGTATGTTGTGTCTATGATGCAGGGTCAAGATAAGAAAGTCTGGGATACTATGATGTGTAACCTCGAAATAGAATTTCAAGGTTATAAAGATAAATTAGACTTCCAGATCATGAACATGGAAAGAAATTATGTGGTTTTGGGTAGGGAATGGCTTTGGGGTTTAGGGAAAACACTTAAAAGAAGCTATCAGCTGAATACTTTGGAATTTGAGAGAAATGGAATCCGTTATCTAATTCAAGGAGAGCATGATGTGCCTGGTACTCCTTTGATTTCTAGCATGGAGCTGAAAAAACTTGTAAATACTCAAAAAGCGGAAGTTTTGATGATACTTCCAACTGATGTAAACAATGTACATAATATGAATCTAGTTTCTTATATCTTGTCTCCCTTATCTGAACATGAAAAGTTTAAATTTAAGTGTTTAATAAATAACTATCGGGATGTTTTTCCAAAAGAACTTACCCATGGCTTACCTCCTTCTCGTGGGCAAGTCGACCATGCTATAGACTTGCTCCTAGGTACTAAGCCTATATGTAAACCCCCTTATAGACTCCCTTTTTCCTAGCAAGTTGAAGTAGAAAAACTGTTAAATGAATACCTAGTTAAGGGATTCATTCAGCCTAGTCTTTCACCCTCGGCAATACCTATTCTTTTAGTCAAGAAAAAAGATAGATCAATGAGATTATGCATTGACTATCGAGCCTTGAATAAAGTTACGATCAAGAATAAATATCCAATGCCCCGAATCGATGATTTATTTGATCAATTAAAAGGAGCTAAGATATTTTCAAAACTTGATCTCCGTCAAGGATATCATCAAATCAGAATTAAATCTGAAGATATTCCTAAAACAGCTTTTAGAACTAAATATGGGCATTTTGAATTTTTATTCATGCCTTTTGGACTAACAAATGCTCCAGCCACGTTCATGACACTAATCAACACTATATTAAGCCCTTACTTGGGAAAATTTGTAGTTGATTTTCTTGATGATATTCTTGTCTATAGTCAAGATGCAGCCTCTCATCTAGAACATTTGGAAAAAGTTTTCCAAGTTCTTAGAGAAAATAAATTTTTCGGAAAAGAAGATAAATGTGAATTCTTTTCAACAAAAATCAGATATCTTGGACACATTATATCTGAAAAAGGGATTCAAGTAGATCTTGATAAGGTCCAAGTTATTCTTAACTGGCCTCACCCTAAAACTATTACAGAACTTCAAAGTTTTTTAGGGTTAGCAGGATACTATAGAAAATTTGTACCTAACTTTACAAAAATCTCAACCCCTTTATTTGAAAAATTAAAGGGTAAACCCAAAATCCTCAATTCGGAGAAGGAACAGGCTGAAAGTATGGAAAGACTTAAAAAAGCCTTAGCTTCGGCTCTGGTTCTATAGATAGTAGATCCAAATGAACCCTTTGTAGTTGAAGCAGATGCTAGTGATCTAGCAATAGGAGCTGTTTTGAGTCAAAATGGTCGACCAATTGCTTTTGAAAGCCAAAAGCTAAATTCAGCTCAAAGAAACTATTCTACCTATGAAAAAGAGCTTTATGCAATTGTGCATGCTCTAAAAAAATGGAGACATTACTTGTTTGGCACCAAAGTAACCATAGTTTTTTATCAAGCAAGTATTAAATGGTTTGCAAACCAATCCGAATTATCAGGTACAAAAGCTAGATGGGCCGAATTACTCCAAGGATTTGATTATGAACTCAGATATAGAAAGGGAAAATTTAATATTGTGGCAGATGCATTAAGCAAGATGCCCATGTTAAATTCTTTGAGTTTCATACAAATTCCTAATGAGTTAGTAACACTCATGAAGGGCAAGTATCAAGAGGATACTAGTTTTAATGAAGCCTAGAAGAAGGTTTCTACTCCAAATACAAACTTATCAAATGAAGATAAGTTTAAACATTACAGTATTCAAGATGAATATCTGCTATACAAAGGAAAGATTTGTGTCCGTTGTAATTCCGAATGTAGAAAAAAAGTTTTGTTTGAATGTCATGATGCCCCAAGTGCAGGACATCTTGGAATCAACAAAACTTATGAATTAGTAAAAAGGCAGTTTTACTGGCCTAGTATACATAAAGATGTACATAATTATGTACTTAGATGCACCAAGTGCCAAGTTAACAAATCTGAAAAGCTTAAGATAGGGGGTTTGTTGCATCCCTTAGAAATTCCAAATAGAAACTGGGAAAGTATTTCCATGGATTTCATTATAGGCTTGCCACATACCCCTAAAGGTCATGATGCTGTTTGGGTCATAGTTGATCGATTGACCAAAATGGCTCGTTTCATACCTACTTGAACTACAGTAAAAACTCCAGAATTAGCTAAAATATTCATAGAACAACTGTATAGACTCTATGGATTACCTCAAGGCATAGTGTCTGATAGAGATAGAAAATTCACTAGTCGTTTTTGGAGAGGTGTATTCAGTAGATTAGAAACTAAGCTAAACTTGAGTACTACTGAACACCCTCAAATGGATAGTCAAACTGAAAGAGTCAATCGAATACTTGAAGATATGTTACGAGCATACATATCTTCTACCCAAACTAAATGGGAAGAGTATCTATCGATAGTAGAATTTGCTTACAATAGTGCAAAGCATTCTGCGACGGAATATAGCCCTTTTATGTTAATGTATGGGTTTCAACCAAGAGCACCTTATGCAATTGGACTTCAAAACGAAAAAGTCCAAGCAGCAAAAGATTTCTTAGAAGATATGAACTTTAAGCTAAAACTAGCCAAGGAAAACCTAAGGAAAGCCCATGATAGAGCTAAATCTTTTAGCAACCCTAAAAGGCGAGATATTTCCTTTCAGGTTGGTGAATTAGTATATCTTAAAGTTCCCGAGAAATCTGAAACATTAAAAATAGGACCTTGTCCTAAACTCTCTCCAAGATTCTGTGGCCCTTTTAAGGTTCTTAAAAGAATAAGGACTTTGGCTTATGAGTTAGAACTCCCAGAAGATTGTTTACTTCATCCAGTATTCCATGTAAGTTGACTAAAAAGAAAACTGGCTGAACAAGACAATCTTGTATCTTCGGATACAATCATTCAACCAATCTCCCTTCTTAACATCCCTCATGAACCTGAAAGAATACTATGCACTCGAGATAAACAAACAAGAAATCATCTATATAAAGAGTGCCTAGTTAAATGGAGGGATGGAACTGAAGAAAGTGCTACTTGGGAACGAGTAAGTTCCATAAATAAAAGATTTCCCTCTTTTTTAAATCTTGGTTAAAAACAAGGAAAATATCATTTGAGAGTGAGTCCATGATCAAACGAAATGAATCATGGTGCAGGGGGGAATACTCCACATAATATACCAAAACATATTTTCGAGGACTAAAATGCTAAAGGGGGGAAGAATGTTGTATAAATCCTTGGGTTAAATGGGTTAGACCCTCCTAAAAGGAACCTATGTTTCTTGATTTTAACCCTTAAGGTTTTATTTCAATAGAAGTCTCAATTGAAGGGTTTGTTACCTTAGGAATAATTAACCTAAGGAAGAAAAACCTTATTCTTGGGAGAAGCTTCTCCCAATTGACACATTGACTCGTACGTGAAGGAAAGACTTCAATTGAAATAGAAGCCATGTGATTCTCTTTGGAAAGTATCCACATGAAGGACACTTGGAAGGAAACATGGATAAAAATTAAGAAATGCAACTCTTGGACCTTTGGTATATATATGGGTGGAGTTGGACGGGTGGATACGTACTCACTCACTCTCTGGTGGATGCTATACTCTAGGAAGAAGTTTCACAACAATTATCATTCTATTTAGTTCTCTACCATCATGGCATCAGAGGTCTCAAGCACATGTGGTGGATCAGGGTCTAGTGCCAGCGTTATGAGGAGGAGCTATAACTTGCAGGGCAAAGAACATTTTGAGATCTAAAAATTTGATGGCACAAACTTTGCTCTATGGAAGATTCATATTAAAGATGTGCTGATTCAAAGGAGGCAATGGAAGCTAGTAAATGGGATTTCAAAGAAGCCTACTGACATGGATGAAGATGATTGGGATGAGTTAGATGAGATGGCCAGGTCTACCATTCACTTGCACCTGGCAGATAATGTTTACTTTACAGTATTCAACTGTGAAAGTGCAGAGGAGCTTTGGAAGAACTTATGCAATCCATATGAAAAAGAGATAGCAACAAATAAAGTGTATCTGATGAGAAAATTATATGACCTTCGCATGAAGGACACAGATAGTGTTGCTGCTTATCTAAATGCGTTTGATGCTATATTCTCCCAGTTACAGGCTCAAAAAATGGATACAAATAATGAAATGAAAGTAGTATTGTTGTTGTGCACCTTGCCATCATCATGGGATACATTTTGCATAGCTACTAGCATTAGTGCACCTCATGGTAAAATCATCTATGATGACATATGTGGAGCACCTTGAGTGAGGAGATTTGTAGAAAATCTATGGTTGGCACTCAGAGTGGGGATACATATAATGTTAACGATTATTGCCAAGGAAAGAACCAGCAGTGTGGCATGAGCAAAAACAAGGAAAAGAATGGTCAACGGAATAAGAGTAGATGTGATTCAAGGAAGAGGGATATTGAATGCCATTATTGTCATAAGAAAGGACACATGAAGAAATATTGTTATGCATTAAAGAATGCTAAAGGTAAAGGGCAGAATGTTGATGGGCATGTTAAACAGTTACCTACACCATCTACTTCGACTGTGAAGATTGAAGAAATTAATGCTATTTCTGATTATGCTCATGTGTTGACACTTGATAGTACTGTGCCAGCTGAGGCTCTTATGGCTGATTCTCTTTCCCACATGTGGCTGCTAGATTTTGGTGCTTCTTTCCATGTTGCACCACATAGAGAATCGTTCTCTAATTATGCAGCAAAGTCTCTTGGTACCGTAAGACTTGGTGACTCTTACCAGTGTGACGTTGTGGGGATTGAAGATGTGGTTGTGCATTTCATTGACGGTTCAAAATTTACTATGCATAATGTACGCCACGTACCTCAGTTATCACACAGTTTGATGTTAGTTGGTCAACTTGATGACCTTGGTTACAATGTGGTCTTCTATGCTCAGTCCTTTTGTATATCAAAGGGCAATATGGTTATTGCAAAGGGAAGAAAAGTTGCCTCACTTTATCCTTTATTTGTATCATAGAAAGAACACTTGTTAGCTGTTATTGAACAGCCTATGGCTTGTATTTGGCATGGTCATTTGGGCCATATATCTCATTGTGGAATGGCAAATCTTTCTCATTCTGGCTACTTACCAGTGTTATCTTTCTCTGATTTTTCATTTTGTGAGCATTGTCAATATGGAAAGCAAACCAAATCAGATAATGGGGATGAGTATACCTCACATGAATTCAACATTTTCTGTTAGTCTAGAGGGATTCATAGAGAGTTTATAGCTCCTTATACCCTAGTATAGAATGGTGTAGCTGAAAGGATGAATAGAACTATTCAAGATAGAGTAGTTTCTATGTTGCATCATGCAAACCTCTCACAAGGCTTCTAGGCAGAAGCAGTATTGACTGTAGTTCATGTGATTAACCTTTCACCTAGTACTTCCAAAGGTCTCAAAGTGGCACAAGGGTTATGGACAGGGAATGTTGGTGCATGACAATAAAAAATTGGTGATTATATAAAGCCTAGAAGTGAAGAAATGAAGAAAAGATTTAAGTCCAACTTCATGGAGTAAAGAGAAGATTTAGATAGTAAAGTTTTTTAAACACATGTACATTAGCTTTGTAAATACTTCAATATACTTGAAGTAATGACGAATCAATACTCATATGTATATATAGATACGTGTAGATGGTCGTAATAGAAGAGTGAGATGAAGTATAGATGAATAGATGTTGTGTATTGGATGTATCATCCATCAGATGTATGAAGAGTTGAAGAATGTTCAGAGAATTGCGCGTCGAACTTTCCTCTAGTTCTCCTTCTGTGTTTGATTTTATCAGAAATCCTTTTGTACACATCTAAGTCCATAGTTAATCTATCTATGGTTAAAGTTTGAGAATCCAATCGCAAACAGCTTGAGAGAATTTTGTATAGGAACATCTATGTGTGAGAAAGTGCTGAGTGTCTTCTGAAACAAGCACATATTCGATGGTCAAAGAAATGTTCAGTTCTCAGTGCACAATGTAAAGTTTTACACAAATGAGGAGTAAAAATTTAAGTTGGAAGGTAAGCCATCTATGGCTAAAAGCATTTTCTTAAATGGGATTTAGATTGGGAGAACTATGTGTTAGAAGTTGCAGGTGTCAAAGTCGACTCTACAGGAGGTCAGTTTCAGACATAGGTAGATTGTTTTATGCATTTCTCATAATCTACTAAAGCTTTTGAAGTGTTTTAACTTGGAGGAGGTGCGGTGGAAGAAAGATTGAAGGAAGACACATAAAGGTTATCAAAAGGATCACAAGAAGCAACATTCAAAGCTAAGGTACATTCATTCCTTATAAGGATTAAAGATTTGATAGTACAAGTGAAGAAAGGATGGGAGATAGTCTCCAAATTGAGAAGTTGGATAGAGAGAACTATCCAGCTTGGTCTATGAGAATGGAAGCTCATCTTATGAGCAAAGATCTGATGGGATACATCACAGGAGAGGAAGAAAAGCCAGAGTTCAAAGTTCCTAGTGTTCCAATTAGGGAGGAGCTTGCAGATATAAAGATTTGGATGAAGAAGGATGCTCAAGCAAGGAGCATAATCTACATGGGAGTGAATGATTATTTGCTTCCTCATATCAGAGGACTTGAAAGTGCAAGTGACATTTGGAATGCTTTGGAAGAGCGTTTCCAAAATACAACCAAATCAAGGAAAGCTTCATTATGGGCAGAGTTTACTACCTTCAAGAAGAAGGCTTCACAATCAATATCTGATTATGTGACAAAGATGAAAGACATTGCTGATTCTTTAGGTGCAGTTGATGAAGAGATTGAAGAAGATAAGTTGGTAAGACAAATTCTCACAGGGATAAGAGGAGATGAGAAGTGGAAGCCTTTTATTTTGTCTACAGAACTTTCATTAGATCATTTCACTCCTGATTTGAATCAATTGTTAGGACCTATGCTAACTTTTGAGAATGATATCAAAGGAGATGTTGATAAGAGTGCAGGTCATGCAATGTATTTTAAAGAAAAGAAGAAAGCTAGCAAAGGAAAGCAACAATCAGTTGAGGATGAAGGTACTCCAAGTCAAGAAAACTTCCTAAGAGGAAGAGGAAGTGGCAGAAGTAGAGGAAGAGGCAGAAATAACAAAGATAATGTCAGAGCTTGTTGGATATGTGGTAAGACCAATCATCTATCTCATGATTGTTGGCATAATAATCAAAGCAATGGTAATTTTAATCAGAACTTTAATCAAAGAGGAAGAGGTGGCAGATATCAGAGAGGAAAATTCAGAGGTAGAGGTGGTAGGAACTCTTTTGGAAAAAGTGAAGGAAGAAACTTCCAAAATCAATCCTATAATAACACCTACTACAATTATGCATCAGATCAGAAAGAAGATTCGACTCTTATTATGAATGCAACATGTGAAGCCTCACATGAAGACATGAGAGTATTTTATATTGACTCAGGATGTAGCAATCATTTGAGTGGAAATATTGCTTTGATGACTGATTTAGATCATAAGGCAATCAATCACACAGTTCAAACAGGTGACAATACAAAGCACAAAGTAAAGTCAATTGGTTCAGTTAAAGCCAAAGATGGAAGTACTATCTTGAGTAAGGTTCTATATGTTCCTACAATTCCAAAGAACTTGATCAGTGTAGGACAAATTGTGGAAAAAGGATATGAGGTAAGGTTCACTAATGATGGAGTTTATGTTGAAGACCCTAGTCAGGGGTATAAACAAATTGTTACAGGAAAGAAGGAAGGAAGGCTCTTCACATTAAAGATACCAGGTAATGTTGGACATGCTATGTTTACATATGGAGAGCAAAAGGTGTCTGAATTGGATCTTTGGCATAAAAGACTTGGACATTTTAATGAAAGAGGTATCAAAGAAATGGTTAACAATGGTTCAGTGCTTGGATTGCCTAATGTTGCAGGTCAACACATGACATACAGATGTGAAGCATGTCAGTTAGGTAAGGCTCATAAGCAATCATATAATAAGCATGGTTTTATGTATTCAAAAAGACTTGAATTGGTACATACAGATGTGTGGGGTCCTTCAAAGGACTTTAGTATAGATGGTTCAAGATATTATGTCATATATGTTGATGATGCTACCAGATGGATTACAATCTATGTGATCAAAGAAAAGTCAAAAGTGTTTAATACATTTAAACACTATCATGCATATGCAGAAATAATTACAGGTCAAAAGTTGAAGAGACTAAGGTCA
This sequence comes from Ceratopteris richardii, assembly GCA_020310875.1. NCBI lineage: Eukaryota > Viridiplantae > Streptophyta > Polypodiopsida > Polypodiales > Pteridaceae > Ceratopteris > Ceratopteris richardii. The sequence continues at coordinate 181,691,328 of CM035411.1, forward strand.
GATGGAGGGGGAGAGTATTTCTCTAATGAGTTCAGTGATTATTTGTGGAATGCATGTATAAAGAGAGAGGTTACTTGTAGGTACTCTCCTCAACAAAATGGGGTAGCAGAAAGAAGAAACGAAACTCTTGTTGAGTTTGCAAGGTCAATGATGAAGGAGAAAAATTACCCTAATTATTTGTGGGCTGAGGATGTGAACACAGCCACATATTTGGTCAATAGGTTACCATGTAAAGCCTTGCAAGGTATGACACCATATGAAGCTTGGTGGGGTAAGAGAGCTACCTTGGATCATTGTAAAATATTTGGATGCTTGGCATACGCATATGTGCCATCACAATTGAGGCATAAATTGGAACCTAAAGCAGAGAAGTATGTATTCATTGGTTATGATGACAAGCAGATGGGTTATAGGTTGTGGAGTCCATCCACAAAGCAATTCCTTGTGTCTAAGGATGTTACATTTGATGAGCAAGGTACTTGGTATGCAGGTACACTTAATATTCATGTAGATGTTGAAGAAATTGTGAATCAAAAGAAAGGTAAATCAAAAGTTCAGATATTTGATGAAGATGAGAACAATGAAGTACAGGTTGAAGTTGAGGATGTGCCAAGGTTTGATCCAGAATGTGATGAACCAGAAACTTCAAGAAGTGGAGAAGTCAGAAGGTCATCTAGGCACAAATGGCAGCCTACAAGGTATAGCTATGATACTTCATTCTTGACTACTAAAGATTATGCTTATATGTTAAAAGCAGATGAAGATCCATCCACATATGATGAAGTCAAAGGAAAGAAGAATTGGGAAAAAGCTATGCAAGAGGATTATGATGCATTGACGGAAAATGAGACTTGGGATTTGGTTCCTAAACCAAATAGTCAGAAGATCATTGGATGTAAATGGGTCTACAAAACACAAAGGTTTGCAGATGGAAGTATATCTAGGTACAAAGCCAGGCTTGTTGTAAAGGGATATGCACAGACATATGGAGTGGACTATGATGAAACATATAGTCCTATTGCAAAAATGACAACCATAAGGACTCTCATAGCAATTGCTGCTTGCAAAGGTTGGAAATTATCTCAATTAGATGTGAAGAATGCATTTTTGAATGGTTTTATTTTAGATGAAGTTTACATGGAACAACCAGATGGTTTCAAAGATCCAGTGTATCCAGATCATGTGTGTAACCTCAAGAGAGCTTTGTATGGGTTGAAGCAGGCCCCAAGGGCATCGAATTATAGCTTGTAAAGTTCTTGAAGGAACTTGGATTTCAAGCTTCAAAGGCAGATAGTAGCTTGTTAGTCAGAGCAAGTGAGGATGGATTTATTTATGTTTGTATTTATGTTGATGACATAATACTTACAGGAACAGATGACAAAGGCGTACACATGATTAAGAAGCAGATGGAGAAAGAATTCAAAATCAGTGATTTGGGAAATTTGTCATTCTTTTTGGGAATGGAGATTTCATATACTCAACATGGAGTATATGTAACTCAAGAAAGGTATCTGAAAAATTTTCTAACCAAATTTAAAATGGAAGATTGTAGGATAGCACCAACTCCAATGGAAGTGAATCATAGATTGAGTAGGTATGGAGGAGAGGAATTCAAAGATATGAAGCTCTATCAGATTTTGGTGGGTAGCTTGATTTATGCTACATTAACAAAACCTGACTTATCATATGCAATTGGAGTTCTATCTCAATTCATGCATTGTCCTAGAAAGCAACATTGGATTGTAGGACAAAGGGTACTTAGGTACATCAAGGGCACACTTAAAGAAGGTCTGTATTATGGATTTACTTCAGATACAAGAGTCAAAATATACAGTGATGCAGATTGGGCAGGTAATTCTGATGATAGAAGATCAACACATGGATACTTGTGTTATGTGGGAGATAAGTTAATTTCATGGTGCTCCAAGAAGCAACATACAGTTGCTTTATCATCTACAGAAGCAGAATACAAAGGTATGGTAGAAGCTGCAAAGGAAGTAATATGGTTAAAGACTCTTATGAAGAGTTTTGATATTGTTCAAAGTACTCCTATCATTTGTGGAGACAATATGAGTTCTTTATATTTGGCAGCAAATCCTGTGTTCCATGCTAGAACTAAACATATTGAGATTCAGTATCATTTTCTGAGAGAGAAGGTTGTTGATAAAGAAATAGAAGTTATGCATACTCCTACAAAAGATCAACTTGCAGATATGATGACAAAAAGCTTGGATGGACCAAAGTTGCAAAGGTTTAAAGATATGGCAGGAATAAAGAAGATGCAGGTAATCACAATTGATGATTGAGGGGGAGCTGTTGGTGCAGGACAATCAACAATTGGTGATTATATAAATCCTAGAAGTGAAGAAATGAAGAAAAGATTGAAGTCCAACTTCATGGAGTAAAGAGAAGATTCAGATAGTAAAGTTTTTTAAACATATGTACATTAGCTTTGTAAATACTTCAATATACTTGAAGTAATGACGAATCAATACTCATATGTATATATAGATACGTGTAGATGGTCGTAATAGAAGAGTGAGATGAGGTATAGATGAATAGATGTTGTGTATTGGATGTATCATCCATCAGATGTATGAAGAGTTGAATAAGAAGAATGTTCAGAGAATTGTGCGTCCATCTTTCCTCTAGTTCTCCTTCTATGTTTGATTTTATCAGAAATCCTTTTGTACACATCTAAGTCCATAGTTAATCTATCTATGGTTAAAGTTTGAGAATCCAATTGCAAACAGGCTGAGAGAATTTTGTATAGGAACATCTATGTGTGAGAAAGTGTTGAGTGTCTTCTGAAATAGGCACAGATTCGATGGTCAAAGAAATGTTCAGTTCTCAGTGCACAGTGTAAAGTTTTACACAAATGAGGAGTCAAAATTTAAGTTGGAAGGTAAGCCATCTATGGCTAAAAGCATTTGCTTAAGTAGGTTTTAGATTGGGAGAACTATGTGTTAGAAGTTGCAGGTGTCAAAGTCAACTCTACAGGAAGTCAGTTTCAGACATAGGTAGATTGTTTGATGCATTTCTCATAATCTACTGAAGATTTTGAAGTGTTTTAACTTGGAGGAGGTGTGCAACTAGGCGACACATCCTACAAAGTTTCATCAGAAACTTTACACAAATGGTTAATCAATGAGTGATTAATGTGCAGTAGACTTTTCTGTGAAATGACTTTCTTCACAGTTAGCTAACTTCTTGATAGTTTGGTGATTGTCTTCCAAAATTGGTTAGAGTTTAAAGTTATTCTTGATATAGAGGTGGTCCAACATCAAGGATAGCTTGTTCTTTTGGAGATTGACACTCTCCATCAGGGAAGCCACCATATTATGATCATCTTCGAAGCATATATTCATATACCCAAGAGTCTTAGACAAATGTTGGACCATAAGTCAAAGAAATGCATTTTTCTTGGTGTTAGAACTCAAGGTCAAGCACAAAGCATGGAAGCGCATCAAAGAAGTGGACATGCAAGAAGCAAGAGCAGGTAGGGAGCTCCAAGAAGTACATGTCAATCTTTCATAAGAATCCCCTACAAAAACAATGATTTTCATCACTAAAAACCATTGTAAATACCATTTTCTATTTTTCTAACTCCATTTTGTTCAAGCCGAGGAGTCCTCGAGCTTGAGGAGTATTAGAAGTATCATCCTAAAAATTTTTATAATTTTTAGACTTCATTTGAGCTGCCAAATAAGCCCTAGAACCTAATTTTTAACTAGGTCAGACACTAGGTCTGGACAGGGCCAAAACTAGTCAAAAAACTATAAAAAGAGCTAGAGAGCTCATTTTGGAGGTTAGCTTGTTAGAGAATAGAGCTTTTGTAAGAGAGTTCCTTTGCAATTGAAAGCTTTCCATTGTTCCTCTCTTTGATCTTACCGTGTGTGCGTGTGTGTATGTGTGTGTATGTTTGTGTGCTTTCACTCACAGACTTGTGCCTTCACTCGTTGAAGGTCTTCATACCAGTCCTCACGTCTCCGCGGTTTGACAAGTAAAGGAGGTGGTGCTTATGCTTAAGCTACACCAAATTTTGGCACTGTTGCCGAGGAGAGAGCTTCGAGGACGAGCATTGTGATGGTAAGATCGTAGATTTGCGACGTTGAAAGGTAAAAAAAACTATCATTTCTATTCATTTTCTGATTTTCTTCTTCACCTTCATCATCATCGTCATCACCATCATCATCCATCTTCTTCTTCATAGAAATTTCTTGTTTTATAGTGCATTTTCACCATTTTCATACCATTTTTCATGCATTATTGTGCGAAAAGGAGTTAGAAAGTGCAAGGGAGAGCAAGCACCTGTGTTTTTTCACGCTTTTCTACACATACGGAGCTTGCTATTGCTCGATGCTCATATATTTGAATTTCCCACCAAAAAAACACGATTCTGATTGAAAATCGCGATTTTCATAAAATTCAAATTTAATAAAAAAATGCGATTTTCTAGTTCTTGCTAAAAGCTTTGTGAAAAGAACACGATTTTGAGGTCATTCTCACAATTGCGATTCTCTGGTTGTGCTCAAAATCGCGATTCTCTAAGTTTCTCAAAAACACGATTCTCTGGTCATTCTGAGAAGCGTGATTTTTTGACGATCCTCAAAACACGATTCTAAGGCAAAACCGCAATTTTCATATAAAAAAAACATGATTTTGGGAAAACACGATTTTCAGTTGACTCAAAATCACGATTTTCACAAATCACAATTTTCACAAATCACAATTTTCAGACAAAAACATGATTCTCTGTTGGCTCCAAAATCGAGATTTTCAAAAACACGACTTTCATCCAAAATTGCAATTTTCATGATTTTCAGAACACAAATTTCAGTAAGGTACAAAATCGCGATTTTCAGAACACAATTTTCAAAAACACGATTTTCATTCAAAATCGCAATTTTCACGATTTTCAAAACATCATTTTCACTAAAGTACAACATCGCGATTCTCAAAAACACGATTTTTAGCCAAAATCATGATTTTCAAGCCAAAAACATGATTTTATGTCAAAATCACGTTTCTCACGATTTTCACTCAATATCGCGTTTTTCACAATTCTCACTCGAACCTTATCATTGCATCATCACCACCTATCACAAGAAGATCATCTACATATATGCATATCTAACCTATCTTGTCATTTGTCCTCTTCATATACAAGGATAGATCTGCATCACTTGGAGAGAAACCACATCTTTGAAGAAGTCCACTAGCCTCTGATTCCAAGCCCTTGGGGATTGCTTTAGGCCATACAAGGCCTTCTTCAACCTGCAAAAATAGGTAGGATGCTATGGATCTACATACCCTTGAGGTTGTTCCATGAACACCTCTTCTTGTAACTCACCATTCAAGAAAGCATTCTTTATGTCAATCTAGTAGATAGGCCACCTCCTTGCTGAACGTAGGGCTATGAGAGCTCTAATGGTAGCCTTGTTTGCCACATGGCTAAAAGTTGCCTCATAATCCACCCCTTGTGTCTATGTGAAGCCTTTGGCTACTAGTCTAGCCTTGTACCTTGCCAAGCTGCCATCTACATTCCTCTTGGTCTTGTACACCCACTTGTTTTGGACTTTCTTCATGCCTTCCTTCTTGGGTACTAGTTCCCAAGTGTTTTTCTCCTTAAGGACTTTGAAATCTTCATACATAGCCTTCCTCCACTCTCGTTTGGTCTTTGCCTCCTCATAAGAATCTAGCTCTTGATCTTCAATGACATTCATCATGTATGCATAGTGCTTTGCCATGAAAGAACCATAGATATACCTTTGTGGGAGTGACTTCTTCCTTGTAGACCTCCTGTCTTGACCCTTGGGATATTTCTTCTTGAGTCTATTGAGCTTTACATTAGGATTAATGACCTCCTCAAGCTCTTCCTCTTCTGACTCCTCTTAAGCTTCCCTAGTGTCATAGTCTATCTCTTGCAGCCTTCTATGCTTTGAAGTAGGGGATGATCTTTCATAAACAAAAGTGTAAGCGTGATCATATGAGTGTACCTTAGATGTAGAAGCCTCTTGTCCACTGAGTGCGATTGACTCTTGAGGTTGAATCTGCACATCAAAGTGTGCATACCTCTCTTGATGCTCTTTATCCAACTTTTCCTTGCCCTTGTCTCGATACCATGACCTTGACTCGTCAAACACAACATCTCTTGACACATATAGCTTCTTTGAGAGAGGGTTGTATCACCTGTAGCCTTTTTGCTCATTTGAGTAGCCAATGAACACACATTTCTCACTCTTGGGCTCTAATTTTGTTCTCACTTCACTAGGATTGAACAAATCATACACATCCAAATACCTTGAGATGCTCCATGGTTGGTTTCTTGCCATAATAGACTTCATGTGGAGTCAAGTTGTGCACACCACCTATTGGAATATTTATCAAATAACAAGCTGTATTCACAACCTCAAACCAATAAGAGAATGGTAACATACCTTCATTTATGTGACATCTAGCTATCTCAAGAAAATGCCTATTCTTCCTCTCTACAAGACCATTCCTGCAAGTACTTTGTGAATTCCTTGGAGAAATACTCTCGCCCTCCATTTGACCTCAGTGTCTTGATGTGTGCATCATATTCTTTCTCAACAAGGGACCTAAACCTTTGAAAGCATGAAAAAACTTCTGATTTTTCCTTGATAACATATAGCCATACCTTTCTTGAGTTTTCATCAATGAAAGTGACAAAGTACCTAGCTCCTCCCAATGAAGCCTCCTTGTTAGGGCCCCATACATCTCAATGTATAATCTCAAAGAGCCTGCTTTGCACATGCTTTTTAACTTGGGAATATTGATATGTCCTATCCTCTTGTGCCAAAGATCAATCTCTACAATCTTTTTGTTACCAATAATCACATAACATACCTTGTTGTGTGTAGGAGCAACATCTAGTGTGAACAATCTGCCTTCGTTCCTTCCCTTGGCAATGACCTTGCCTCCTTGGTTCACCATGCATCCTTTTGCATCAAATATAACCTACATACCTCTTTCTACTATCTGTCCTATAGATATAAGGTTCTTGGAAATAGATGGAACATGGGGCACATCTTTAAGAGTCTTCACAGATTTACCTTCACCTAGCTTCACATCTCCCAAGTGTGTAATGGGATGCTTAGTGTTATATCTTGTCTCCACATAACCTTTTGAGCTTGGGACCTACATATGAACAAAAGATTCCTGCATACATGACATGTGATTACAGCATCTAGAGTGTATGTACCACTTTGGGTCCTTGAGATCACTAGTGTAGCCATCTCTCATGGCTAGGAGGGTCTCCTTCTCATCATCCTTCTTGGAGTTGTTAGCATAGTTCCCTTGCTCCTTCTTCTTATTGCCTTTTTCCTCCTTGAACCAGCAGTTTGAAGAAATATGATTCTGCTTACCACATATAAAACAAGTTTTATCTTGACAAGGGTTGTTCTTCCCTTTGCCATTCTTGCTCTTCCTTGAAGATGATGCCTTGCTATGCCCTTCTAAATTTGAAACTTCTTCCTTGGACAACTTCCATTTGATTTTCCCCCTTACCCTTCTTGCCACTCTTTCCTTTGCCTTTGCTAGCATATGGGACCTATGAGTGACCATCCTTCTTGGATGTGTCTCTTATGGCAGCCTCTTCTACCGCTAGGTGTGGGATCAACTCCTCAAGAGTTGGTAGAGGATCTCTATACAAGATGGTAGTAATGAGGGGTTTCCACTTGTGTTCCCCTCTCATCCCATTGAGAGTAATCTATACAAGGTCTTCCTCATCTACTTTGCAGCCAATGGATGCCAACTGCTCCCTGAACTCTGTCACTCTCAAAGTGTAGTCAACAATAGATTGACCACTACCCTTCTTCAAGAAATGGAGTTCATTCTTAAGCTACATCTTTATGCTTCTTTTGGAGGTGGCATATATCTTCTCTAAGGCCTTCCAAACATCTCGAGCATGATGAAACTATGATATATGACAAATCATAGTTACCTATGATATGTAGAAGATAGTTCTCCTATTACTTTCCTCCCAATCCTTCAACATCTTCAATTCTTGATTGGTGATCTTTGGATCTTTGGCATCCATATTGGGCTTATCTACATCTCCATACACAATAGGCCATAAACCTTTGCTCATGAGGTAGTTCATGACTCTGAACCTCCATGGATGATAGTTGTATTTGTCAAGCAGCTCTAATTTTTTACTAGATCTGCCATAATGAATAGGAAATTAGGGTCACATTGAAATGTACCTCTTAGCCTTGATGTCCAAGATTTTGTGTCCTTATCCTAGATTCTTCAAAGGATTTTTCCTAATTTGATACCAACTTATAGAATTTAATCCCTCATATTTGCACACTAGAAGTGAAATGAACCCAGTACCCAGGTCCCTTCATACACCTTTTATGCTGCCCTGTAGCAAAAGTCTAATTCACCTACCTTAAACTAATCCAAATCAACTAAGCTCTTAGCCACACTTAGTATGGTGCATAAGTTTTCCATTAAGCCATAGAACACCTCAAATAGATCTATTAAGTTCAGTCAACAACTCTATACAAAATAGACTATGCAGAGATGTAGGATATGCAAAAATTAGGGCTATAGAGGTACAACAATTTCTCTACACAAAACTGATTTCAAGAAGTCCTCTCAAGAAACTTAATTCACAAATATAAGCTACAGAATGCACTTTAAATCTCTTGAATTGGATATATATTACACAAAGAGTTACAACTATTATAAGCAGATTATGTCTATACTTGCAAGAGACTAGAGGGGGTGTGGGCTACATAGCTCCTTCTTGGTCCTCCTTTGTGCATGTACCACTCTCCTCTACATTTTTCCTATCTTGGACAATTGCATTTCAGCTCCTTGAGCCTTGGATGGCTCTCTCCTTGAGCCTCCTTGAGCCTTAAAAGCAGCAACATGAACAAAGCCACTATATTAATTACAAAGAAGCTCAAGGTCAACCTAAGTGCGAAGAATCTATGCAGACATAAATGGATCCAATTGAAAAGAACAACACTTGGAAACTTGTTCCAAAGGAGTTAGGTGGTTATGTAGAGCTAACTATAAATAGGATAGTACCTTGAAAAAGTACAACTCAAGTCTTGTAGATAAGAGATATAAGAAAAAGAATGGCATGGATTATGAAGAGACCTTTGCTCCTACTGTAAGATTTACCACTATAAGATTCATTCTTGCATTGAATGCACACTTCAAATGGCCCATCTACCAACTCAGCATCAAAATTTTTTTCCTCAATGCTGATCTTCAAGAAGAAGTATACTTAGAAAAACCTAAAGGTTTCAAGAACATTGTCAAGGAAGATCATGTATGCAAACTTCACAAAGCACATTATAGACTTAAGCAAGATCTTAGGGCCTGCTATGAAAATATCCACAAGTTTTTCAAAGCTAAACGATTTCAAAAGAGGCACTAGTGATGCTAAGCTATATGTATATCAAAAAGAGTTCTTAGTTACAATAATCATCCTTTATGTAGATGAACTCATTTTGACAAGATCAAATGATGAAAATATCCAATTCATCATCATGTAGCTTCATCTTGAGTATTCCATGATAGATCTTGGTCTAATTCACTACTTCTTAGGCATGGAAGTGTGGAAAAAAAAGAAGGTATACTCCTCTCCCAGAAGAAGTATTGCTCTGATCTTCTTTCTATATATAACATGGACCCATGTTGCTCAGTATCCACACTAGTTTATCCAAATATCAAGCTCACAGAGGACATTCATCATCACTAGTGGATGTACATGCTTATTGATAGCTATTTGGTTCGAATACCTTGTCCTCATCCAACATCATGATCTTTGATACAAAGGGGTCATTGAAATCCTAAAATATTCAACTTCAAATTCGGTTAGTGATCATGATTCTTGATGGTCTATTTTTGGATGGCTCAAGATCTATCTCTTGGACAAGTAATAAGCAACCTATAGTTGTCATCCATTGAGGCCAAGTATTGAGCATCCAACTATGCAGCGTTTGAGGCCATTTGGATTCGATTTTTATTACTTGACATTGGTATCTTGCAAGATACAACAACATGCATCTGCATAGATAGCCATTCAACCTTGGACATTTCCAAGAATCCAGTGTTCCATGTTTGGATAGAGCACATCAAGATCCCATACCGTTTCATCCATGATAAGATTGTATCATAAGAGATTACTCTTAAGAATTGTACCTCGAGTTCTACTCTAGTGCTTGGTGGACCACTACAACATTCAGCCACACTAAAATGGAGCTCCAAAGGGGTCCACTCCATTTTCATATTATTTTATATCTCATTGTATTTGGGTACCTTGCCATTTGCTTCTACTGTTGTATTCATTTTCCTTCAAGGGAAATTATCCCACATATGATGTACTTTGGAGGGCCTCCTCCAGATCTATATAAGGAAGGAATCTCCCCAAATTTGTACTTGGCTAGAATCTTGTAGAGCCTACTGCATGCTCCTGGGAAGCTCATTGCTAATCCATGTGGTTTACCCATTTCTTGGTCTACTCACTTTGCGTCTCCCACACTCTTTCATTTTGTGAGTACACTCTTCTTTTCATTTTGCTTCATGCCTAAACTCTCTTCATGTTCCACTTGATTTAAGTCTCATAGAACTCAAGTTAACTCCCATTAACTTGAGTGGATGCTTCTAGCAGGCTCTAGAGACGTTTAGGCCAAATTCTCCCCCATGCTTCCCATGGGACTAATCCCAAGACCTCCTCCTTCTCATCCTTGAGAATTAACCACTAGGTCAAGATCATAACTTGTCTAATAATCTAGAAAAATGTATTGTTATTGTTAACTTAGAGTCTTGCTTATGATACTTTTTAATAGATTCTTTTCCATGTTTAAATAGAATCTTTCTCCACAATGACCCATGTTACCTTATGCAGTGACTTGTTTGTTCATTTCTTTGTTGAAGTGCAATTTCATATCCTCTAGCAAAAAGAGAAAAAAATCTCATAATTCATAGATATTTCTTGGTATGACTATTGATGTTGTACCATGGGTGCATCATAAAGCTCTTGAATGACAATATTCAACTTTACATTTCCTCTCATCCTCATGACATTGAAGACTGTCAAAAATCTAGCTCACTAATAGATCCATCTCATATAATCATGGAATCAATGCAATTAAGCGATAAAACATACTTTGAATGGAAAGTCCAAGATTTTGGTGTATGAGCGTTCAACTCACCGAAACACATGCATTTTGAGTCAGTTATTATGAAAAAAACCCTATAACACAATTTTCTCAACATGTACTTCCTTCACTATTTTCTTTTCAGTATTAGTTGTCTTCTTATAGATGTTCTTGTGCTTTATAAAAATTGATACACCTATTAGATAATCAGCAATATCAAAATACTAGTTACATTATATTCATCCACAAATTATGATGATCATATACATTTGATGGACCTAGTCCTATGCACCTACAAACTGATTTCGAGTTCTCCATATTGACCATAATATTTAACTCCTCCAAAGATGTAAATACCTTCACCAAATTTCCTTTGTACAAGGATCTATTGATCTTAATTGGAACGATTAAGCTACATAATGCAACATGGGATGGAGTATTTGACATAGGAATTAAAATTATAACATGACAAAAATAATATACAAAAACAAGCACAATCGGCTCATCTTAGGGGAAGAGCCATGGCAAATCAGGTGGAAGGTAGACCAAGTAGATGCTCTCTCCATTTTTTGAGGGTGGGGTGGGGGGAATTTTCAATACAGATTACAAATGCATTTCTTTTGGCAAAACATGTTAATGGTGAACATATTGAGAAACCATATTTCTAAGGAGAACTAGACAACGCCATAGTAAAGAATAATTTTGAGTTCTCCGTATTGAGAATAATATTTCACTCCTCCAAAGATGTGAATTATACTCCTTTTCCTTAGGCCAAGGCTCTCCCCATCTTAGCCCACCCACCTTCACTTTTTTGGCCCTAACGTGGTCATACCACCTCCAAATTGAGAGTTCTTTGATGCTATGGATTGGTCTCTGAGAGATCTTTCCAAAGAATGGTCGTAACGATCTTTTGGATTTAGTCTCGACCTTGCTCATAGCTTTGATTGTGGCTATTCATCATCATCAACCCTCATTTGAGCACCTTCTTGATGCAACAACTATCATGAGATTCTTGGAAAGGCAAAAGGAAGGAGTGTGGACCATCTTCAACACCTTCATCCACCTACATATCAATTTTTGGATCTCTAGATAAGAGTTTTTGGTCAATTATTATGCATTATTACTGTCTTTTTTATTCATGCGGCATATATAAAATGAATTTGTGCATAGCATCTCTAGTATATGCATTAGGATGTTTTTTAGTCTTGTATGGTGCATGAAGTGTTATTTGCAAGAGAGGTAAGTATTTTCCTTGCAGGTTCAATGAGGGAAGAATAAGAACTCATTGGGTTCTTATTAAAATACCGTGCCGGCAAGCACAAAGAAATATGTCAGGGCATGTAGTGACCTTTGATTGATTTTTAGATAGATTGTGCCTATTGCAGAAAGTGCATGACATGTACTTAATTTCATTTTTTTTAAGATTTTCAATTTTATGCCATTATGCTGCCAAAATTTTTAAGATTTATTATGCATATTCATTAAAGGATAGCAACCATACTAAAAGTTTCCTATTTTATCATTTTCTTTTAAGCAAAGGCTTGTGACTTGTTTATTTTCCTCTACCACTTGTTTACTTTAGGTATACATAGAGCATACAACTTTAAAAAAAAAAACATACAAACAAAAAATAAAAAAAAGTGATCGAAACCATCGTCACCTACTACGACTGATACACTCATGGAAGAGCGCCCAATATATCCCATTCAGACCATGAGTACTAGGATTACCAATCTAGAGAGTGCACTTCACGACATCTTAAAACATGTGTGTGGTTCCAAGAAAGGGGAAGATGTGCATGAGCCTGACTTGCCAGGGATGGAGGTAGATGCTTGAGATGAGCATTCAACTTCCGAAGTCCCTCACGATAGCATCCTACTCACAGAGGCCAGATGACAGCTTAATGATCTTCAACCACCTAGATACCATGGCTCGACTCATGGTAGGACTGATGATGCTATTGAGTAGTGGCTCAACAAGTAGAAGCAGTGCTTCCATTTCTACCATATTGTGGACAATTGGCACAAAATTCAGTAGGCCACATATAACCTCATGGAGGTCGCCCATAGGTGGTGGCACAAGATAGAACAAGATAAGAAAGAGCTCGAGACTTGGGATCAATTCAAAGTCTTGTTCTACAACAATTTCATACGGCCTGATGAGAGGTCTAGAGCCCTAGACATTTGGTTCTTCATCAATCTAAAGAATCAAACCGTTTAGGAGTACTTGGATAAGTACAGAGAGGTACTTTTTAAAGTACCTAATACTATATGTGAGTTTCTTCAAGTCCACATGTTTGTCTTGGGACAGAGAGAAACCATTAGACCTTTGTTGAGGAAGGAGAGATGTCAGCCCTTGGCACATGCTAGGGAGATGGCTTTAGTTTATGAGGATGACCTTAGGGGCACATGCTCCTAGGGTCAAAGGTCCTCATGGACTAAGGTAAGCCGACCCTTCCACACATCTACTCCTCGCTCGATCAATGCATAGCCTTCTAGAGAGGCTAAAGAGGTGCACATGATCAAGACTATTGCAGGAGCTAAAAGAGGTGCACATGATCAAGACTATTGCAGGAGAGGCTAAAGAGGTGCACATGATCAAGACTATTGCAGGAGAGATGTGAGCCCTTGGCACATGCTAGGGAGATGGCTTTAGTTTACGAGGATGAGGATGACCATAGGGGCACATGCTCCCAGGGTCAAATGTCCTCATGGACTAAGGTAAGCCGACCCTTCCACACATCTACTCCTAGCTCGATCAATGCATAGCCTTCTCGAGAGGCTAAAAGGAAAGTGTTTGCTCTAGATGAGAGGGCTTATACTAAGTCTATTCTTACCCCTCAGCAGAAAGAGAAGGCAATGAAAGAGGAGTTATGCTATGGCTATCTAAGGCAGCACCTTTTCAAGGACTATCCTAAGAAAAAGAAAATAGTAGCCACCATAATTATTAATCCCACTCAGGAAAGGAGTGATGGAGATGAGGACTTTGGAGATCCCCAATCCTCGATATCATCTCTCACAATGGTCATGACAATCATGAAGAAGGTCCATACTATGCTAGACGAAGTGCTTTTGCTAGTGGCATAGAAAGGATATCAGTTTCCAGATATAGAACTCATTGTCATGAGGGGAGTCATGGCATGAAAACCTATCAAGGTACTCTTTGACACTGGATCGACACATAATGTGATTAGTTCCCAACTAGTCAAGAGGTTACATCTAGAGACTGTGCAGTCAAAGTATGCCTACACAGTAGAGTTAGCCGATGGGAAGGGAACTGAGACATGGGATCGATGAGTTATTGATTTGCCCATTTAGATCCAATCCTATGAGAACATACTAGATTTCGAGATAGCTAGACTGACACATTTTGATGTTGTCCTAAGTAAGACGTGGCATGCTAGGAAATGACCAGTCATTATCTTTGCATCGCATATGTACCAATTTTAGCATGAGGGGAGGTGCAACTACTGATCCGTGGAGAGCCAGATCTCCATGAGACGCGATTGGTAACTACTATCAAGTTGCTCAAGATTGATTGTAAGTATATTTATTTTCTTTATTTTGTGTATTAATCATGTATTATGGTGGATTCATGTAGTCATGGAAAATCTAGTTGGAATGATCAAACACTTTAAAAGAAAGTAAGAGCAGAATTCCAAGATTTATTCTTGAAAGATTAGCTTTAGGTTTGCCTCCTTGCAAGAACATAGAGCATATAATCGAATTGGTACCAGGAGAGAGTCCAACCACTCCACCACCATTTTGAATGAGTTTGCAGGAGGAGAATGAAGTTTGCAAGGTCGTGGACGAGTACCTATAGAAAGGGCTAATTAGATCCAGGTATTCGCCCTTTGCAACACCAGTTCTTCTTGTGAAGAAGAAGGAAGGATGTGCATCGACTATCGAGCACTCAATAAGATTACTATGAGACACAGATATCCCATGCCCAAGATGGATGATCGTTGAGACGCTATAGGTGAAGTTTTTGTATTCAATAAAATAGATTTAAAGAGCAGTTACCATTAGATTAGGGTAAAAGATCATGATGTACATAAGAAAACTTTCAAGACCCGTTTTGGGCATTATGAGTATTTGTTCATGCCATTTGGTTTGACTAATGCACTAGCTACATTTATGATGTTAATAAATGATATTTTGAAAGTGTTTATTGGAAAGTGTGTTGTAGATTTTGTTGATGATTTTTTAGTGTATAGTAGGACTGTGCATGAGCATGAGAATCATCTAAGATTAGTATTGAATGTTTTAAAAGAGAATCAGTTATATGTAAATTTGGAGAAGACTCATTTGTTTCTTTTGAGGATAGAGTATCTAGGGCATGTGGTCTCGGCCAATGTGGTCCATATGGATCCCAAAAAGGTCTCAATTATTTTAGCTTGGCCTAATCCTCAAGATGAGGGGTAGCTACAATAATTTTTAGAACTTTTCAATCTCTATAAGAAACTCATCTCTTCTTATTCGTTGATAGCAGTACCTATGGAGAACTTGCTTCAAGGTAAAGTTCCATTTGCATGGAAGCAAGAGGATCAATATAGTTTGGACACTCTGAAACAAGGTGTGTTAGAAGCTCTTATACTCAAAGTGGTAGAACTGCAGAAACCATTTGAGTTAGAGATAGATGCTAGTGGCATAGCCATATGGGTAGTTTTGAGCAAAGATAGCAGCCCAATAGCTTTTGAAAGCAAGAAGTTGAGTAATGCATAGTGGAACTAGCAAGTGCATGAAAATGAGTTGTATGCAGCAGTGCATGCACTTAAAGTCTAGAGACACCATCTTTATGGTGCAAACTTTAAGGCATACACTGATCACCATACACTCAAGTACTTTTGTAGTGAGCTGGATCTTCAAGGCACATAGGCTCATTGGGCTGAGCTCGTGCAAGAGTTTCAGATGGAAATCCTGTATAGAAGAGGCAAAGAGAATATGGTAGTTGATGCATTATCCCAAATAATGTATCAAATGATCTTTATAGTTCCACAAAGCTCATTTCTTCAAGAGATCAAGGAAGAACAGGTGGAAGATCCACATTTTTTATAAATTATTAGAGCCATCAGTGATGACTCTATCATAGGAGATGAAGCATTTCTAGATGTTTCTTCCCCTAGTAAAGCAAAAAGTCTAGTCCGTATTTCAATTTCTCACAAGAGAATGGAATAGTCGAACGGAAAGGAAAGGTTTGCATACAGAATTCCCAAGATTTGAGAGGAAAATTCATGCATGATAACCATGATGTTTCTTGCGCAAGACATCCTGGTGTTGACAAGACAATAAAACATATTAGAAGAACATTTTGGTGGCCTGGATTAGCTAGAGATGTCCACACTTATGTTCAACAATGCTTTCTGTGTCAAGTCAAGAAGGCAGAAAGGGTAAAAGCACCAGGTTTTTTGCATCCTTTACAGATTTCAGATCATAACTTGGATAGTGTATCCGTGGACTTCATAGTCGAGTTATTCTGGACCCAAGCGGGATACTATCCTACTTGTGGTAGATAGATTGAGCAAGATGGATCATTTCATAGCCACGCAGGAGATGATAGAAGCTCCACAGGTAGCGGAGTTGTCTATCTAGCATGTCTTCAAATTGCATGGGTTATCGACATCCATAGTTTCAAATAGGGATGTCAGATTCATAGGTGACTTCTGGAAGTTTGTATTTGGCAAACTGAAAGTTTTATTGAAAATGAGTTGTGGAAAATCATCCTCAGACACATGGTCAGAGCGATAGGGTCAACCAGATTCTAGAGGACATGTTGAGGACAATGTCTAAGAGCCCGACAGATTGGGGTAGTTACTTGCCACTAGTAGAGTTTGCTTATAACAATAGACCACATAAGGTGACAGGAATGTCTCCTTTTGAGATGAACTATGGCATGATTCCCAATGCTCCTAGTACCATAGGAATGCCAAAGAAATGTCCTAGTGCTTTGGAGTTCTTAGCAAACCTCCAAGCAAATCTAGAAATAGCTAAAACCAAGATGGAGCAAGCCACTGATATGGCAAAAGAGTATGTTGACAGGATGAGATCTCCTAGATCTTTTGAGGAAGGAGACAAAGTCTTTCTTCAGGTACTAGCTAGATCTACTTCACTATCCATAGGGAAGTGTAGTAAGCTTTCACCAAGGTTTTGTGGACCTTGGAAGATAGTTAAAAATCTTAGTGATGTTGCATACCAATTAGAGATTCCTCCAGATTGTAGAGTCCATCTAGTGTTTCATGTCAGTAAACTTAGAAAACATATTTCCATGGAGGATAATCTAATAGAGGGTATTGTTTCTTTGCAGGAAAATGGTAGTAGAGATCTTTCTCTAGATAGGATACTAGATGAGAGACAAAAACTGTTGAGAAGTTGTGTCCTCCAAGAGTATCTAGTAGGCTGGAGAGGATTACCGCTTACTGACTCTACTTGGGAATCCGAAGCTGTGGTTCACAAGTACTTTCCCTCATTGATCATTGAGGACAATGATCTTTAGAAGGGGGAGAGAGTGTCAGATATTGGTCCACATGGATCATTCCATGTGTGTGGGACGAGGGCCAGCCATAGCCAAGGTCCCAAGCTTGGGGGATATCCTAAGATATTTAGTAGTAATGGGGATGAGTGTTGCATGATGTCCACATGGTGGCACTAGACCATTCTAGATCATTGCTATTTTTAGAATACAAGAAGATATAAAAGTATGGGAGGAGAGTTGAACACACATCATTCACAAGTCTTTCTTGCATGAGTTAATTTTCACTCTCTCTCTCTCTATATATATATATATATATATATATATATGTGTGTGTGTGTGTGTGTGTGTGTCTTGTTAGTCGGCCGCCGGATTGGCAAATATAAAGTCTGCCCTTTTTCATATTCTGCATGAACTGAAAGGTCATTGCGTAAACGATGTAACCTTTTATATAAATCAATGAAAAAGACACTTTCGATGAAGATCAGTTGGATCGCCAGACTGTCTGTCTGGGTGATTGATCTGTACGTTGTCGTGGTGTGTGTTTGAGTAATTCTGAGTATTCCATTCTCATCTCTGTCTTGTTGGTTTAGCAATACTTGTTCGGTAAAGTTTGTGTTGTGATAATATTCAGAGTAAGTTAAGTGTTGAATTATTGTTTCGCTGAGTGTATTATTGTGAGTCTGTGTACGGTAATGTTTATCTTATGCATCGATTACTGAAAGAGTCTTAATCTATGTATGAGTCGGTACTCTGTGAGTGAACTATCATGTGAGTAAGTCTGGCAAGGAAGAACCAGAGTTTTTCTATTAGAAAGTGTATTAGCAGAGTTGTTTGGACAAACTGTCTTGTGAGTGAGTTGAGTTGATTTGGGAAAATCAAGTATAGGGCCTCTGTTTAACAGACCCCTTCCACTCCCAAGAACCCGAATAGAGATTAAACGCGTCTCTGATGGCAAGAAATACGTTTAACACTGGCGCCGTCTGTGGGAAAGTGGCACCAGATTGTTGCCATTTATCTGTGGGAAAGTGGCAGCAGATTGTTGCAGCTTAAATATCGGAAAGTAGCAAGAGAGTGTGCAGAGTGATTGTGGAAAGACAGAATTTGAAGCGACAGTAAGAAAGAGTAGTACACAAAGTATTGCAAACGTGATATATGTCGGTTACTCGTTCCGGTGAGTCATACCCAAAGTATAGAAGAAACCAACAGTCTTGGGCGATACCTAATTTGCTACGGACGCCTCCAGGGAGTAGAAGCGCAGATAAGTTTAACCCAGTTGTCAAGGAAGTGAAAAACGTTAGTAGTAATTTCGGTAGCATTCCGGTAGAACGCACTGCAATTTTGACAGATTCCGGTGCGATTTCGGCACAGTCTGTCGAAGATATAGTAACTCCAGAGTCTACCAGAATGCAGTATATAGTTAACTTAACACCATCTGGTCAAGATTCGAATTTTTCTAAGGATAGAAGCGTGTTGGCTAATGAAATCAATGAAAGTGAAACAGTACCTTGTTTTGGTGAAAATACGACAAATTTCGGTGATATTTCGGTCCTCGTTACAGAGAATTCACAGTCTCCCAGTGACAGTTTACCATTTCCTGGTGAATCTTCATTCCAGTCACCACTATTCAGAGTAAGCTTCCCTACATTTGATATCAAGGAGGAAGGTAGCTTATTTGAAGCTGAAATCCAGAAGAGACTAAACGATATTATCAAGTCGGAGAGTGCACAGGATGACGATACAGATTCCGACAGTCAAGAAATTCAACCTCAGAATTCAGGAGATAATAACAATACAACAGCAACCATGAGTGGGCAACAAAAACAACAACAACAACACCAACAACAACAACAGCAGCAACAGCAACAACAACATCTACTTCCACCTCGTCCGGTTCCGAGAGGAGTCACCTACACAAAATTTGGTGGATTTCCAGGTGATGATCTTGATGCTCATGTATGAACCTTTGAAATTAGTTATGCAGTACTTAATCATCCTCCTGATCCGGCATACAAGGCCATAGTATTCCAGTTGACCCTAGTTAATGAAGCCGCCAGATGGCTTACAGAATATGATATCAATCATTTTGGCACCTATGAAGCGGTAAGAGATGCGTTTCTACAGAGATTTCGGCTAAAGAA
The DNA here is from genome assembly GCA_020310875.1 of Ceratopteris richardii. Lineage (NCBI taxonomy): Eukaryota > Viridiplantae > Streptophyta > Polypodiopsida > Polypodiales > Pteridaceae > Ceratopteris > Ceratopteris richardii. The sequence continues at coordinate 181,711,081 of CM035411.1, forward strand.
GAATCCTGCCAAAATCTTTGATTACCTGCAGAACAATAGACAAAAGCTGAATCAAACAGTGTAAGAATATGCCACCCTATTCAGAACTCACTTGAGACAACTACCGCCAGCACATGCTAATTTGCCGGATGATGTCATCACTTAGTGGTTTATTAATGGCTTAACTCCGCAGCTCCGACAGATTATGATCATTCGTTGTGTAGGAGCCATGACACTAGATGCGGTTATTACAATGGCTTTACAGCTCGAGAATATGGTTGGAGGTTTTACCGAAGATCTGGAATGGTTAAAAGCCAACAAAAATGTTGTAGAAGATCCAGCTAGGCAGATGTACTACACCACGTGCAAGAATTCAGGGCATACCTGTGCCACTTGTGTCCTCAACCAATTGTTTTGCGCTATCTGTAATACAACCGAACATTCCACCAAAAACTGTGCATACAACGCCAAAGTGCAGGGAACAGCTACAGTAAATGCAATTATACAGGAACCGGGGCAGCCTGCCACTCACTATGTACCTCCTTAGATGAGAAACAATCAGCAACAAGGGTACAGAAATTATCGAGGCCAGAGGAATACAAATTTCAATGCAAATCGCTGGTAGGCAGGACCATCACAAGAAGGAACTAATTTTCCCCCACCTCGCTGCCATTTTTGCGGTGAGTTTGGTCATATCAGAAGATTCTGTAAAGATGCAGCTGAATACGATCAGAGGAAGAAAGAACGTAAGAACCTGATGACAAATATGGTTCATATCACACCAATAGAAACACAAGCTGTAGTAGTTCAGACCAGATCCGGTAAGCCACTGCAACCAGCAGCTGAAATATTTGAACCAGGCATCCGAGAATAGCAAAGAATGTATGACGAAGCTAGTCAGTGGACCACCACAGAACCTCCAGTGTTCCCAGATCCTATTCCGGTGACACAAGTTCCGCTGTCAAAAGAAACTGCACAAGAGCAAGAGTCAATCCCAGTAACCGATGCATCGTCTTCAAAATCGGTGACAACTACAAATCAAGCAGATCAAGCATGGGAAATTTTATCTAAAGCATCCATTACTCTCCCTCTTGGCCAGTTACTTGCATTAGTACCAGGAGTTCGACAACAGTTTCAACAACAATTCAGTCCTGAGTCTGCCTGCATTCCAGCAACAACAACGGTACAACCGGAAACTGACTCTACGGTGGATCATTCGGTCCCATTAATTACGGTATGGTACAAAAATCATAAGATTAATCAAGTACTAATTGATGGAGGGTCTGGTGTAAATATAGCCACTGCAGCACTTTGTAAGAAGTTAGGATGGACAGAAATTGAACCTGTTCAGTTTTTTGTTAGAATGGTCGACCAATCCAGAGTCCATCCAGTAGGACTCGTACGGAATGTGCCAATCACTTTGCAGGGAACAACTTTTAAGATGACTTTCGTAGTTTTAGAACTACCGGAGTCTAGTCTTGATTATAATCTTCTCTTCGGCCGTCCTTGGTTGAAACAAGCGAAGGTTATACAGGATTGGTCAGCACAGGAACTCACTTTCAAAGACAATAACCGTAAATATGTTGTAAAATTAGATGCTATTCAACCTTGTGAATTACATGCTAGACCTTATGTAGCAGAACCAGTCCACATGTTGGATGGTTTATCCGATGATGAAGAAGAAGAATTTTTGAAGAATAACATTGATTCGATTTCCTTAGGCACTGTTGATCTACAATCTGTTGTAGATAACTGGAGTCTGTCAGCATGTACGGTGATACCTGTAACTGAAGGGGTAGAAACAGAAGATAATGATGCTCAGGATGTAGCCACTTTGCAACAAATGCTACAGTCTGATGATGGTCTAGTAAAGCCTAGTCAATTTTATGTTCCAGAAGATCAGTTGAAAACCTATAATTTAGGAGATGAAGTAAATCAATGACCTGTCAAGATTAAGGAAGGATTGTCTGACGAGTTTCAAACCGATTTGATCCAGCTTCTTCGAGAGTATTCAGATGTTTTTGCATGGGATTACCATGATATGAAAGGTTTGGACCCTCATCTCTATCAACATAGGGTCATGCTGAAACCAGAAGCTAAACCAATCAATCAACCCAGCTACCGGATGAATCCTAACTATGCAGCACAGGTAAAGGCAGAGCTTGATAGATTATTAAAAGTTGGATTCATTGTACCAGTAGAACATGCAGAATGGATATCTCCAATTGTTATTGTTCCTAAGAAAAACAAGCAACTACGAATATGTGTGGATTACCGGAAACTCAATGTAGCTACAGTGCCTGATCCGTTTCCTCTTCCATTTCTTGACACAATGCTTGATAGAGTAGCAAGACATGAAATGTACTCATTCTTAGATGGATACAGTGGGTATAATCAGGTCAGAATGGCTGAGCAAGATATACCGAAAACCGCTTTTATCACCAATTGGGGTGTTTTTGCTTGCACAATTATGTGGTTTGGATTAAGAAATGCTCCTAGCACTTTTCAAAGATGTATGCAGGAAATATTCTACCCTTATCTTACTTCTTTTATGCAAGTATATCTTGATGATTTCTCTTTATTTGGTAAGATGGTAGCACACCTGTATCATTTACGGTGTTGCTTTGAGAAATGCCGAGAATATCGACTCTGCCTAAACCTCAACAAATCTGTTTTTGCAGTTTCTTGTGGTAAGCTCCTTGGCCATATTATCTCTACACAGGGTATTCAAGTTGATCCAGATAAAGTTGCAGCTGTGTTAGAAGCACCTGTACCTACTACGCCAAAGGAAGTAATGCGCTTCATGGGTCAAGTGAGATGGCATGGTCGTCATTTACGGTGGCTCGCTCATTTAGCCATTCCACTCAATCGTTTAATCACGAGTACTCCTAAACAGTTTGATTGGACTCAGGAATGTCAAATTGCTTTTGATCGACTAAAGGGATTATTAACACAGGTTCCAATTTTACAACCTCCTGATTGGGAATGCCCATTTCATGTTTTTGTAGATGCATCAGATATCGCCATTGGAAGTGTCTTAATGCAACAGACTGATAAGTGGTTTCGGCCTGTTTATTATGCAAGTAGAAGGCTTGCTCCTGCCGAAAAGAATTATTCAATCACTGAAAGAGAATGTCTTGGTTTGGTATATTCTATAAAGAAATTTCGGCACTATTTACTTGGCCATAAATTTACTTTTTATGTCGATCATGCTGCACTTGTCTATCTGGTACGATAGCAGCATTTAGGTGGTCGTATAGTGCGTTGGGTTCTACTTTTACAAGAGTTTGATTACGAAGTAATTCATCGACCCGGAACTGCACATGCATTAGCAGATTTCCTTTCTAGGTTGGATTCTGGTGAAGCTCCGGTCGGTGTTGATGACACCACACCTGCAATTTATGTTACTGACCCTACTAATGATGAATCTGTAGAACCCCCTGTGACACTTAATTACTATGATCAACTATTAACTTTTCTTACTGATGGATATCTTCCTACTCAGACTTCTCTTACAATGCGTAGGAAAATTGCAGTTTACAATCGCAGATTCCGGTTAATTGCTGGAGAATTGTACTATATGGATCACACTGGAGTTTTACTTCGTTGTATTCCTCCACATGAAGTAAACTCAGTTATAGCTCTAGCACATTAATATCTTTCGGTGGACATTTTGCAGCAGATTTAACGCACCGGAATATTCTGCAAAAGTGGACTTTGGTGGCCTACTATGTACAGAGATATATCTCAGGTTATTAAAAATTGTGATAATTGTCAGCGATCTGGACAGCCGTTACAACGCCACTTCTTCCCTCTACAACCTGTCTTACCTTTAGAACCTTTCCAAAAGTGGGGCCTTGACTTTATTGGGCCTGTTGGTGCAATTCAAGCCTTCACACTTGGCTTGGAACCTTGGAAATTTGGTGTTGAAACCTTGGAAGCTTAATTCACTTGAAGAAAGGACCATGTGAACTTATGCTTATAAGTTCTTACTTCTTTACCCTTTGTAAAAGTCTAGAATGACTTGGCATATGTATAAGTACACCTACTTGATTAGTCGTGGAAACTTAGATGACTTAATGGAGAGAATATCTCCCTAATTTTAGAGTTGCATGGTTTTCTTTTTACAACGAATTGGAAGATCTTTTGAGCTCTAACTAGACATGATTACTTCCTTGAACACCAAATCATGACTACCTATGCTATCCTTTGCCTCAATATAATAAATTCTCACGTGTTTTCCTTTAAATGTACCTTGCAGGAGCGTTCAAAATGTGAAAATCTTGTCTTCAATTCAGCATATACCCTATATTATTTCCTGAATCAACACAAAATTAAACTTGACACGATGTAATAAAGCATTATGCTCACAAGAATGCTAAGCCCTTAGAAATGGAACAGCACACGGACATCTTCCTATTATAAGAATTAATAATCCATGTGAAATAAGAGGCGATTCCCAGTAAATTTTTAGATTCTTTGTACACATGTCAAATTGTACCAAATCTGTGCAACACAATTCTCGTTCTTTTACTGCTGTCTTGTCCGTTATGTCAAAATCTTCCTCTTATCTTCGATCTTCCATAAAAAATCTCCTCAAATATCTTCTTTTGACACGGATTCTAGAACCAAAACGGTGGAAGAGGATGATTGCCCACTTGCTCCTTGGATGCTCATGAGTAAAGTATGAAGTGCTAAATTTTCTATTGAAATGCAACACCAGAATGCTAAAGAATAATCAATATCTTCCTCTTTTCTGTTTAAGACCTTCTTCCTATATGTTTAAGATGGGACTTGATCTTGCAAAATAAACCTCATTTGATATTGGATGAAGGTATGAGAGCCTAGAGTGTGGATGCCATTTAAGATTTCATGATGAGGATTATGGAAAATGGTTAGTGTTAATGTTAACCAACAGTTTCAAACTCCACGGACCATAGATTTCCATAATTGAACAACATTTTGGTAAATTTTGATAAACTATAGCTAAGAGCTTGCGCCTATGCATTTCCTTCTAGCATTAATTTAGAGATATGGTCATATATTTGATCTTTACTACGCTTTGTACCAATTGGGCACCTCAAAGTTAAAGATACGTGGACCCTTGAGCACATAATCTTTTTAAATTTATAGTGAAATATTATTTAGAAAGATTGTCATTGGTCAATATAAAACTGAAATATGATTTGATAAATCTTTTACTTTATTTGGAAGTAATTATGTAGCGAAATGTACTCGGAGAAAATTTAATTGTTTAAATACTTCCAGTTATATACTTTAATACATTTTTCTAAAGTATATTATAAATGATGTATTAAGCTAACTTAATCGCTTGAATACTTTCGTGTAATAACACGGAGGATAGAAAGCTAGTCGCCCTTTGATTTTTAAGCGACAAGAAACAATTTACTGTTGATGTTTTGGGAAACGTGAAGGTTCTCCTCTTGAAAAACAAAAATGCCTCTATTGGGTAAGATATCGTCATGTTGTGAATATGGGTTTTCACAAGAACACTGATCAATATAAAGTGGAGACGAATCAAAGTAGTCACGCTTCTCATTAAAACGCGGTGAGGCGTGTCGTCCTTAGTTGTTGCGCCGTCCTTCGCTGTTGCTATAGCGTGCGATAAGAGGATAAGAGCGATGGCTTGGCTAGATCATCAACAGAAAGGACAATGAAACCGAACTTGAAAGCTTTATGAATAGCACTCACAGTTAAGGAGATGTTGCACTATATCCCGACATCTTAAGGCTGGCTTGCTACATCATCATTCATCAATCGATTCCACACACTACAAAGTCCTCTACGGGATGACGACAGCCCTGGAAGTTTTGGAGTTGCCAACTCGCCAGCCTCCACGATATTCCCGACATTAGGGTATACGCAAGATGTCCAATCTACTTTGCGCCTGCTAATAGTAGAGAGAGACGGCGAACATACAGATTCGCTCTCTCTCTCTCTCTCTCTCTCTCTCTCTCTGTGGCAGCGCCTATCAGCCCCTATCCACTGTTTCATATGTGTGGCCAGAGGACTCCCTGTACATCGTCGATCATCAGTGGACTGACTTTGGCTTCCTCTCTCTCTCTGTCTCTCTCTCTCTCTCGTGCCGCTCGTGAATCTCTACTTCAACAGGGTTACACAGTATATTACGATAAGTTCCTTGTATTGCCGAAGGAAAATTGTGTATGCCGTGGCCCGTGACCCATCGATTCTGATGTCTCAGTGAACTTCTGTGGGGTCTTTCTAACTTCCAAGTTCCAAATCCGGGTACTGGCATATTGCGCGCTCTCTCTCTCTCTCTCTGACACATGCGACAAAATTACTAACTAACTTCCTCCCTTGTAAGTTCTGTACATGGCCGGTCGCCATAGCGCCCAACATTCAGGACCCACTATTTTATGATAGCATGCGCAGTGCCGTGTGCGACTGACTCTTCGTCTTCTCCTTTTTCTTTTTGCCCCTTCTCTCTCTCTCCATCGTTCACTCTGTCGCTAGTAGCTACGCTAACGCCTTTCTTGTGTTTCCACTTGTAAATTTTCACCTTCTCTGGCTTTTCTTTTCAGTCAGAACAGAGAAAGACTAATATTAATGCCTGGAAAAGTTACATCACAAGGGCAAACACCCAGCAGTTGCAATTTCAAAGTTAAAGTCCGGGGAGTAGGCTTCGGCTGAACTTCCTTTAAAAAAAAAAAAGGGGCAAACACCCAGCAGAGGGGAAACATCATAACACGAAGTCAAAAATGGCCCAAATTCATCCTGGATACAGAGTACTTAGCTAGGAGCTTATCCTTTTTGTAACCAAATAGAGCCATCACTACATGTGGTTTGAAGTTATCCAAAGGGGCCTCTTTAATAGCAAACATACAATTTTTGAGAATTCTTTTGATACCCAGATTACAAGAAAACAAGAAGTCTTTGGGGGAGCTGAAGTAGAGCTTGTGATTTTTATGCTTCCAAATATAATAGACAATGTGAGCTCTCTAAATCTACCACAGCACTAAGTCCATTTTACTGCATTCTCCAATCAGAATTTTTTGCAACCTAAAATTGGTAGTCCATTGCTAGTACAAAACACATTGAGACATTGCCAAAACCTTTGAGAATTACAACAGTTGATAGATAGGTGGGGGCAATCTTCAAGCTTGCCACAGAAACAACAAAACCCTATGCTAATATTAAGCATCTTTGCTCTCCTACTTGTCCATAATCCCTTATGTAATATCATCCATTGGAGATAGGATTGCTTAGCAGAGGTGGGAAAGGTCCACAAGTATTTGAATTTGTCCTTCCATTGATGAGGATTCCACACTAAATTCCATTTTCTATTTAACTTTCTAGTTATCACTTTGATGGAAGTATAAGCCCTCTTGAAATGCTTGTACATGTCCTCAACAACAATGTGGACATCCATTTACTTGTGATTTTGGAAGCAAGTCACTTTCTCCAACATAATATTTCTCCTTTCTTTGAGTATCTATTTGCAAGCTAGACATAAACTATTAATACCAAAAATATAACTATCATCTATGATCACATTATTCCTATAAAGGCTCTGCGAGTTAGCAAAACCACTCTTTCTACACTTATTCATTCTTATGGACAAAGAGTTGTTGTCAAGGTAATCCACCCAACCCGTCCACATTGAGTCCTCTAACAGAAAGGAGAGATTATTAGAGAAGTAATAAGCTAAATTATAGTCAAATTTTATCTTCATCCAGGAGTTCCAAAAAGAAAAGACCGGTTTACTTCCTTTGGGGATATAGACAAGAGGAGAAATAACAACACCCCAAACTTGATCATTATCCTAGTTCTTGTGATTTTTAACAAAAAAACTATCAACATTCCTTTTAATTAGACATGCCCAATAATCATCAAACTAAGTAGATCTTAGAATCCACTTGCCTACCATTTGAGTGGTCATTGTGGTGGGACATATGAGACCAAGCCTACCCTCTTCGTGAATTATTTCGGTGGTGATGCACCAGAGTGCGCTCTCCCTCTCAAGAGCTCCACGGCAATATTCTCGAAGTATAAAATGAGCTCCTAGGGCCGCACATGGTACTCGGCACAGAGGCTGCATAATAGGCAAAAAAACATAGGGAGCACAAAGATAGACTTCTTAGGTCTTGCAAATGCGGTCAAACTTACAGTGTATGGCTGACCAGACCACTATATGTTTTATTAAAGAACATATACAAAGAAGTTTCTGGTGGCCATTTTGGCCTTTCACATTGACACTAATAGTAACAATCTCCCACTACCAATATGGCCAAAGTAAGCATGGAAGAAAAATAAAGAATGATAAAGAATATATGAGTGTAAGTAAGTATACAAGCTATACCTCCCACCTGATGGGCATGTTACATAGTATACAAGTGATTGTGTAAGATCATTAATCAAGTAACCCCCATCAAGTGACAACAGTGTCGAAAGCTATCTTGTGGTAGAGCTTTAGTCAAAGCATCTGCAGCATTAACCTTCTCAAGAATAATGTGCTCAGTGGTTAATGAATCTCTAATGAAGTGATACCTTACCTCAATGTGCTTGGTCTTTGCATGCTAGACTGGATTCTTAGCCAAAGCGATGGCACTCTGACTGTCACTAAGCAAACGAGGTACATGATGAGATAAACCCATACCTCAAGCAAGAAGAGAAAGCCACAATGCTTCCTTACATGCCTCACTTGCTACAACATACTCTACTTGTGTGGTGGAAATAGCTGTACATTATTGAAGACGAGATCTCCAAGAGATAGCACCTCTAGCAAAATGAAAAATGTACCCTGATGTAGACTTACGATTGTCTACACAACCAGCATAGTCAGAATCTATGTAACCAATAATGGATGCTTTCTCTCTACCTAAGCATGGACACTTTTCCTTAGTGCCACTCAGATATCTCAAAATCATCTTGACCACTTCCCAATGTTTCTTGCTAGGATTAGACATATATCTGCTCACAACTCCCACTGCAAATGCAATGTCTAGTATCGTAGCTACCATAGCATACATGAGACTACCAAGAGCAGACTGATAGGGAATTTTGGCCATGAATTCTTTCTCCTCATCTGATTTGCGGAAATCATCCTTGCTCAATTTCACATATGTGGGTAAAGGTGTACTCAATGCCTTCCAGCCCCTGCATAGTGAACCTGTGAAGTACTTTGGATATGTACTCACTTTAAGACAAGTATATGCATCTTTTACTCCTATCACGAGTAATGCGCATGCCAAGAATATGTTTGGCATCCCCCAAATCCTTCATATCAAATGTCTGACTCAACTTCCTTTTGAGAATTGACAAGTCATAAGAGGACTTCTCAACAATCAACATATCATCGACATAAAGTATCAAGCATATCAAGCTTCCATCTGAGCAAAGCATCAAACTTTTGGTACCATTGTCTAGGGGACTGTTTAAGTCCATACAAGCTCTTCTTGAGCTTACAAACTAGACTTTGCTTGCCAGGAACTACATAACCCTTTGGTTGCTCCATATAGATCTCATCTGTAAGATCTCCATGCAAGAAAGCAGTTTTCACATCCATTTGGACTAGCTCTAAGTCCTCCATTGCAACGAATCCAAGAAACATGTGCAGGGTAGTCATCTTGACCACTGGAGAGAAGATTTCCTCAAAATCAACACCATGTTGTTGCTTAAAACCCTTTGCAACAAGTCGTGCTTTATACTTTGGAGAAGCACTATCTGATGTGAATTTCCGCTTATATACCCATTTACATGGTAAAGCTTTCCCACCCTTTGGCAAAGGTACTAAATCCCAAGTACCATTCTTGTGAATAGAATCCAGCTCACTCTTCATGGCACGCTCCCACTTGACATGATCTTCTGTCTGCATAGCCTCTTTGTAGCAAGAAGGCTCACCAGCATCTGTTAGCATAACAAAATCTAAATTTGGAACATTTCTATCAGGTGGATGTGAGACACATGTAGAGCATCTCAATGATTGTTGAATAGGAACATGTGCAAACTGATCTAATCGGACATTCTCTTGAATGTCCCTATGTGCAACATTTTTATGCATGCTAACTGGAGGACTAGTATTCTCAAAGACCGCTCTTCTCACTTCAACCTCCTTAATGGGCTCTTTATGCATCTTAGACTCATTGAAGATGACATCACTACTTCTAATCACTGACCATGTTTGACGATCCCATAAGCGATATCCAAATTGTCCTTCTCAAACATATCCAAGTGTAGCTCAAGTGTAAGCACCACCTCCTTTACTTGTCAATCCGCAGAGATGCGAGGACAGGTATGAAGACCTTGAGCGAGTGAAGGCACAAGTGCATGAGTGAAAGCACACAAACATACACACACATACACACACGCGCACATGGTAAGATCAAAGAGAGGAACAATGGAAAGCTTTCAGTTGCAAAGGAACTCTCTTACAAAAGCTCTATTCTCTAAAAAGCTAACCTCCAAAATGAAATCTCTAGCTCTTTTTATAGTTTTTTGACTAGTTTTGGCCCTATCGAGACTAGTGTCCGGCCTAGTTAAAAATTAGGTTCCAGGGCTTATTTGGGGGCTCAAACGAAGTCTAAAAATTATAAAAATTGGTAGCCTTCTAATACTCCTCAAGCTGGAGAACTCCTCGGCTTGAACAAAATGGAGTTACAAAAATAGAAAATGGTATTTACAATGGTTTTTAGTGATGAAAATCACTGTTTTTGTAGGGGATTCTTCTCAAAGTTGGACATGTACTTCTTGGAGCTCCCTACCTGCTCCTCCTTCTTGTATGTCCAATTCTTTGATGAGCTTCCATGCTTTGTGATTGACCTTGAGTTCCAACACTCCCCCCCTCTCGAGTTTGTCATCCCTGATAGACCCCTGTTGTAATGGTTGTTCTATGTAGTGTTGTGAGAGGTAGTGTCCATTGTGTATGAACAAGAGCCGTCTATCTTCCAAATGTGGCAGGGTTGTATGTCTGGTTCTTTATTTGTCACTCCAAGCCTTTACAAGTCGCAGTCCACTTCCTTGGATTCCAGCATGAATGAGTCGTTGTGAGCCTCGATTGATCTCCTCTAGATCTTTCAAAGATGATGTTCATAGTAGTCATGCCAAGTACTGTAACCCATATTGAATGATGGGTAAGTGTGTTAGTGCATGGGTTGAAGAAAGCATGTGCCTTGTGCATGGCCTTGTAGTGTGGCCCTATGCATACATACTTGGAAAATGCATCAGAAGAAATATGGTGCAAGAATCGGAGGTCTTGAGCTAAGTGCTCAAGGGTATGCTGACGAAGAGGTTTCCTAACTATCATGGTTATGGTGTTGCCAAAGTAAGGATTCTTACCATGGTGAATGGTCGATCGATGTTGATCTCTTCGTGTTGTACACCCGGCATTGTGATGGACCACCGACTAGTCTGTCGTTGTCGATGATGTCCTTGTTGATGGTCCATTGATGAAATTCTTTGAGTGCCTGGTCCTGTTCCCGCTCTTCAAAGCAACATTTGCCAAATACTGAGAATTGAATTTCTTTATATTCCTTGGCAAACAGCGTTGGGTAACTACACCAAGCTTAGTTTCACATATTCTCTTTAGCTCACCATAAGCAAGAGTCTTCTCACCTAGTATACATACAAGGATTTGCAGGGTGCTGGAACTACCCCTTGCATATCCTTAGATGCTCTTGTACATACAGTAGTTAAGCATCGCTCAAGTTGGGGGCCTTCCAGCTTGTCCCTCCTACCATGGTAAGGGGAAAGAATAGTTGTGGATGCCATGTTCATGCCAAGTGCTTAACATCTACCAGATAAGGCAGCAATAATATCATATGTTAGCCGAGACACACTTCTATCCAAACTGATAAATGCCGAGTAATCAATGGTTCCACCTTCAAGTAAGCATGACTCATTCATGTTCCATGAGCCAAACCTGGGAACAAGTTCTTTCTCTCTCTTTTTTTCTTCTTCTCTTTTTTTTCTCTATTTTTTTTTGTCGTTTTTTTTTTGCAAAACAATGTCACAAAACAAGAAGACAAAGGTTAGTATCAAAAAAATAGTTTACATGTGTCAATGTGCTCTTGTGCATGGGACTCTCAATTGTGTCTATGCACGACCATGTAATGTGGCCCTATATTAATGCATACTTTGGAAATGCATGACCTGAATGGTGCAAAAGACAGGGTTGTGCAAGGAGCACATGGTTGTCACTCGTCGAGGGTTTCGATGCTATTTGTGGATATTGATGCCATCTGTCTTGGAGGTATCCATAGGGTCTTGAGATGACAACTGATCACTCCTCGTTATAGGGATCCATTTGAGAACCATGTTCGGCTGCGTCGAGATCACCTTGGGCTTCTTCATCTCTGGATGGTTTCTTAAATTTTGTATCCCATGTGGTTGGTTCTTTGGTTCTATGGGGGCTAGTAGTGCTTTTGGCTTCCATAACCATATCCTTGATGATTGCCTTCTTATTTTTTCCCAAGAGGTGAGTTTATCTTCTTTTGGTTTCTGTGCTCGGTTCTTACCCTTTTCTCTCCTTGACTTCTTTGTTGAGACCTTTTGCATAGTGGAGAGCATAGGCCTTTCCACATGTAAGGGTGCTTTGGGAATCCACATGTGTAATCACCCTTGTTGAGCTATAGCTAATTTTTCTGGTACCCAAATTTGTCGGAGATGTTCTAGTTGAGCTGGTCATGGTTGCTTGGCTCTTGTCTTTGCATGGTGGGCTTGCCTAAGTGGGAATTGTGTTGGCAATGTTGGTGGTTGCTCTCCTTTTCTTACCCAAATCTGCTTCATGCCCGGAACTACCTTCTTCTTAAAATCCCTTTGTCTATTTGATATAGCGGTTGGCCTGTTCTCTTTTGCTTGCCTTGTTGGTTGAGTTGTGGTGGCGGCATTAGTCCTTGCACCAGAGGGGGAGTTCACTTGTCTTTGAGCCTGTTCTTCCATGATTGAGTTCTCCTGGAACATAAAGCTTTTGACACATACAACATTTTTTTTGCTAAGATTAGTCCAAGGAGAACTACAAGAAGGTGTGACGTCTCGATTTGTGAGCATGCCATTCTATAGTTCTAATGTAAAACATTTTTCTTGGACCCAAACTTGAAGAAGTTGACTTCTTAGGTTCAAGTTGACTCCATGGTCATAAATCCAATCTTGACCCAAGACAAGTGGCTCTGTAAGGTCCTCATCATGACACACTAGCATTTTGACTATCATTGGAACATCTTGAAGGTAGATGGGAAGTTCCATCTCACCCAAACAAGGGGTTTCCACACCTTCCAATCCTATGAGATAGGCTTCTATAGGATTGATGTTCAATTGTAGGTCTTGGGAGTAGGAAAGTCTAACTGCACTAGTTGCTGCGCCTGAGTCAATCAATGCTTTCACAGTCCTCGCACTCTTTCCTTGTCCTATCTCTATGGACACAAAGGGACGTCGGTCAATTATTTGAGAAGTAGTTATGCTCAATTTTTGGCACAAGTCCATGTGACATTTTGGGGCTCTCGGGTTGACATCCAGGCCCAATCGCCTTAACTTATTTCGCCTAATGCACTCTCTGGCCTCTACCTGTGCTTCTTCTCTAACCCTTATCTCTTCTTCCTTTCGCTTCTTAGCAGTGTTGAGTCTCATTAACATATCCTCTCTAAGAGGTTCTTGATATAGCTTGACCCTACATCCACTTATATAATTTGTCAAGATGTCACCTTCTAGAGTGGCCAATTGAACTGCACCACTAATGGAGATTCTATTAATGATCATGGGTCCATATCCTCATTTCTCCAACTTACGAGCATGTTGCTTTAGCGTATAAACGAGAACTAGGTCTCCCTCTTTCAATCCTTTATCTCTGATGTGTGCATCAAAGTATGCCTTTTGTCTTTTCTTTGCAGCATAGATGCCTGCTGCCGCTCGTAGCCTCATCTCACCAAAGCATTCTAAATCAAAGATCCTGGAGGACAACTCATGTCCATTCGACGCATGCTCTTGTGCTACCTTTAAAGTTGTGATTAGGAAATCTAATGGTAGCACAACGTTCTGGCCAAAGACCATCTAAAATGGGGTGGCATTGAGTACCGTTTTGTAGCCAACTCAATAAGACCAAACACCATGATGAAGTTGTTTATCCCAACCAGAGCGTTTTTTGTTTACCAGTTTTGTCAGTACGTTACATAGGATCTTATTTGTGCTCTTAGCTTGTCCGTTAGCTTGTGGATGATAGGGGGCATACTTCTTGTGTACAACCATGAATTCTTGAAGAAGATTTTCAATGACTTCATTCAAGAAGTGTGTACCTCTATGACTTACTAACTCTATCGATAATCCATATCTAGTGAACACATTCTTGAATAAGAACTTAGCCATAGTCTGAGCATCATTCTTTGTTGTGGCTTTCACTTCTACCCACTTGGTCAGGTAATCTATGGCTACAATAATGTACTCTGCATGGGAGTTTCTAGTTGGGGGGTTAATAGGACCTATGAAGTCTATGCCCCACTTCGAGAATGCATGCCCTCCCATCATTGGTCTCAAAGGCATCTCATCTTTTCTGATAAGATATTGTGCACGTTGGCATGTGTCACATTTCTCCACATAGGTATGTGCATCCATATGAAGAGTTGGCCACCAAAGTCCTGAAAATAGAATGGTCTTAATTACTCGGTCAAGACCAAAGTGTCCACCTGCAATACCACTATGTGCCGTTTCTAAGACTTTCAAATAGTTTGATTCATGAATGCACAATCTTAGGTAACCATCTTTGCCTCTTCGGTATAGGTTCTCTCCTACTGAGGCATAGTCTTGAGCCTCTTGCTCCATGCTTCATCTTCTTGCTATACTAGCCTCTTTGGGTAATGTTCCCGATCGCATAAATTCTACCAATGGAGCACTCCAATGTAGAATTAATGACACGTGATAAAGGGTAGCATGCTCCACCGGGGGGTTTTTCTTGGCACACTGGACAATTCTTAATCCATTCATGTATTTCTTTGTCCATGCTAGGCCAATACACTCCTAAACGTTTTAGATTTTGCAATGTTCGTTGTTTAGAATAGTGATATCCTAGCAATCCTTCATGAGCTTGTTGCAACCAACTACTATGTTCATCGTCTTCAACACAACAAGCTAATACACCCTCAGTATCTTGTTTGTACATGCTTCCTGCTGATATGTGATATTTTTGTGATTTTACAATTTCATCTTTGTTCGGCTTCACATTCTTTTTTGCAGGTCCTGAGGTTAGGATAGGTACCAACTTATTTGCCATTTAGGAACAACTTCCAAATTGAACAGATAAGCATCAGGCAATTCATTGGACACTCCTTGCGATGACTCTCCTGAAGTGATGCAAGAAAGGTGATCAACCCTGAGGTGGGTTCTACCTTTCCTAACAACCACTTCAAAGTTATATTCCATTAGTAAGAGGAACCATCTTACTAAACGTCCGATATTGCAAGGTTTATTGACCAAATATAACAAAGCTTGATGGTCAGTGAAAAACTTGAACTTGTTGGCCAATAAATAGTGTCTAAACTTCTTCACAGCATATACCATGCCTAAGCCCTCTCGCTCAGTGGTGGTATGGTTTTGTTCGGTTGCAGTTAGCTGTCTACTTGCATATGCTATGGGTAAATCTAAATTTCTTTCACGTGTGGGTTGTGCTAGCACACATCCTATGGCATGATTGGAGGCATCCACATGGACATGTAATGGCTTATTCCAATCAAGAGTGGTCAGTATTGGTGTTGTGCACAAATGTCTCTTCAGTTCATTGAAGGAATTTTCACATTCGTCATTCCACTCAAAATTTGTCAATAAGGCATAAAGAGTTCTAGCTATGATCGCATACATGTGGATAAACCTACGGTAATATCCACAATGGCCCATAAAGGCTTGTACCTCTTTAATATTCATTAGTATTGGAAACTCCACTATGGCTCTTACTTTGTCCTCGTCTGTTGATATTCCGTTCTTAAAAACAATGTGACCCAAGATTTTAACTTGTCGTACCATGAACACACACTTTTCTGGGTTAAAACACACTCGATATTCTCTGCATTTGTTGAAGATCTGTTTGAGCTTAGGGATGTGGTATCTTCTTTCTTGGGAATGAGCACATAAATCGTCCACATATACTTCTAACCTCTTTTGCAAGAACTCTTTGAAGACATGACACATGAGCCTTTGGAATGTTGCGGGTGCATTGGTGAGACCAAATGGCATCATGCGAAATGCAAAGATTCCTCACTCTGTAGCAAAAGCCATTTTAAGTTGATCTTCTGGGGCTATGGCTACTTGATTGTAACTAGAAAATCCATCAAGGAAGCTATAAACTTCCTTGCCTGCAACACGCTCCAATAAATGTTCAGTGATTCGAAGTGGATAACTATCTCTAATCGTAGCAACATTAACTTTTTTAAGGTTATTACACATTCACAATTTTCCATTCTTCTTGGGCACCACTACAATGGGGGACACCCATTCAGTATGCTCAATCTCATAGATTAATCCAGCTTCAATCAACCTATCAATTTCTTTTTTTATTTTAACTGCATAATCGTCATTATATGTGTAGGGCTTCTGTTTGGTCGGTTTGGCATCAGCAATCATGGGGATTATATGAGAGAAAATTTTTGGATCTACTCCCTTCAAATCTCTATAGTGCCATGCAAACACGTCCCTATATTCCCTTAATAGAGCTACAAGCTCTATTTCTTCTTCTGCACTTAGGTCTTCTCCTATGTCTGTACATCGCTCTTCGTTTCCTTCAATGTTCACAACAATTTTTTTGGTCTTTTCTTTATTATCATATGCTTCTCCTGTGGTGACCTCTCTCTTAGGCATTTGTACCAAAATTTTCCTGTCTTCAATTTCATATTTCTTGAAATTTTTTGGTACTTCAAACAATGATTCCTCCTCTTCTTGTTTCATTGCTTTCCTTTTCTTTTTCTTTTGACTACTCTCACTTCCATCCTTTGAATTTACCATTTTAATACTTGCGAGAGGTTGTTCTTCTTTTTGGATAAACACTCCTACATCTTCTAGATAGTGCTTCTCTGAGTTAAAGCAACTATCCATCACAATGGACTGTAGATCATCCTCATTCTCTTCTTCTTCTTCTTTGACCTCACTAGGATCACATTCTTCTAATAAGGGCTGACACATGAATACAGAGATATCATAACCCGCCTCATCACAATGAGGTGTCCACTATTCCTTATTGACAGCAATGTCCATGGTGGCTAAGATTTATGCCCAACCATGAGGCTCGAATTCCTCATCTGGAAAGATCATCGATGTGTAGGCCGGGTCTTTAACTAGTCTTTCTCCTTAAGAAGTTCCTTCTTCTCTCGCTTTTAGGCGTCTTTCCTCTTCCTCTGAGACCTTGCACATCCACAAATGAGTATCTTCATGCATCCAGGATGGTTCAGGAGAACTTCCAGAATGCACAAGGATTGAATCTTCTTTCACTTTGTGGATAGGATTCCACTCTAGGGGTGGTACATCTCTAAAGGTGTAATCCTTCAAATTGACCTTGGTGGTGACCCCTAAGTGCTGTAAGTACAAGGAGTTGGTTCCCCAGTCTTGTACTATTAGCAATTGTCGTAGGAAGGGCCTTCCCAAGATCATCTAGTAGACATTATTTTTCTCAAAGTCACATATAGCAAATGTATGTTCAAACTCTACACCACAAGTGGTTAGAGTTATCCCTTCTAGCAATCCTAGAGGTCTTTCAAAATGACCGTCGGCCATTTGAAGCTTCATTCTAGTTGGTCTTAATGTGGGTTTGCCCCATTGCTTCCACAAGGAGGTGATTGCAATAGCAACACCACCACCTGAATCTATGATTGCTTTGATTGTGTAACCTTTGTAGGTGATTGGAAGATAAGTATTACCTTCTTCACCCTCACACATGTCCCCTATTTTATCTAGAGGTATCTCTGGTACTTTCTGCTTAGAGCCTACTTTTGGCATTTTGGAATCAACTTCTAGAACTTGATCCTTCATATGATTCCATAGCTCAGGTTTTACTTTGAACAGCTCTTCTATGGTGAGATGACACTGAACCTTAGTGTTCTTCACGACATCAGTGTTCCTTGGAACCACTTGAGTCTTCATTTCTTACCAGTATTGTGGGAGCTCTAATCTAAAGAGATTCAGACTCCCATGGGCCTGTGAATTGTGGCAACTCTTGTAAAGAATTAGATTCGAAATCTAATCTTTCATCTTCTTGTTGCTCTGCTTGGTCCCCATAGATAGACGGAATGTCTTGGGGAAATTGATCATGAAGGTCCTTGGCCCATTTCTCCTCTTGTATTTCCTGCAAGAACTCTTGAGAGTACTGTTGAATTGAAAGAGATGCTCCCTCATTGATGGAATCAGGAACATAAGTTTTCATTTGTGGTGAAATCTCTCTTTCAACAACCGGTTGAGCCTGTGGAGGTAAAGAAACCTGGGGCTTGTTTACCAACTGCTCTAATCTTTCTAGTAAGCCCTGAAAATGAAAATCCAGTTTGATAGATTTTGTATGATTGAACTTTTGTCTACTCTCAAGCATAGCTTGAGCTACTTCTACCATTTTCATGCACATTTTTGTCCGTTCAATCTCTAAGTCTGCTCTAGGGTAACTCTTGTCTAGGTTTGCAGTTGTTGGCCCTTCTTCAAGTCGAGCTTGGTAGGCTTTGAACATCATGTCCAAGCCTTCTGGGGTTGGATCTACAAGAACAGACCCTAGCACTACAACATATCGGGGGTATACCGAGGCTTCTACCGAGGAAAATGAACGGGTGCAATTTTGCCCCGACGCCGGTGTAAGGGTCGGTGTAGGCATCGGAACCAAAGCGCCGATATAAGCCTCGGTATAAGCGGCGGTATAAGCATCGGTATATGCATTGGTATATGCGTCGGTATAAGCGTCGGTATAAGCATCGGTATAAGCGACGGTATAAGTGATGGTATGCCCCTGGGCAGAATAGTCGGTATAAGCATCGGTATCTGCTTGGGGATACTGACGCTTATACTCTCGCCTATACCGACGACCATATCTGCAAATTTTTTTTTGGCAGAGTATATTGTCTCTTGCTACAGCAACATTCCCATGCTGTTGTGTAGCAAAAGACAATACACTCTGCCCAAGAAAAACCGGAGAACATGTGACATGTATGACAGGCAACAGAAACATGATTTGCTAAAGCAAAACATGCTGTCAAATACAAAAGACATGGGAGAAATCAATCATGAACCATGTACAAAGAAATGAGACACATTGACATGATATTTATAAACAACAATTAGAACACATGTATATGTGTGTATGCCTATGTATATACATGTGTATGTGTATATGTATTATGTGTGTATATTTGTATATGTGTAAATATTTGTATGAATTTTTAAAAACCCTAGAACCCTAATCCTAATGACCTAGACCTAAAACATGTGTATGTATATATATTTCTATATATATATATATATATATATATATATATGTGTGTGTGTGTGTGTGTGTGTGTGTGTGTATGTGTGATGCATATGTGTATCTATGTAAAAACCCTAAAACCCTAATCGTCAAGACCTAGACCTAAAACATGTATATGTGTATGCATGTGTGTATATAAGTAAAAGCCAAAAACCATAATCTTAAAACCCTAACCCTAAAACATGAATATGCATGTATGTCTATGTCACATGTGTGTATGTATGTATGCATGTGTGTATATATCTATGTGTGTGTGTGTATGTATGTATGTATGTGTGTGTGTGTCTTTGTGTGTGTGTATGTGTATGTGTGTGTATGTGTATATGTATTATGTGTTTATATGTGTATATGTGTGTATATATGTAAAAGCACACCTAATCCTAAAACCCTAACCCTAAAACATGCATATGTGTGTATGTATATTTGATGTGTGTGTATGTGTATGTATGTATGCATGTGTGTATGTATTATGTGTGTATATGTGTAAACATCAAAAACCCTAATCCTAAAACCCTAACCCTAAAACATGTATATGTGTGTGTGTATGTATGCATATGCATATGCATATGCATATGCATATGTGTATGAAATATGTATGCATGTGTGTGTATGTATCTCTATGTCTCTCTCTTTCTATCTATCTATATCTCTCTCTTTATCTCTCTCTCTCTCTCTCTTTCATCTCTCTCTCCCTCTCTCTCTCTTTCTCTCTCTATTATTATCTCTCTCTTTCATCTCTCTCTCTCTTTTTTCTCTCTCTCTCTCTCTTATTCTCTCTCTTTCATTTCTCTCTCTCTCTCCCCCTCTCTCTCTAATTCTCTCTCTCTTTCATCTCTCTCTCTCTCTCTCTCTCTCTCTCTCTCTCTCTCTTTCTCTCTCTCTCTCTCTATTTATAAAAAAGAACAAAACAATCACTTACATCGATGTAATTCTTTTTATCGCTCTCTTCAAAGCCCAATCGATGTCATCTCTTGTCAAATTCTAAAGAATCGATGCCAAAAAGCTCCTGCAAAACAAAAGAAAAAAGAAATTAAAAAATACAAGACATAGAGAAAGAGAGACACTGAAAGAGTACACACATCATTTACCAAGATGTGAGAGAGAGAGAGATGTGTGTGTAGGGGGAGAGAGAGAGAGAGAGAGAGAGAGAGAGAGAGAGAGAGAAAGAGAACCCTAACCCTAAAACATGTATGTGTGTGTATGTGTGTATGTGTGTATGTATATGTGGTGTGTGTGTATGTGTATGTTCATGTATGCATGTGTGTGTATACATATGTGAATGTGTATATATATGTGCATGTGTATGTATTATGCATGTGTGTATGTATGTATGTGTGTGTGTACATGCATATGTGTGTGTATGTATGTATGCATATGCATGTGTGTATGCACATATGTGCGTGTATACATATGTGAGTGTGTGTTTATATGTGTGTGTGTGTATGTAGTATGCATGTGTGTATGTATGTATGTGTGTGTACAATCAAATATGTGTGTACAATCAAATATGTGTGTATGTATCTCTCTCTTTTTTTCATCTCTCTCTCTCTTACTCTATATCAATTGAAAGCAAAACAATCACTTACATCCATGTAATTGTTTGGAACTTTGTCGTCAAAGTCCACTTAATGTTTTCCTTCGTCGAATTCCAAAGAACTGATGCCAAAAATCTCCTGCAAAACAAAAGAAAAGAGAAATTCATAAACCCTAATCCTAAAACCCTAACCCTAAAACATGTATAAGTGTGTATGTGTGTATGTGTGTATGTGTGTATGTGTGTATGTATATGTGATGTGTGTGTATGTGTATGTGCATGTATTCATGTGTGTGTATACATATGTGAGTGTGTACATATGTGAGTGTGTATATATATGTGTGTGTGCATGTAATATGCATGTGTATATGTATGTATGTGTGTGTGTACATGCATATGTGTGTGTATGTATGTATGCATATGCATGTGTGTATGCACATATGTGTGTGTATACATATGTGAGTGTGTATGTAATATGCATGTGTTTATGTATGTATGTGTGTGTGTACATGCAAATATGTGTGTATGTATGTATGCATATGCATACATGTGTGTGTGTACATGTGTGTATGTATATGTGTGTATACATGTCTGTATGTATGTGAGTATGAGAATGAATATGTGTGTGTATGTATATGCATGTGTGTATCTAATATGCATGTGTGTATGTAATATGCATGTTTGTATGTAATATGCATGTATGTATGTATATGTGTGTATGCATGTGAGTATGTAATATGTATGTGTATGTATATGCATGTGTGTATGTAATATGTATGTGAGTGTGTATGTAATATGCATGTGTGCATGTAATATGTATGTGTATGCATATGTGTGTGTATGTATGTATGCATCTGTCTCTCTATCTCATTCTCTTTCTATTTCATCTCTCTCTCTTTCACTCTCTCTCTATCTTTCTCTTTCATCTCTCTCTCTTTCTTTCTCTCTCTCTCTCTTCATGTTTCTCTAGATCTCTCTCTTTCTTTCATGTCTCTCTCTATCTCACTCTAAATCAATCGAAAACAAAACAATCACTTACATCGATGTAATTGTTTGGATCGTTGTCCTCAAGGTCCACTTAATGTTGCCCTTCGTCGAATTCCAAAGATTTGATGCCAAAAAGCTCCTGCAAAACGAAAGAGAAGAGAAATTAGAAAAGGAAAAACACAAAGAAAGAGAAAGGGTGCTATAGTATGTGCAATTCTTACAAAAATTTGAGATCTAGAGAAACAGAGATGTAGAGAAAGAGAGAGAGAGAGAGAGAGAAAGAGAGAGATGTGTGTACACAATAGGCGCAGAATGTAGTTCGCGTGCGCAAACTCGACAGTAGCAAACTTTGGTTCAAAATGCAAGCAAATGTCGAATTTTTGCTCTCAGGCCCGGTTAAAACATTGCCTCGATATAAGCGTCGGTAATTTACAGTAAAGTACCGACGCCTATACCGGCGCTCATACCGACGCCTATATATCGACGATTAAATGACCGTCGGTATTGCATCCGTGGTTTTTCAAGCATTTTCAACGGTCATACCGATGCCGAGGCGTGACC
>CM035411.1:181738588-181756088 GCA_020310875.1 Ceratopteris richardii
GCCGAGGCGTGACGATCGGTATGGGCAACGTCGGTATGCCCTTGATATGTTGTAGTGTAGTTGTGGTCTATTTACAATGACTGGTGGGGTGGGATGAGGTGGTGTGGATGGAATTTTGGCATGCGAGGAGATGTGAGATGCAATGTATTCTATTTTTGTTTTCGCCTCTTTCAGGCTTTCTTCTAATTCTGATAGCTTTTTATTCCACTTGCGATTGGCCTTCTCCCTGGTATCCTTCCATCTTCTTGTTTTCCGCTTACTAGGCTCTCTTGATTCACTTGACTCTGATTGTTCAGCTGGCTTATCCTGTTTTAAGGCTTGTGCCCTAGTGATTGCTTGTGTAGGAGCCACGTTACTGCTACTGGCGTTTGAGTCCAGCACTAAGCCTACCACATTAATGGGTGTAACCTGATGGGGGAAGTATCTCAACCCCTAAGCAACGACGAAGCGTGAATGACCTCCACAGGTATCCTTCTTTGACCTCTGCACACCAAAAATGCTCTTACTCAGAGCATATGCAGAGAACTCCAGTGAGCTTTTGTAGACCTGTAGTAGACACCAAGAGCTTTCCAACAAACCAAATTTCACTTCAAATGGATGCCTACACAAGGAGAAACAATGTCTACAACATGAGCTAGTTGAATGCTCACAACTGCCAATCAAGCAGATACCTCACTTCACTCCAGCAAGCTTTTCTCAGAGATTATACAGAGAATGAATATCACACTTTGGTCAACTTTAGAGCACTCTAATAGCTACCCAATGACACCAAAATCATAGCAAATGGATACATAGAGAAGGAGAACCAGCCCTTACAACAGAGAGCAAAATATTTCAAACAGAGCCTACACACTAAGAGAGATATCAATCACACAACTTCACTAAAATGAATGTTGCTCCCAGATTACTCAGAGAATGATCCAGAAAATTTGTGAGCATAAAATAGACTCTAATAGCTATCCAATGAGACAAGAATTACATCAAATGGATACAATATGAGGGAGAACCAATGCTAACAACTCAGGGGTAGAGAGTTGCAACACTGCCTGCGCACACACATAGATATGCCTACTAAAAGAAAACAAACAAGCAAGCAAGGGGCTAGCTTAAGCAAGGGGCTTGCTTATCACAACTCCAGCACTTAGTGCTCACTTTACATGAGCTAAAACTCCAAGAATATGGCCCAAAAGAAGTCGGGATACATGCTCCTTTTATAATGAGAAGTGTGCCCCTAAAATCTAGGAACTACCTTTCCAAATCAGCCTCCTAACTTGGAGGAATTAGTTGAGATGACTTGGGGAGTGGTTGAGTGACTTTTCTTGATGGAATCTCGTGGCTTTTGGCTTCCTTTGATTGCTCCACATGTCCATAAAAGATTCCCCACGAATTTGTAGCTTGAAGCTTGACTTTTAACACTCCCCCTCAAGCTTCAATTCTTCGTCCTCATCCAAGCTCCTTCATGTTGATGCATTGCTTGAATTTTGAAATCTTCATCCCATCCAAAGCCTTTGTAAACATGTCGGCAACTTGGTCCTTGGTACCAATATGATGTACTGAAACTTCCTTCGATATCACCTTTTCCCTTATGAAGTGATAGTGCACTTCAATATGCTTGGTTCTAGCATGATAGACAGGATTCGATGCTAGATGAATGCTACTCATATTGTCACAAAAAATTGGATATGTGTCAACCTGCAAATTAAGCTCCATAAATAACTTCTTAATCCACATTAGCTCACATGTGACTTGAGCCAAAGCTCTATACTCAGCCTCGGTGGAAGATAATGCCACCGTGGGTTGCTTCTTTGAAATCCATGAGATGATCTTGCTACCTAGCATGACTAGGTAACCACTTGTACTTCTTCTATCCTCCTTCGAATCGGCCCAATCGGCATCAGAATAAGCTTTGACCTGCATATCATCATCAAATGAATAGAACAATCCTTCATTTATAGTGGCCTTGAGATATCGTAACATTCTTCTTGCAGCTTGCAAGTGTGTAGTCCTTGGACTATGCATAAACTGTGATAACACTCCAACTCCATATGCTATGTCGGGCCTAGTTATTGTGGCATAATTGAAAGATCCTACAATAGATCGATACAAGGTTACATCCTCTAATGGCTCTCCATCAATGGAGCTTAGCTTTACATTAACTTCCATGGGATTTGAAATAGGCTTGCAATGTAGCATCCCAAACCTCTCAAGTAGGTCTAGAATATACTTCCTTTGTATGAGCATAATACCTTCTTCTTTGTATACAACTTCAATGCCAAGAAAATACCTAAGATCTCCAAGATCAGAGATCCTAAACTCGTTTCCAAGCTTTGCCTTGATCTCCTCAATGCCCTTTGTATCATTACCTGTAATGATAAGATCATCTACATACACGCACATGTAGACTACAAGTTCTCCTCTTTGTTTGATGAAGAGAGATGGATCCGCCTTGCATTGATTGTAACCACATTTGATCAAATAGTCCACCAATCTTTGGTTCCAAGCCCTTGGAGCTTGCTTTAGGCCATAAAGTGCCTTCTTCAACCTACAAACATGATGTGGAAACTCTTTATGAACAAAACCTAGTGGTTGCTCCATGTATACCTCTTCTTCCAAGTCTCCATTGAGAAAGGCATTCTTGATATCCAATTGGAAAAGCTTCCATCCTTTGCTAGCAGCCATTGCAATGAGTGTCCTAATGGTGCTCATCTTTGCCACGGGGCTGAATGTCTCTTCAAAGTCCACTCCATATGTTTGTGCAAAACCCTTGGCCACCAATCTTGCTTTGAACCTAGAAATAGATCCATCTGAATTCCTCTTTACTTTATACACCCACTTATTACCTATTACCTTCATGTTATCCTTCTTGGGCACTAGAGTCCATGTTTGATTCTCCTCAAGTGCGTCGATCTCTTCTTGCATTGCCTCTTTCCATTCGGTGTACCTGCTTGCATCTTCATAGCAATCGGGCTCATGATCTTCTACTACTTTGTTCATATATGCATAATGAGTTGCCATGTATGAATCATAAGTAAACCTTTGAGTTGGATACTTAACTCTAGAAGACTTCCTTTCTTCACCTTTTGGAGGAATAAACCTCCTTTGCCTTGGGAACTTGATCTCTTTCTTTGACATGGCTTCTTTCTCCATCATGTGTCCTTCATCATCTTCAACTTCATTACCTTCTTCATCCAACTCCACCAATGTTGCTTTGCCTTTGTTGATTGATTGTGCTTCATAGCTTGATGAAGATCTCCCCCTCCATGGTGAGTTCATGCTTGAACTATCTTCATTGATGGAACACCTTGGGCCGCTTAGCTCTAGGTCGATTTGTTCTTCATCATGTCCATGCTTTTCTTCTTCATAGTCCTGCATACAATCATACTTCTTATACCAAGGGAGTAGCTCATCAAATGCTACATCCCTTGATATCCTCAAGTCCTTTGTGTTTGGGTTGAAGCACCTGTAACCTTTATGATCATTTAAATATCCTAGAAACACACACTTTTCTGCCTTTGGTTGTAGCTTGTGCCTCAATTCACTTGGCACATGTACATAACAAGAACATCCAAATATCTTCAAGTGGGAAAGATCAGGTTTCTTACCATAATAGGCTTGATATGGTGTCAAGCCATGGATCCCTGAGGTAGGAGCCCTATTCATAAGATACACGGCGGTATTTGCTGCATCACTCCAAAACATGTTAGGTACATTCATCTCATTAAGCATTGCTCTAGCGATCTCGGCAATGTATCTATTTTTTCTCTCTGCTACTCCATTTTGTTGGGGGGTGTACCTGCATGTTACTTGCCTCTTGATGCCTTGATCCATTAAAAAATTAGAAAACTCATTAGAGAAATATTCTCCCCCTCCATCGGACCTTAGCTTCTTGATATATGTACCTGTTTCCTTCTCTACCATTGCCTTGAATGCTTTGAAACATGTAAACACATCTGATTTGTTTTTTACGAAATAAACCCAAACCATCCTTGTGCAATCATCTATAAAAGTGACAAAGTACTTGTTACCTCCAATGGATTGCTCTTTGGTTGGCCCCCACACATCTGTATGTATCAACTCCAATGGATGTTGGCTTATGTAGCCACTCTTCTTGAATGGAAGTCTCGCTTGCTTCCCTAGTTGACAAGATTCACATAAATGCTTCATACCTTGTCCTTGGAAGTTGGGAAGACCTTCAACCAGCCTCTTGAATTGCATTTCCTTCATTCTTTGTATGTTGATGTGTCCTATCCTCTTGTGCCACAAGTCCAACTCCGAAATCCTCTTGTTTCCATATGTGAAGTAGACATGTTGAGTGGAATGAGAATTTACCTCCAAGGTGAAGAGTCTCCCTTGCTTCTTTCCTCTTGCTATGACCTTGTAACCTTGCTTAGGGTTCTCCACAAAGCATCCACCTTTGTTGAACCTTACTTGATAGCCTCTTTCAACCATTTGCCCAACGGACACCAAGTTCTTTGTGATAGTAGGTACATGCAAGACATCCTTGAGACATCTTCCTTCCTCCTTGTCATCCAAAGCTACATCTCCAACATGGGAGATCTCATGGGCTGTATCATCACCTGTTTCTACATGTCCTTTACCTTTGGGAACATGTAGATTAGTAAACCAAGAAGCATTGCAACTCATATGGTTGCTACATCCACTATCAATATACCAAGTGTTATCTACTTTGCTTGAATTCCCATTCATGTGCATCATCAAGAGATTGTCATTTTCTGAACTTGTAGAAGCATAATTACCTTGGCCTTTGTATGAAGAACCTTGATTATAGCTCCTTTGGTTTCCTCCTTGGTAGCAATCTCTAGCATAGTGGCCAAACTTGCCACATATGTAACATCCTTCACCATCTTGATTCCTGTTTTGTTGTTGTCGTCCTCCTCTTCCTCTTGTTCTTCCTCTCCCTCTTTGTGATGAGGTGCCTTGGTCATTTCCTTGATTGCTTGAGTGGCCTTGCCTTCCTCCAAACCTTCCTTTGCCCCTTCCTTGTCCTCGTCTTCCTTTGCCCCTTTGATTACCTGCATAGAAAACTTGTGCATCCTTGCTTTTAGTTGAACTTCCACCTATGTTCATTTCTTCGGTGACCATGAGAGCAACCAATTGCTCAAAATCGGGAAGATTATCCCTTACATATACTGAAGTGGTAAAGGGTTTCCACTTCTCATCATCTCTCAAACCATTGAGAGTATAAGCCACAAGATCGTCATCGTCTACGTGGCTTCCAATGGATCCCAATGCATCTGATAACTCCTTGGCCTTAAGTATGTAGTCATTTATGCTACTCCCTGAGCTCTTCCTAAGGTTGTTGAGCTCATTCTTGAGTTGGATCTTCCTTGCTTTGGTGCTTGTTGAATAAAGCCTTTCAAGTGTCTCCCATACCTTCATGCTTGAATCCAAGTCTTGGATATGGCCGATCATGCTATTGCTAATGTGTTGGGAAAGAATAAAGATAACCCTCTTGTCTCTTTCATTCCATTCCCTAAAGGCCCTTCTCTGGTCATTGGTTGGATTCTCATCCAACCTAGGTCTTGGTTCACTTCCACTAATCAACCCCCAAAGGCCCTTGCCCATAAGATAGTTGGAGACCCTAAATCTCCATGGTTGATAGTTACCTTTGTCTAGCTTTTCAATTTGAGTGTTGAAGTCTCCCATATCTAGTCTTTGATACTTGACCTAGCCCTTGGCTAATGCTCCAATGTGTGTAAAATGAAAATGAGGCTCTGAGGTTACCTCAATCCAAAGCTTTCCTTAGATGGACACCTTGTGCTCTTGCAAATTTGAATAGAATAGCTCCCCCTTGATGTGAGCTACCTCCAAGAAGCTTTTGTTGATGCAAATCCTCAACCACCAACTCCAAGAGGTCTTCTTGCTTGTATTTGATGCCTCCAAGATTCCCAAATGCTCTGATACCACTGATGGGGGAAGTATCTCAACCCCTAAGCAACGACGAAGCGTGAATGACCTCCACAGGTATCCTTCTTTGACCTCTGCACACCAAAAATGCTCTTACTCAGAGCATATGCAGAGAACTCCAGTGAGCTTTTGTAGACCTGTAGTAGACACCAAGAGCTTTCCAACAAACCAAATTTCACTTCAAATGGATGCCTACACAAGGAGAAACAATGTCTACAACATGAGCTAGTTGAATGCTCACAACTGCCAATCAAGCAGATACCTCACTTCACTCCAGCAAGCTTTTCTCAGAGATTATACAGAGAATGAATATCAAACTTTGGTCAACTTTAGAGCACTCTAATAGCTACCCAATGACATCAAAATCATAGCAAATGGATACATAGAGAAGGAGAACCAGCCCTTACAACAGAGAGCAAAATATTTCAAACAGAGCCTACACACTAAGAGAGATATCAATCACACAACTTCACTAAAATGAATGTTGCTCCCAGATTACTCAGAGAATGATCCAGAAAATTTGTGAGCATAAAATAGACTCTAATAGCTATCCAATGAGACAAGAATTACATCAAATGGATACAATATGAGGGAGAACCAATGCTAACAACTCAGGGGTAGAGAGTTGCAACACCGCCTGCGCACACACATAGATATGCCTACTAAAAGAAAACAAACAAGCAAGCAAGGGGCTAGCTTAAGCAAGGGGCTTGCTTATCACAACTCCAGCACTTAGTGCTCACTTTACATGAGCTAAAACTCCAAGAATATGGCCCAAAAGAAGTCGGGATACATGCTCCTTTTATAATGAGAAGTGTGCCCCTAAAATCTAGGAACTACCTTTCCAAATCAGCCTCCTAACTTGGAGGAATTAGTTGAGATGACTTGGGGAGTGGTTGAGTGACTTTTCTTGATGGAATCTCGTGGCTTTTGGCTTCCTTTGATTGCTCCACATGTCCATAAAAGATTCCCCACGAATTTGTAGCTTGAAGCTTGACTTTTAACATAACCTTGGGTGCACTAGAGGGGTTCCTAGGGCAATCTTTCGGAAGATGTTCTTTGCCACACTCAAGACAAAAGACTTGTATTGTGATAGCTTGTCCTTGACTCGGAGACGATGGGTGGGGACATCCACGAATGAAATGGTCACCCTGGCATCTAAAACATGGTCCTCTAGGGGCTTCTGGTCTCATTTGTCTCAATTGGGGCCTATGGTTAGGATTTTTGTACATGACATTGGAGTATTCTGGCTCCCAATTTTGTTCCATAGGTGGTGCCTCATATTGATATGTGTTGAAGATTCACTCACTAATTAGACATAAAGACCTGAATATGTATGAAGGATAAAGAAAGACAAAGATAAGTAGAAACAAAGCATTCAGAAAAATCAAAGCCTTAGTGAAGGGACAAATTCACGCCTGTAATATACAACGTAGAAACTTCCAGAATTACGAGTTTTTGAATCTCGGATCAAAATGTATATAAAAGAGTTGAGAGAGTGTTTAGATATAGTTAGAGGCTGAGTGAGCCTAAGATAGCTGGAGAGAGAGGCTTAGAAAGTGTGTGTATGTAGAGATGAATAATAGAACATGAACAGTCGGATATTCATCTGAGAGAGATGGTAAGGAGAAACTACTCAGTATAGGAGAGTTTTCCATGGCTATGAGCGAAGTGAGGCCAAGCCATTTTGTGCACATCTTCTCTAATAGAAAACACATGTTTGTGTGGAAAGTTTGAGTGCATTCTTCGTGTGTGAAGAAATCTAAGTGATTTCATGTTACTGTGAAAGTTAGTTAACAGTTACAGTTTTCTCAGTACACATTTTACGGTACTTTTGCAAGTTAGATCTCGCAGTACAGTGTAAAGGTTTTCATGAATGATAGCTTAATTTGAAGCTAGTAGCCTCAACTACAAATTGATCAAAGAGTTTTGTAAAACGGGACATGTACACACAGTACTAAGTCTCACCGTAAAGGCATCCAGAACTGGTGAAGTTTTTTCTTCAAACTTCAGATAAAGTTCATTCACTGAAGGAAGCTCAGGTATTACTTCCTTACTTCAATTACAAATATTTGAAGTAACTACAAACAGAATTGCAGTTGATTTTGGTAAGATTCCGGTAAGATTACGGTGACATTCCGGTAACAGTCCGATGAAGTTCCAGTGATATTTCGGTGAGTTCAAAACACAGTTTTGGTATAGTTAAGTGGCTGAAAGATTATCTAACAGTAATCAAGCACAGAATGTAAAGTTTTGAAGTAAACCAGATCAGTATTGAAACCTAAAGAAAAGGTGAAGTTTCCTGTAAAGTGAATTTTCAGATTTCACTAAACACAGTTATAAAGTTTTTAGTTTCAGAAAGGTTGCTAAGCTATTGATGATTATAGAGGTGTTCTAATATCACTCTAGCTTAGTTCTTGTTGTGACGTGACAAAGTTCTGAAGCTTAGTTTGTCAAGCTTCTTGTCGTGTCGACGTCAACAATATGGATAAGTCTCACTATGCTTAGGTGACTCTATGTAATACGTATGTGGACTACCTTCATGTGAGTAGTCTGAACTATGAACATGAGAAACATTTTCTACGACCAATGGGGTTAGTGGCACCAATGCTCTATTAAGGTTCTCTTCTGCCACTGCATACTTAACTGGAATCACATTGGTAGGAGTTGGTGGTTGGTTTCCTAGGATTGGTTGTGGCCTATATGGTTCCTGATATTGTTGTTGTGGTCGATAATATGGCTGTTGGTATTGGTTCTGATACCTACCCTGTTGGTAAGGTTGCTGATAAGTTTGTCTAACAGCGTGCCTATTGTATGGACAATTATGAGCCTATGATTCGTGTACTTTCTCTCAATAGAGCAATATGGGGCATTCCTTTCTCTCACATGTTGGTTTTGCATTGGGCATACATTAGCCATGTGGTCCCCTCTACAAGTATAACATCGGTTCAAAGAGTCAAACCAAATGCCTTGAACTGGGTGAACAAGTCCTCAACCTGTTCAACTCTTAACACTTGTTTAAACTCGGCCACATGATCATAAGGATCTCCTGAACCATCAAAGTAATTTTTCATTGTCTTGACCACTTGAGAGGTTCTAAGGGTTCTTGGGTGCTGTCGAGGTCTAGGCAATGGAAAATCATTTTCATCTCTTTGTTGCCTATGTGCTCGATGTCTCTCTCTTTCATGTCTTTCACCTTCCTATCTTGATCTATCTCTACCGGCATTGTGTGTAAAGCTTACCTCACGTCTCTCTCTAGTTCTTTCCCTCTGGGCTTCATGAGCCTAGGATGATCCTACTCCTTGGAGGCCATGGGAAACATTAGCTCTTGGTGGAGGAAAAATCAATTCACCCTGCCAAGTATATGTGTGCCTATCATGCTCTGATACCAAGAACATTTTCTCTGATGTGTTATCCAGGTAGACAACTTTGCCTGGTGTCTCTGGATCCTTGAAATCGTAGATGATGAATATGCCCAATTGGCTAGGTTGATCTGGCTTGAATCTTTAAAAGGCTTCCTCTGTTTCTCTATTCAAGAATAGTTCTATGCTTTTGTTGTCTTGAGGGATCCAATCCAGAGTGATCACTCTGGTCAAAAGTAACTTACCTCTAAGAGTCTTGGGTTCTCGTCCTACATCTCCTTGCTCTAGGTCTCGTATCTCGCTCTCAAGAATGATGTTTCCAAACTCATCTATCCTATCTGGTAGGTTGGTGACCACATACATGGTTCCTTCCTTATCAATGTATGAACCCTCTTCAAACTTGACTACTGGATAT
Organism: Ceratopteris richardii; assembly: GCA_020310875.1. NCBI lineage: Eukaryota > Viridiplantae > Streptophyta > Polypodiopsida > Polypodiales > Pteridaceae > Ceratopteris > Ceratopteris richardii. The sequence goes on from CM035411.1 coordinate 181,748,294, forward strand.
TCAATTCCAAAGGGTTGATCTAGATTTTTGAGTTGGACCACTGATCGCCTCAGGCCATCCTCATAGATGCAAGAACCTAATCGGTTAGTCCGAATATATTCCAACTCTGTCTTATATGGACCTTCTGGTGTTTGTAGATAGGCAGTTCCTGAGTCACCTATAGGTTTCCCCATGCTAAAAGACATTCCTGAGTCACTTATGTTAGAACTTAATACGTAAGGATAACCACGTAGTTGTTGTGCCCAAGACTTAGCTGTATGGTTGACACTTGCCTTAGAAGATCTTGTGCTTTTTCTATCCTTGCCTAGGTATTTACCAGATCTCAAGCTCATAAGCTTTGTCTTCTAGTCCCAAAATTCCCCTTGGTATTGCCCAAAATCCTTTGGAGTCCCCTTGGTTTTCGTAATCTCACCGGAGGGTCAACTTCAAATTATTCTATCTGAAAATCAACACATTATTCTTATAAAAGGCAATTGAGGCTGTGTGGGATTTTGGACTTTTGATGAAAAAGTTATGTCAAATCATGCTCTTGGGGGTCAAAACAGGGAAACAAGTCCTTTTGGAAAATCATGATTTTGTGTGAAAATCGCGATTTTGGACAACCTTGGAAATCACAATTTTGAATGAAAATCGCGATTTTTGGGCATCTGAAAATCGTGATGCTGAGATCTTATGAAAATCACGATTTTGAGGGATCATGAAAATCGTGATGCTGAGCACTTATGAAAATCGCGATTCTGAGCAATCCCCAAAAAATGCGATTTTGAGTGAGAATCGTGAAAAACGCGATTTTGAGTGAAAATCGTGAAAAACGCGATTTTGAGTGAGAATCGTGAAAAACGCGATTTTGAATGAAAATCGTGAAAATGCAATTTTGAGATCAAAGAGAAGCTTGGAAGAGAGTTCAAAATCTCAGATTTAGGTGTGCTAAAGTACTTTCTTGGCATTGAGATGATCAATGGGAAAGAAGGTATCTATCTCTCTCAAAAGAAGTATCTTCTAGATGTGTTGTTTAGGTTTGGCATGAAAAATTGCAAACCAATAGCTCAACCTATGGATTCAAATGCCAAGTTAAGCAAGGAAGATGGTGAGAAGCTAGAAGACCTTACACTACATAGGAGCATTGTGGGATCATTGATTGATGCTACACTCACAAGGCCTGACTTGTGCTACAGAGTTGGAGTTCTATCTCACTTCATGCCTGCAACCATTGATACACACCTCAATCATGCAAAGAGACTATTAAAATATCTGAATAGTACAGTTAATTATGGGTTGCTATACAGGTATGATGAAGAACTTCAAGTAAGAGCATGGAGTGATGTAGATTGGGAAGGGAGTGTTGATGATAGAAGGTCAACTTCTAGCTATGTTTCATGCTAGTTACAAAAGAAATTTCATGGAGCAATGTGGCTTAAGAATCTCTTCAAATATTTTGGTATACAACCTAGACCAATTCCAATTTATGAAGATAACATGTCAAGCCAACATCTTCCTAACAATCCCATGTATCATGCAAGGATCAAGCACATTGAGGTGCATTATCATTATGTAAGGGAAAAGGTTGCAAGTTGGGACATTAATGTTCATTTTGTAGGTACAAAGGACCAAGTTGCAGATATCTTCACCAAAAGCTCAAAGGCTATGAGCTTGCTTGATATGGACACTACCACAAGCTTGAGGGGGAGTGTTGAAAGTGTGAACTATGCAAGATTTAGGTGGATAAAGGGATCAAAAAAGACCCTAATGAGGACAAAAGTCATGACTTAGATCAATTAGGGTAGTATCAAGGTCCAGAAAGGTTGGGAAAGGCAATCTAAAGGTGGTGGAAAAGTCAGGAGAGGCATCCAAAAGCTATAAAAGGAGTTGAAGATTCATCAAATGCATGGAAGTCTTGTAGGTCATTGAAGGCCAAGAGACATATACTCAAGGAGGCTCAAGGAGAGAGTCATCCAAGGCTCAAGGAGCTGAAACACAATTGTCCAAGCTAGGAAAAAAACTGAGGAGGGAGTTACATGCACAGAGGACGAGCAAGGAGCTATCAAGCCCACACCCCCTCTAGTCTCTTATATGTATAGACATAGTTTGCTTATAACAGTTGTAACTCTTTGTGTACATATCTAGTTCAAGAGATTTAAAGTGCATTCTATGGCTTATACATATATATCTTAGCCTCCCTAAGAGGGCATCTTGAAATCAGTTTTGTGTGTAGATAAATTGGTGTATCTCTCCAACCCTAGTTTTTTCACATCCTACATCTCTACATAGTCTATCTTGTATAGAGTTTTTGACTGACCTAAAAAAATCCATTTGAGGTGTTACATAGCTTATTGGAAATCTTATGAACCATAATAAGTGTGGCTAAAATCTTAGTTAATTTGGAGTAGTATAAGGTAGGTGAATCAGAGTTTTTCTACACAGTAGCAAAAAAGGTGTATGAAGGGACCTAGGTATTGGGTTCATTTCACTTCTAGTGTACAAGTGTGAGGGATTAAATTCCATCATCATTGACATCCTTTAGGTTTTCTATTAATGATTTGGTAGTTCTTGGTTGGCCAAGCTCCAGGTCCTGTAATTTTTGGGAAATTCAACCACTTTTCTGGGATTTGGACCTTCACTTCTTTACTTCTAAAAAGTGGGCCAATCTCTTCTTCTTGCTATTGGATAGAAAGTTGGATTTATTTTTAAATGTATTGGCACTTCTTTCCATATTTTTCTAAAATCTTAATTTTTTTCCAGCCACCTGTTCCTCCATGAGGGATTGGATTTTTCAAATTATTCTTTAATGATTACCGAATCCTCATCATATTCCAAGTATGCCTTTGGCGGTACAACTACCCTAGTAGTTTGATAATTTTTTATACTTTCTAATACCATACAGAATGGTATTCCTTGTGAAGAGAGATGGTGGATGCAACCTAAAGATGAGTTGGTTAGTAGACCCTTTGAGCTTCCTAAATCAACAAAAAAATCACCCAAGTGCTTTGGAACAAGTATCTCAAATTTTGAGTCAAGATAGACTAGTTGCAAGATGACTAGCTCCCAAACTTGCTATTTTTGTACATACACCTGTTGGAAATAATGAATAGTGCTCTCAACCTGGTAGGAATTATAAAAAATCATTTTGGACATAGAAAATATACTTAGCTAGCTTCCCAATCCAAGTTAAAACACTTCAATGCATCAACTGAGTAGTGAGAGGAAGTTTTATCAAATTGTAGAACATCCCCACCATTCTCGAGGCTCTTCAGAGATAGAACAATGAGCCGTAAAATGAAGATTTCTCACAAATGCTAAGTCCAATGGACATGAAGTTTTGTGAGCATAAACTAGACTGATAGAGATATCCAATGCTTTTTAATGCTTTGAAAAAGCTTATGTATAGCCCGAGATATGAGGCTTCTGAAGTTTACTATTTTCAGTGAGTATAGTAGAGAACAAATCAGAGAAGAAGTAAATGATGAATGTATAGATTCACATATACTTACAACCTCATTTGCAATGAATACTTGCACAATGGGAGTAGAATGATAGAGATATGGAGTAAGCTATTCAATCTCTACAAATGGGCATGAAATGGGCATGAATCAAGCACTCCTATGTCGACTTCCTTCTTGCTCCTTTTATAGCTACTTTTGGAGGTAGTTTTGAATTTGAATTCAAATGACTTCACCTAAAAGTGATGCAAGGAATTAGGAAATATTCCCTCAGATAATGGATTCATGGTTTTAGGTAGTTAGAGCCATGAATTCGCTTTTCACATCATGGATGACTTAAGCCATTCTTTCTTTTACAGTTACAAGAGATAAAATGTACTCTTTTACAAGAGGTGTTCATATGTCACACATATGACTACAAATGAACATCATATCAAGCATGTAGGCTTGGGCAAAATGCATCCAACAGCTCCCCTAGCCTAACATGCTTGGCCTCCAAATAAGTCTTCAGTTGTCCTTGATTTCCTGCAAGCCGATCATTAACTTGAATCTACTCAATTTTGTACCATAGAGCTTTAGTCAACATGTCTGCACATTGCATATCTGTAGAGACATAGAATAGTTGAATATCCTTGTTCATTAGCTTCTCCCTTAAATAATGGTAGTGGACTTCAATATGCTTGGTTCTAGCATGGTATACCAGATTAGCTGCAAGATGTAGTGAGCTTGTGTTGTCACCAAAAATGTGAGGTGTTGAAGAATGAAGTCCAAGATCTGTATACAAAGATTTTAACCACATGATTTCTTGAGTTGCATCAGCCAAACCTCTATATTCAGGTTCAATAGAAGATAATGTGACTATTGGTTTCTTCTTGGATGACCAAGAAATGATTTTTGAACCTACAAATGATACATACCTTGATGTGCTTCTTCTATCATCTCTAGATCCGGCCCAATCCGCATTTAAGTAGGCCTTTAACTCAATATCTGAAGTAAATGGATAAAACAAACCTTCATTCGTGGTCCCCTTTAGGTACTTGAGGACTCTCTTTGATGCATCCATATGTGGTCTTCTTGGCTTATGCATAAACTGGCTCAATATGCTAACAATATAGCATTTATCCACCCTTGTGAGTGTTGCATAGTTCAAACTTCCAACCAAGCTTTGATAGCTTGTGATGTCTTCAATTGGCTCTCCTTCATAAGCACTAATCTTATGATTTAGATCCATAGGAGTACCTACACACTTGGTGTTTTCCATCTTGAACTTGAGGAGCATGTCATGCACATACTTCCTTTGTGTGATGTATATACCAGAACCTATGTAGATTAACTCCAATCCAAGAAAATAAGTGAGTGGTCAAAGATCACTTATTTTGAACTCCTCCTTCATTTGACTCTTTACCTGTTTGATTCCTTCAGGATCATTCTCTGTGATAATGATATCATCCACATATACACATAGATAGATCACTTTAGATCCATTCCTCTTTATGAACAAAGAGGTATCTGCCTTGCTAGCTTTGAATCCCTGGTTCTGCAAATAAGTCACCAATCTGAAATTCCAAGCTCTTGGAGCTTGCTTCAATCCATACAAGGCTTTCTTTAATTTGCATGCTTCAATCCATACAAGGCTTTCTTTGAACCTGCTTTGCTGATGCAGGTTCAATAGCTTCAAGCTAGGCTTGCAGATGAGGACTCTTTGATTGCCCAAAGAGATGCAGTGTTGGCTGAGTTAAGAGCCAAAAATGATTTGTTAAATGTTCGTGATGCAGAGATTATACAGTTAAAACAATTAGTACAGGATAAAGAAGATGCTCGCCTAGCACTTGGGAATTTATTGGAAGAAACTCGAGTACAGCTTGATGAAGTCGTACAGAAAGGACAAGAGATGGCGGATTTAGCTAAACAGACTACTACAGAACTCCAGACCGCAACTGCTGATTTATTTCAGACGAACTCTGATCTTAAAGCCAAAACGACTCTAACTATTCAACTTTGGATGGAGATAGCAGGGATTCAGAGGGAAAGAGATGCATATTATCAGACTATTCAGTATCAAGCTCAAGAGCTGGAGAGAAGAGAAAAGCAGCTCGGTTATCAAGCAGAGCGTTTATCCAGAATAGATAAACAAATTGAAGATATGAGATTGAGTCGTGACGTAGCTCTTGCAAATGATTTTTACTTGTAGGAGGCATTTTTGCAGACGCAGACCGAAATTTTGATGAGTCAAGTGATTGCAACAAGTTCTGTTCGTACTGACGCACAATTAGTAGAGCTGGAAACCTTAAAGCTTATGCTCGATTCTTTGAAACAAAAGATCTCCAGAACTTTTAAATTAGCTAGAACTATGTATATACAAGGCATTGTCGATGAGCCTTGATTTTGTTTCGTTGCAGGTTCAAGTCCACCGTGCGTGCCAGTGTAAGCCGTCGGATTGGCATATTGTAATTTCATATTTTTCCTATACTGCACGAACCGAAAGGTCGTAGCGAAGTGTTGTATCTTTTTATCAATCAATGAAAAGACATGGCAGTGACTCTCCGGTGACGACGAGCGGAATCGCCAGACTGTCTGTCTGGGCGATTGCGGTCATTGGAGATATTGTGGTGTATGATTCATGAAATCCTGAGTAAAGTTAACTCTTACTTCGTTTAATTGCATTGATTTGTGATTAACTCAGTACTGTTAAGTGGCCGATAATAAGTCTGTGCAACGATGTTGAATAACTCCTGCGTTGCATACTGTGAAAAGTCTAACCAGAATTTTGACAGTAAGTTGTATAAAGGATTCAATATTGAACATTAACGTACTGTTGATCGGATAAGTTAATTGGGAAAATTAAGTTACAGGGCCTCTGATTTATCAGACCCCTACCACTCCCAAGCACCCGAAAGAACTTAAAAGTGTCTGTGACGGAAATGCACTTTTAACACAAGGCTTTCTTTAATTTGCATACATAGTTAGATGATGTGCATCCTCATATCCAAGAGGTTGTGCCATATACACTTCCTCAAAAATCCATCCATTTAAGAAAGCATTCTTTACATCAAGTTGATAGAGCTTCAAATTTTTAGATGTAGCAAGACTAATGAGAACCCTAATTGTAGGCATTTTTGCAACAGGAGAGAAACTCTCCTCATAATCAATACCATGGGTTTGAGCAAACCCTTTAGCAGCTAACCTTGCTTTATGTCTATTTATACTTCCATTTGGATTCCTCTTGATTTTGTATATCCATCGAGATCCAATTACCTTCATAGATGGCTTGTTAGGTACAAGCTCCCAAGTGTCATTCTCCTTCAAGGCTTCCATTTCTTCATCCATTGCATCTCTCCAAGATTTCTTGCTTTGTGCTTCTTCAAATGTGGTAGGTTCTTCATTGGTTGTACCCTTTGCAATGTAGATTGAGTGCTTGGTGACCAAAGAAGTATCATAACCATACCTCTTTGGCTTCTTTTCTCCCTTGAAGACCTTGTAAGTGGTTGGTGTGAGCTCTCGGGTCCATATGTATCATCTTGCATCTTTGATTTACCTTTGTTCTTCAATAGCTTTAGTCTTTCCAAGTCTTCTAGGTCAATCTCTGAATCACTTTCTTCAATTTGCTTTGGCTCCTTTGGTTGAAGTGATGGAAAATCTTCATCCAAGTCATAAGGCAGCTTCACTTTCCTGTCATCATCAAACCATGATTTTTTCTCATCAAAAATTACATCTCTACTCACAAAAAATCCTTTATTAGTTTGATTGTACAATCTATATCCTTTTTGGTTTTGTTCATAACCAATAAATATGCACTTCTCTACCTCGAGATCCAATTTTCCTCTTACTTGAGAAGTGTGAGCATAGGCTAAGCATCCAAAGATTTTACAATTCTTTAGATTAGGTCTTCTTCCATTCCACACTTCATATGGAGTGGTTCCATCTAGTGACTTAGATGGAAGTCTATTTATGAGATATGTGGTTGTAGAGACAACCTCTTCCCATAGGTAATTTGGCAATCCCTTTTCATTGAGCATGGACCTTGCAACTTCAACAATAGCTCTCTTTCTCCTCTCTGCTACACCATTGAGTTCGGGTGTATACCTTGTAGTGACTTCCCTTTTAAATTCTCCTCCACCATCTGATCTAAGTCTTTTCAAAGTCCTACCTTTTTTGTTTTCAACAAGAGCAACATACTTCTTAAAGAAATTAAAAACTTCATCCTTGTGCTTCATGAAACACAGAATGGTCCACCTGCTACAATCATCTATGAAAGGCACATAATATATTGAGCCTAATATAGATGGCTCCTTACTTGGACCCCACACATCCGTGTGCACTAGATCCAAAAGATTTTGATACACATATCCCTTCTTATT
>CM035411.1:181761088-181768588 GCA_020310875.1 Ceratopteris richardii
TAGGCCTAGAGGACAGAGGGGAGCAATTGATCCCATCGTTCACGACAATCCATGATTGATTTCTTAAGCTTACTAAGGAGAGTTTTATTTGTACTTTCTACCAGACCATTGGCAAAAGGATAGTATGGAATACTGAGTTTATGGATGGTATGAAAAGAGTGCATTAAATCCTGAATTAAGGTATTGGCAAAATGTGTGCCATGGTGAGAAGCAATTTCCAATGGTAAACTAAACCAAGGAAAGATTTCATGGGTAAGGCATTTGGTGATGATCTAAGCCATAGCAAAACAAATGGTCCAAGCCTCAACCCATCCAGTGGCATAGTTGGAACAGGTTACTATATAGTGATTAGGTGTAGAGGAAAATAGTGTCGAGGTAGTGCTTGTCTGGTTCCTTGGTGAGCATACATAAGCCTGAATATCTCCTTGCATAGTTGACCACCATAATCTACTCTATAAAATCTTTCTATAGGTCAGATCTACAGAGCAATGACCACCAGAAGGTGTAAAGTGAGCCATTACAATCACTCACTGAACTTCATGTGTAGGGATACACATAAGCCACATAGCCGAAGGGTCAGCATAATAGAGCTTGCCAACAATGATGCGAAAACGTCTACAGTACAGAGCTAAGTTTTTCTAAGCTATAGTCAACATAGAATCTGGTGGGCAACCAATGGTAAGGAAGGTCGTTAGAGTATCATAATATGAATCAACAATGGGCAAGGGAGTTGTCGATGAACTAGGAGTTGTAGAAGTATAGATGGTACGTGAAGAACCATCAGTGCCTACCAGAGCTTCATCAGAATCCAAACGGAATAGGAAATCTACAATAGCATGAGATGAGCTAGGGTGTTGAGCAACATCATAATCAAACTATTGTGAAAGTAGGACCAAAAAAGCCAATAGGCCTCCCAAATTCTACTGCCAGACTAAATATATTAAAGCGAAATGGTCCACATGAAAAGTAAACTTGTGACCCAATAGGTAATGTCGTAACATTTTAATGGAATAAATCAAACCCAAACATTCCCGCTCAGTGATTGAGTAATTTTGTTTGGCAAGAGCTAGACATTGACTAGCATAATATATTGGACGATACCACTTGTCATGTTATTGCATTAAGACATTGCCAATGGCAATATCAGAAGCATCGACAAAAATGTGAAAGGGCAATTCCCAATTCGGGTGCCTACAAGATTGGAGCCTATCTCATAAGTGTTTTAAAGTGCTCAAAACTATTATGATAGTCATCAATCCATTAAAAATGGTGAGGAGCCACAGTTGTAAGTCATGTGAGGGGAATGATCAGATGGGCCAACCACCAAAGATGGTGGCCATGCAACAAATTTGGCCAAAAAATCTCATTACTTTTTTAGGTATTTTTGGTGGTGGAGCATTCAAGATGACCTGCACTTTGTCAAGGTCAACCTGTATACCTTGTTTCGAAATGATATGTCCCAAAAGTTTGTCGTAGGTGACAATAAAAATAGATTTATGAGGGTTCAAACACATGTGGTACTCCCGACACTTGAGAAAACAACAACGAATGTGCTCTAAATGATAATTAGCATCAACAAACGAAGAAAAATCAAGGTAGACTCTCATAAAACTAGTCACGTAAGGGGAAAAAATTTCCTACATGCACCGTTGGAAGGTGCTTGGTGCATTAGGCAGTTCAAACCACATAATCATGCACGCATAAACCCCCCAATTGATGATAAATGCAATCTTGGGTATGTCAGCCTCAACCATCCTGACTTGATTATAGCCACTATATCCATCTAAGAACGAATACATTTCTTGTCCAATGACATAATCTAACATACTATCTAGGAATGGTAATGAGAATGGGTCAAGAATAGTTGTTGCATTAAGCTTCCTATAGTCTACATAGATACGGAGTTGTTTATTCTTTTGAGGTACAATAACAATTGGTGAGATCCACTCGGCATGTTCTACTAGAACATGAACCCAACACATAATAGTTTGTCTAACTCTTCCTTTACTTGCTGATCATAATTAAGATTCATCCTGTAACTTTTCTATTTCATCGGATAAGCATCTGGTTTTAGCACAACCTAGTGCTGATAGATCTTGGGATGTAATCCTCTCATATCTCTCTAATCCCATGCAAAAACATTTGCAAACTCCTTTAAAAGAGTCAAAAGTTCACACTGAAAGGTAGGATCCATGCCTAGTTTAATTTTAATAGGCTATGGATTGGGTTTGTCTCCAAGAGGATAAGTCACCAATTGATCTTTTGGTACATAAAATTGATGTGCATTTGTGGGTCCACTCTCAGACTCAAAAGGCTGCTTAAAATCCAGTGAGTCTACTAGTTCCTTGTTAACATTTATAGATTCATCCACAAGGGTTGTACGGCACAGGTTGCTAGAGACCATTGGTCTAGCACCTGTTGTAAATCCATAGTCCTTAGGGATAGTAAGTCATAGTTGGTGTTTAGAAAAGCTTCCTCTTCATCATCATATAAGCCATTCAACATGTGGACAAGCTCCACAACATAGAGACGTGCATGAATTTCACATGGCTTGATGTCATCCAATGGGAATTTATGATGGTTGCATTTAAAAATGATTTCATGAGAGAACCAATCTTGGAGGACTTGGGCCTGCTTGAGCCAAGGTAAAAACAAAAGATTATAATTGATACTAGATTTGGGAAGATCCATGATTACAAAGTTCATGTTAAACATCACTCCTTGCAGTGTAATAGGAATATTGCATACCATACCCACCGGATGAACCCTACATTGGTCAGCCATACATTCAAAGAAATTGATTGGTTCAATATGATTCCATCCTAATTTTTTACATAAGGATGTAGTAGGAATGTTGACATCAGAACCACCATCAATGAGGACTTGTGTTATTTTGTGATTTTTGTGTTGGTGTATGAAACACCACAAGAAACAAGTTAACATGATATTAGAACACCTCTATAACCATCATTAGCTCAGCAAGACTTCAATCTTCAAAATCTTTAACACTTTCCTTAGTAAATGTGAATACTTACTTGTTGACCTTCGTGGTTCACATTCTTCAAGCGTATTCGAATACACTTCTTCATCAAAGCTAGGTGCATCTTCATTTATCCTTGATGACCCAACTCTAGATGTGCTTGCTTGCATATGATCTTCATCTCCATTTACCGGCATATTAGATTTACCTCTCTCACTTCTTCTTGCCTCTTCTTAAAATGCTTAAATGTTATGATTTTTTTTTGCATACCAACTCTTTTGTTCATCAAATGTTACATCTCTAGAAATAATATATTGTTTGGCTAGAGTATTCCATTACCTATAACCCATCTGCTTTCCATCATACCCAATGAACACATATTTTTCAGCCTTTGGCTCAAGCTTATGTTTGAGTTGTGATGGTATGTAAGCATAGGCAATTGATCCAAACACCTTGCAATAATCTAGTGTTGGTTTCTTACCCCACCAAGCTTCATAAGGGGTCATTTGATTTAGAGTTGTACATGGTAATCTATTCAAAAGATATGTAGTTTTATTCACAGCCTCAGCCCATATATAATTTGGATAATTCTTTTCCGTCTTAAGATTTTGACCTGTAACCCTTTCTTCATATGCATGAAAATGTTTGAAGGCTCCAAAAACTTTTGATCGTTCCTTCAAAACATAAAGAGTTATCCATCTTGTAGCATCATTAATTAAGAGAACATAATACGTAGAGCCATTTTTTTATCCTTCTTTTGTTGGTGCCCATACATTTGTATGGATGAGCTCTAGTAATCCATCATCCTTGAATCATTTCTTCTAAAATGGTAATCTATGTGCTTTTCCCAGTTGGCATGCTTCACATTTATAAACCATATGTTGATTCTCCACATTTGGTAGTCCTAGTATAGATTGGTTTGCCACCATAGCTTTGATTCCTCTTTCATTAAAATGTCCTAACCTCTTATGCCAGAGGTCTAATTCTGTAATCACTTCATCACCATGTGTGAGCAAGGCTTGACCAATATTCCCTTGCACTTTTAGAGTAAAGAGTCTCCCTTCCTTCTTATCATAAACAATTTGATTGTAATCATTCTCTGGATCTTCCACAAATACTCCTTTATTTGTAAATCTGACTTGAAAACCTTTCTCAACTATTTGTCCCACACTAATGAGATTCTTAGGTATTGTAGGAACATACAAAACATTTGTTAGAAAATCAGCTCCACTGTTGCACTTCACTTTTCCAATTGAATGCACATTGTGTCTTGTGTTATCACTTGTTTGAACTCTATGACTAGAAATTCCTTCTTCTAATTCTGACATCAATTCTATGTTACCTCACAAATGATTAGAACAGCTAGAGTCAATATAAAATACCTTGAGATCTTCTTTCCAGATGTACTTATTGAATTCATCATGAATGTTGTATGGTTCTCCTTTTGTGTATCATTTGCATAAACTATGCCAATACAAGTGAACAATTTGCGTTATATTATTCTAGCTAGAAGATGATTTGATGAATCATGTGGAAGGAAGAGATTTGGGAATGAAAGCTATAAGCAACGTATGCAAATCCCTATTACAAGGTGTATTTAGTAGGCTCTTGTACTTTGAAAAAGTACTTGTCGAAAGAGGTGGGCTTGATGCTCAAAAAGCAAAGGATTTCTTTTGCAAATTATGGCAATCTGTTGTCACTCATAACCACTCATAACCCTAAAGCTTGTGGTGAGATTGAGTGTGGACATTCCCCAATCATAAAAGTTTTGGAAAAAGCTTACAATGGAAAGATTAGAGAATGGCCAAAATATCTTCCTTTTGTTTTATGGGCAGACCTAATAGTATGTATTAGGACTATTGAATATATGCCAATAGAATTAATGTATTGTTGACAACTAGTTTTGCCTAGTAAGTAACATCCCCTCACATAGACCTCTTTGCCCTAGAAGTATGAAATGTAAAGGGAGGATCTTCTGGCAATATGAACTCTTCAAAAATAGTGAAGCTTAGAGCCCCAAAAGAAAGAAACAAAGATGTATTTGAAAAATCCCATAGGTTTAGACCCAGAACAATAAATGAAGGGGATTGAGTGTTGGTATATAATAGTACATTCACATCCGATGTGAAGCTGAATGAAAATTAGTCAAGAGGTCGTTAGGTTTGTATATGATGTGTAAGATATTTAGTAATGGTACATATTCTCTTAAGGAGTTGGACGGCATAAAATTCAATGATTTAATTGCCAGAAAATAGGTCAAGCTCTTTAAGAGGAGAGAAAATCAGAATTAGGATTCAATGAGAGAAGATGAACTAGATGAAGAAGCTCAAGAAACTTATGACAAAAATGAAGATGAAGAAACGTGAATGAAATTTTGAAAATGAACATTCTATATGTTGTACATATGTTTATATTGATTAATGTACATAAACTATAGTAAGAGCATTATGATTAAAAAGCCTATTTTCTATGTGTTGAATAACAAGTTTTGTGAAAGCTTGTTCTAAACAAGAAGCTAAAAATGAGCGATCAACCATCAACCTATCTTGGGTAAATGAAAGCAAGTTGAAGATGAGGGAACAACTAGGAGACCACAAAGGGATCATGAGCCTGATATGATGATACTAAAATTGCGTAAAATAGAGATGCAACCTGAACACCAAATCTAGGAAGAGGTTGTTGATACTGAGTTCATAATGGAAGAATACCCTAGCTTGAGTGAGGAGGCTTACTCTGGCTAAAAGAAAATATACTGAGTAAAGTCTTCAAGCTCCCCTTGTTTTATGGTTTATAGAAATAAAGTATGAAAAAAAATATAAATAAATTAATATATATATATATATATATATATATATATGTGTGTGTGTGTGTGTGTTTGTATGTGTGTGTATGTTTGTCTGTGTTGATGGATCTAATATTTATGTTTTATTTCAAAAAGCATTTCAAGGTAAATTTGAATAAGACTATAGACCAAAAGCTTGGAAATTATAAATGGCTAGTATAAATAAATAGATCGGGTGATTCCTTCTAGGTTTGAGATTTTCTCGTGTGTTCATATGCATGTTCCATGATTTTTTTATTCAGCATAGCTCCCTTGGCGAAAGATGCTCTTCAAGGGAAATTTCATTATCAAGAATTCAATTATGCTTAAAGATGATTTGTACATGAAAATTTAAATATCGAATGAGGTTTCTTTAAATTTGAGAGGAAAAAAAGAAACCAAATGAAGAGCGAAAGACAAGGATTCGGGAGCAAGAGTACTAGAGATGGTCGATGCATGCAAATTCAACCAAATCTTTGGATATCAAATAGGTGAAAGATTTTGTTCCATCTTTTTCTTCTTTTCCATATGTATATGATATGCATTCCATATCTTGTGTGACTGACATGTTTGTGTTTTACAAATTTAAGAGGAATTAAGTAGAAACAAGTAAACATATGGCCATTATGATTACATGAGATAAATGAAGGGCAAGGGAATTATATGACTAGATTTAACTAATGGATTAGGGCTTTCATTAACAAAAACCTATGTAGGAAAAGGCAAAGTCTGAACAAATTCCTCTATATAATAGTGTGCATGAACATTGGGATTTGTTCATTCCTTCTATTGGTCCCTTTCTAGACCCCATCTCCAGATTTGATTGTGTTATAGTATTGGTGTTCATATACCATCTAGCTATGTATATGTATGTGAATATGTTGTGAATGCACTATGATGGGCTTGTAGGGAGGTGGAACTACCCTACTTGAGTGATCACGGCCATGAGTTGATGCTAGTTACATCATATAACCTAGCCTATATGTTGTTATGTGCCTATGGGGGTCCATAGGCAGGTGGAGTCACTCTTAGGGGGTGGTTAGAGCGAGAAGCTCACATTGATTTCAATTGGGGTTGGAAATGTGTGTCTTGTGCTATGTCAGGTCTATAGACAGGTGGGCTAAACTTGGCTAGGTGGACAAGTCATTGATTCAAGCTTGATAGCGAAGTTGTCCAAATAAAATGATGCAATAAATAAAGAAATAAATAAGATGAGCTAATATGAAGTGCAAAAGAAAAATGAAATTAAAAAAGTTAAAAATAAAAAGAAAAATATATGATAAGGTCATTGGGTACGGAGAGAAAAACCAAGGAAACAATAGTAGTTCTACAAACCAACTTAGTAGGGATTAGTATATATGAGTGTTTGGATAGACCATTAGATCCAAATAGGTTAGAAAAACAAAATAAATGTGAAACTTCAAGATCCTTTATATGATTTATTAGTCTCATTATGTTGATTGTGACTTGATAGGCTAGGTATGATGCTAGAATCTACTACATTCAATAAATCTACACAAAATTCAATATGTTTGCATGGAATAAGTATATGTGTGCCTTTGATTTCAAATTCTTTAAATCTGCCTATGACTATTTGACATGTGTTTGTTGATTTGTATGCAGTTTGCCACATCCATAGGATGTGGAGGTCTAAAGGGGGTGAATATGGTTATGATTTGAAGTCAATATTAGAACTAAG
>CM035411.1:181776088-181791088 GCA_020310875.1 Ceratopteris richardii
TACATATACATATACATATACATATACATATACATATACATATATCTATCTATGTATTTATGCTAAGCACCAAAGGACAACCAACACAAGAGGGGAAAGAGAGGTTGAACACATGGTGTGCAAAGGATGCTTTGACAATGTCAGACATATTTGAATCTATTTGTGATTTCTTACTTCCATTAGGCACTATAATCCTTCACAAGAGACTTGCACATACACATACACATACACATTCACATACATATACACATACACATACACATACACGTACACATACACATACACATACACATACACATACACATACACATACACATACACATACACATACACATACACATACACATACACATACACATACACATACACATACACATATACATAGACATATACATATACATATACATATACATATACATATACATATACATATACATATACATATACATATACATATACATATACATATACATATACATATACATATACATATACATATACATATACATATACATATACATATACATATACATATACATATACATATACATATACATATACATATACATATACATATACATATACATATACATATACATATACATATACATATACATATACATATACATATACATATACATATACATATACATATACATATACATATACATATACATATACATATACATATACATATACATATACATATACATATACATATACATATACATATACATATACATATACATATACATATACATATACATATACATATACATATACATATACATAACATATACATAACATATACATATACATATACATACACATACACATACACATACACATACACATACACATACACATACACATACACATACACATACACATACACATACACATACACATACACATACACATACACATACACATACACATACACATACACATACACATACACATACACATACACATACACATACACATACACATACACATACACATACACATACACATACACATACACATACACATACACATACACATACACATACACATACACATATACATATACATATACATATACATATACATATACATATACATATACATATACATATACATATACATATATATTTACATATACATATACATATACATATACATATACATATACATATACATATACATATACATATACATATACATATACATATACATATATCTATCTATGTATTTATGCTAAGCACCAAAGGACAACCAACACAAGAGGGGAAAGAGAGGTTGAACACATGGTGTGCAAAGGATGCTTTGACAATGTCAGACATATTTGAATCTATTTGTGATTTCTTACTTCCATTAGGCACTATAATCCTTCACAAGAGACTTGGAATGCTTTGGAAACATTTTCTTTTCAAGCACAAAGACCAAGAAGAATGAGTTATCGATGGAGTTCATATCCCCTAAGAAGTAGCCTAAGTAGAATGTCATACACTTTGATGGGCTAACCAATTGCTCCAAAACCCAGGGTTGAGGATAACTTTCTAATCCTCCCTCTTAGGTTGGCATTCAATATTCTCTTGCCTATCATTTCTTGAGACTCAGAATCTTTTCTCCTTCTAGAGTTCATTGTCTTCAATGATTAATCCTTGATCTCCCCTTGAATCGATGCTCTTATGCATCTGTAGTGTCTTCAAATTTCTTGTTCTCAATCTCCATCTCTAAAACCTTCCTTTCAACCTTGGTTTCTTGAACCTTGCCTATCTGCTTCTTGGCCACTTTCCTATGGACTTTCCTTGTTCACAACCTTGGTACCTTGAGCCCTTGTTCTCAACCTCTTTATCTTGAAAATATCCTCAATCTAGTGCTTCCATTGGAAAGTTTCTTTTCAGAACTTTCTATTAGTATCTTACATATCTAAATTTGACCTAGGGATTCGGAGATACACTTCAATAATTTTTGGGATCCTTTCTTAAATCCACGTGTGCACCTTCCATCTACCTTGCCCAAGCCTACTTCCTAGGCTCTCAGAGCAATTTTGGGAATTCAACTCATGTCCACTACCTATCAGTTCTTGCGTCTAACAATGTATATGTGTATGTGCACGTCTATGCATATGTTTATGTGCATGTCTATGCATATGTGTACATGCATATGTATGTGTATTTGTATCTATATGTGTATGTATGTGTATGTGTATGTGTATTAATATGTGTATGTGTATGTGTGTATGTATGTGTATGTGTATGTGCATGTGTATGTTTATGTGTATGTGTATGTGTATGTGTGTGTATGTGTATGTGTATGTTATGTGTATGTGTATGTGTATGTGTATGTGTATGTGTATGTGTATGTGTATGTGTATGTGTATGTGTATGTGTATGTGTATGTGTATGTGTATGTGTATGTGTATGTGTATGTGTATGTGTATGTGTATGTGTATGTGTATGTGTATGTGTATGTGTATGTGTATGTGTATGTGTTGTGTATGTGTATGTGTATGTGTATGTGTATGTGTATGTGTATGTGTATGTGTATGTGTATGTGTATGTGTATGTGTATGTGTATGTGTATGTGTATGTGTATGTGTATGTGTATGTGTATGTGTATGTGTATGTGTATGTGTATGTGTATGTGTATGTGTATGTGTATGTGTATGTGTATGTGTATGTGTATGTGTATGTGTATGTGTATGTGTATGTGTATGTGTATGTGTATGTGTATGTGTATGTGTATGTGTATGTGTATGTGTATGTGTATGTGTATGTGTATGTGTATGTGTATGTGTATGTGTATGTGTATGTGTATGTGTATGTGTATGTGTATGTGTATGTGTATGTGTATGTGTATGTGTATGTGTATGTGTATGTGTATGTGTATGTGTATGTGTATGTATATGTGTATGTTTATGTGTATGTGTATGTTTATGTGTATGTTTGTGTGTATGTGTATGTGTATATGTATGTGCATGTGTACATGTATGTGTATGTGTGTGTATTGTATGTGTATGTGTATGTGTATGTGTATGTGTATGTGTATGTGTATGAACACATGTATGTGTATGTGTATGTGTATGTGCATGTGTATATGTGCATGTGTATTGTATGTGTATGTGTATGTGTATGTGTATGTGTATGTGTATGTGTATGTGTATGTGTATGTGTATGTGTATGTGTATGTGTATGTGTATGCGTATGTGCATGTGTATGTGTATGCGTATGTGTATGTGTATGTGTATGTGTATGTGTATGTGTATGTGTATGTGTATGTCTATGTCTATGTGTATGTGTATGTGTATGTGTATGTGTATGTGTATGTGTATGTGTATGTGTATGTGTATGTGTATGTGTATGTGTATGTGTATGTGTATGTGTATGTGTATGTGTATGTGTATGTGTATGTGTATGTGTATGTGTATGTGTATGTGTATGTGTATGTGTATGTGTATGTGTATGTGTATGTGTATGTGTATGTGTATGTGTTATGTGTATGTGTATGTGTATGTGTATGTGTATGTGTTTGTGTATGTGTATGTGTATGTGTATGTGTATGTGTATGTGTATGTGTATGTGTATGTGTATGTGTATGTGTATGTGTATGTGTATGTGTATGTGTATGTGTATGTGTATGTGTATGTGTATCTGTATGTGTATGTGTATGTGTATGTGTATGTGTATGTGTATGTGTATGTGTAGTTGTATGTGTATGTGTATGTGTATGTGTATGTGTATGCGTATGTGTATGTGTATGTGTATGTGTATGTGTATGTGTATGTGTATGTGTATGTGTAAATGATTTTTATTGTTTGTGTTTGTGTATGTGCATGTGCCTATGTATGTGTATGTATTTGCATATGTGTATGTGTATGTGTGTATGCGAGTGTGTATGTGTATGTGTATGTGTATGAGTGTGTGTAGGTCTATGTGTATATGTATGGGTATGTGTATTTTCATGTCTACTTGTATGTGTATGTGTATGTGTAGTTGTTTGAATATGTGTGTATTAGTATGTGTCTATATGTGTATGTTTCTTGTATGTGTATGTGTATGTGTAGTTGTTTGAATATGTGTGTATTAGTATGTGTCTATATGTGTATGTTTCTTGTATGTGTATATGCTTGTGCATTTTATGTGTACATGTATGTGTATGTGTATGTGTATGTGTATGTGTATGTGTATGTGTATGTGTATGTGTATGTGTATGTGTATGTGTACGTGTATGTGTATGTGTATGTGTATGTGTATGTGTATGTGTATGTGTATGTGTATGTGTATATATACGTGTATGCATATGTGTGTGTGTGTGTATGTGTATGTGTATGTGTATGTGTATGTGTATGTGTATGTGTATGTGTATGTGTATGTGTATGTGTATGTGTATGTGTATGTGTATGTGTACGTGTATGTGTATGTGTATGTGTATGTGTATGTGTATATATACGTGTATGTGTATGTGTATGTGTATGTGTATGTGTATGTGTATGTGTATGTGTATGTGTATGTGTATGTGTATGTGTATGTGTATGTGTATGTGTATGTGTATGTGTATGTGTATGTGTATGTGTACGTGTATGTGTATGTGTATGTGTATGTATATGTGTCTCTGCATGTGTATGTGTATGTGTATGCGCATGTTTATGTCCATGTGTATGCATATGTGTACGTGTATGTGTATGTGTATGTGTATGTGTATGTGTATGTGTATGTGTATGTGTATGTGTATCTCTATGTGTATGTGTATGTGTATGTGTATGTGTATGTGTATGTGTATGTGTATGTGTATGTGTATGTGTATGTGTATGTGTTTGTGTATGTGTATGTGTATGTGTATGTGTATGTGTATGTGTATGTGTATGTGTATGTGTATGTGTATGTGTATGTGTATGTGTATGTGTATGTGTATGTGTATGTGTATGTGTATGTGTATGTGTATGTGTAGTGTACGTGTACGTGTATGTGTATGTGTATGTGTATGTGTATGTGTATGTGTATGTGTATGTGTATGTGTATGTGTATGTGTATGTGTATGTGTATGTGTATGTGTATGTGTATGTGTATGTGTATGTGTATGTGTATGTGTATGTGTATGTGTATGTGTATGTGTATGTGTATGTGTACGTGTATGTGTATGTGTATGTGTACGTGTACGTGTATGTGTATGTGTATGTGTATGTGTATGTGTATGTGTATGTGTATTTGTATGTGTATGTGTATGTGTATGTGTATGTGTATGTGTATGTGTATGTGTATGTGTAGGTGTATGTGTATGTGTATGTGTATGTGTATGTGTATGTGTACGTGTACGTGTATGTGTATGTGTATGTGTATGTGTATGTGTATGTGTATGTGTATGTGTATGTGTATGTGTATGTGTATGTGTATGTGTATGTGTATGTGTATGTGTATGTGTATGTGTATGTGTATGTGTATGTGTATGTGTATGTGTATGTGTATGTGTATGTGTATGTGTATGTGTATGTGTATGTGTATGTGTATGTGTATGTGTATGTGAATGTGTATGTATATGTGTATGTTTATGTGTATGTGTATGTTTATGTGTATGTTTGTGCGTATGTGTATGTGTATATGTATTTGCATGTGTACATGTATGTGTATGTGTGTGTATTGTATGTGTATGTGTATGTGTATGTGTATGTGTATGTGTATGTGTATGTGTATGTGTATGTGTATGTGTATGTGTATGTGTATGTGTATGTGTATGTGTATGTGTATGTGTATGTGTATGAACACATGTATGTGTATGTGTACGTGTATGTGCATGTGTATATGTGCATGTGTATTGTATGTGTATGTGTATGTGTATGTGTATGTGTATGTGTATGTGTATGTGTATGTGTATGTGTATGTGTATGTGTATGTGTATGTGTATGTGTATGTGTATGTGTATGCGTATGTGCATGTGTATGCGTATGCGTATGTGTATGTGTATGTGTATGTGTATGTGTATGTGTATGTGTATGTGTATGTGTATGTGTATGTGTATGTGTATGTGTATGTGTATGTGTATGTGTATGTGTATGTGTATGTGTATGTGTATGTGTATGTGTATGTGTATGTGTATGTGTATGTGTATGTGTATGTGTATGTGTATGTGTATGTGTATGTGTATGTGTATGTGTATGTGTATGTGTATGTCTATGTGTATGTGTATGTGTATGTGTATGTGTATGTGTATGTGTATGTGTATGTGTATGTGTATGTGTATGTGTTTGTGTATGTGTATGTGTATGTGTATGTGTATGTGTATGTGTATGTGTATGTGTATGTGTTGTGTATGTGTATGTGTATGTGTATGTGTATGTGTATGTGTATGTGTATGTGTATGTGTATGTGTATGTGTATGTGTATGTGTATGTGTATGTGTATGTGTATGTGTATGTGTATGTGTATGTGTATGTGTATGTGTATGTGTATGTGTATGTGTATGTGTATGTGTATGTGTATGTGTATGTGTATGTGTATGTGTATGTGTATGTGTATGTGTATGTGTAGTTGTATGTGTATGTGTATGTGTATGTGTATGCGTATGTGTATGTGTATGTGTATGTGTATGTGTATGTGTATGTGTATGTGTATGTGTATGTGTATGTGTAAATGATTTTTATTGTTTGTGTTTGTGTATGTGCATGTGCCTATGTATGTGTATGTATTTGCATATGTGTATGTGTATGTGTGTATGTGAGTGTGTATGTGTATGTGTATGTGTATGAGTGTGTGTAGGTCTATGTGTATATGTATGGGTATGTGTATTTTCATGTCTACTTGTATGTGTATGTGTATGTGTAGTTGTTTGAATATGTGTGTATTAGTATGTGTCTATATGTGTATGTTTCTTGTATGTGTATGTGTATGTGTAGTTGTTTGAATATGTGTGTATTAGTATGTGTCTATATGTGTATGTTTCTTGTATGTGTATGTGTATGTGTAGTTGTTTGAATATGTGTGTATTAGTATGTGTCTATATGTGTATGTTTCTTGTATGTGTATATGCTTGTGCATTTTATGTGTACATGTATGTGTATGTGTATGTGTATGTGTATGTGTATGTGTATGTGTATGTGTATGTGTATGTGTACGTGTATGTGTATGTGTATGTGTTTGTGTATGTGTATGTGTATATATACGTGTATGCATATGTGTGTGTGTATGTGTATGTGTATGTGTATGTGTATGTGTATGTGTATGTGTATGTGTATGTGTATGTGTATGTGTATGTGTATGTGTATGTGTATGTGTATGTGTATGTGTATGTGTATGTGTATGTGTATGTGTATGTGTATGTGTATGTGTATGTGTATGTGTATGTGTATGTGTATGTGTATGTGTATGTGTATGTGTATGTGTATGTGTATGTGTATGTGTATGTGTATGTGTATGTGTATGTGTATGTGTATGTGTATGTGTATGTGTATGTGTATGTGTATGTGTATGTGTATGTGTATTTGTATGTGTATGTGTATGTGTATGTGTATGTGTTTGTATATGTGTATGTGTA
The DNA here is from genome assembly GCA_020310875.1 of Ceratopteris richardii. Lineage (NCBI taxonomy): Eukaryota > Viridiplantae > Streptophyta > Polypodiopsida > Polypodiales > Pteridaceae > Ceratopteris > Ceratopteris richardii. The sequence goes on from CM035411.1 coordinate 181,783,604, forward strand.
TGTGTATGTGTATGTGTATGTGTATGTGTATGTGTATGTGTATGTGTATGTGTATGTGTATGTGTATGTGTATGTGTATGTGTATGTGTATGTGTATGTGTATGTGTATGTGTATGTGTATGTGTATGTGTATGTGTATGTGTATGTGTATGTGTATGTGTATGTGTATGTGTATGTGTATGTGTATGTGTATGTGTATGTGTATGTGTATGTGTATGTGTATGTGTATGTGTATGTGTATGTGTATGTGTATGTGTATGTGTATGTGTATGTGTATGTGTATGTGTATGTGTATGTGTATGTGTATGTGTATGTGTATGTGTATGTGTATGTGTATGTGTATGTGTATGTGTATGTGTATGTGTATGTGTATGTGTATGTGTATGTGTATGTGTATGCGTATGCGTATGTGTATGTGTATGTGTATGTGTTTATGTGTATGTGTATGTGTGTGTATGTGTATGTGTATGTGTGTCTATGTGTATATATATTTATATGTGTATTTGTATGTGTATGCATATGTGTATGAGTATGGTTATGTGTTTGTGTATGTGTATATGTATGTATATGAATAGGTTTATGCATTTGTGTGTGTATATGTATGTGTATGTGTATATAAATGTGTATGTGTATGTGTATTGTATGTGTACGTGTACGTGTACGTGTATGTATATGTGTATGTATATGTGTATGTATATGTGTATGTTTATGTGTAAGTGAATCTATATGTGTATGTGTATGTATATGTGTCTCTGCATGTGTATGTGTATGTGTGTGCGCATGTTTATGTCCATGTGTATGCATATGTGTACGTGTATGTGTATGTGTATGTGTATGTGTATGTGTATGTGTATCTCTATGTGTATGTGTATGTGTATGTGTATGTGTATGTGTATGTGTATGTGTATGTGTATGTGTATGTGTATGTGTATGTGTATGTGTATGTGTATGTGTATGTGTATGTGTATGTGTATGTGTATGTGTATGTGTATGTGTATGTGTATGTGTATGTGTATGTGTATGTGTATGTGTATGTGTATGTGTATGTGTATGTGTATGTGTATGTGTATGTGTATGTGTATGTGTATGTGTATGTGTATGTGTATGTGTATGTGTATGTGTATGTGTATGTGTATGTGTATGTGTATGTGTATGTGTATGTGTATGTGTATGTGTATGTGTATGTGTATGTGTATGTGTATGTGTATGTGTATGTGTATGTGTATGTGTATGTGTATGTGTATGTGTATGTGTATGTGTATGTGTACGTGTATGTGTATGTGTATGTGTACGTGTACGTGTATGTGTATGTGTATGTGTATGTGTATGTGTATGTGTATGTGTATTTGTATGTGTATGTGTATGTGTATGTGTATGTGTATGTGTATGTGTATGTGTATGTGTATGTGTATGTGTATGTGTAGGTGTATGTGTATGTGTATGTGTATGTGTATGTGTATGTGTATGTGTACGTGTACGTGTATGTGTATGTGTATGTGTATGTGTATGTGTATGTGTATGTGTATGTGTATGTGTATGTGGATGTGTATGTGTATGTGTATGTGTATGTGTATGTGTATGTGTATGTGTATGTGTATGTGTATGTGTATGTGTATGTGTATGTGTATGTGTATGTGTATGTGTATGTGTATGTGTATGTGTATGTGTATGTGTATGTGTATGTATATGTGTATGTTTATGTGTATGTGTATGTTTATGTGTATGTTTGTGCGTATGTGTATGTGCATATGTATGTGCATGTGTACATGTATGTGTATGTGTGTGTATTGTATGTGTATGTGTATGTGTATGTGTATGTGTATGTGTATGTGTATGTGTATGTGTATGTGTATGTGTATGTGTATGTGTATGTGTATGAACACATGTATGTGTATGTGTACGTGTATGTGCATGTGTATATGTGCATGTGTATTGTATGTGTATGTGTATGTGTATGTGTATGTGTATGTGTATGTGTATGTGTATGTGTATGTGTATGTGTATGTGTATGTGTATGTGTATGTGTATGTGTATGTGTATGTGTATGTGTATGTGTATGCGTATGTGCATGTGTATGTGTATGCGTATGTGTATGTGTATGTGTATGTGTATGTGTATGTGTATGTGTATGTGTATGTGTATGTGTATGTGTATGTGTATGTGTATGTGTATGTGTATGTGTATGTGTATGTGTATGTGTATGTGTATGTGTATGTGTATGTGTATGTGTATGTGTATGTGTATGTGTATGTGTATGTGTATGTGTATGTGTATGTGTATGTGTATGTGTATGTGTATGTGTATGTGTATGTGTATGTGTATGTGTATGTGTATGTGTATGTGTATGTGTATGTGTATGTGTATGTGTATGTGTATGTGTATGTGTATGTGTATGTGTATGTGTATGTGTATGTGTATGTGTATGTGTATGTGTATGTGTATGTGTATGTGTATGTGTATGTGTATGTGTATGTGTTTGTGTATGTGTATGTGTATGTGTATGTGTATGTGTATGTGTATGTGTATGTGTATGTGTATGTGTATGTGTATGTGTATGTGTATGTGTATGTGTATGTGTATGTGTATGTGTATGTGTATGTGTATGTGTATGTGTATGTGTATGTGTATGTGTATGTGTATGTGTATGTGTATGTGTATCTGTATGTGTATGTGTATGTGTATGTGTATGTGTATGTGTAGTTGTATGTGTATGTGTATGTGTATGTGTATGCGTATGTGTATGTGTATGTGTATGTGTATGTGTATGTGTATGTGTATGTGTATGTGTATGTGTATGTGTATGTGTATGTGTATGTGTATGTGTATGTGTATGTGTATGTGTATGTGTATGTGTAAATGATTTTTATTGTTTGTGTTTGTGTATGTGCATGTGCCTATGTATGTGTATGTATTTGCATATGTGTATGTGTATGTGTGTATGCGAGTGTGTATGTGTATGTGTATGTGTATGAGTGTGTGTAGGTCTATGTGTATATGTATGGGTATGTGTATTTTCATGTCTACTTGTATGTGTATGTGTATGTGTAGTTGTTTGAATATGTGTGTATTAGTATGTGTCTATATGTGTATGTTTCTTGTATGTGTATGTGTATGTGTAGTTGTTTGAATATGTGTGTATTAGTATGTGTCTATATGTGTATGTTTCTTGTATGTGTATATGCTTGTGCATTTTATGTGTACATGTATGTGTATGTGTATGTGTATGTGTATGTGTATGTGTATGTGTATGTGTATGTGTATGTGTATGTGTACGTGTATGTGTATGTGTATGTGTATGTGTATGTGTATGTGTATGTGTATGTGTATATATACGTGTATGCATATGTGTGTGTGTGTATGTGTATGTGTATGTGTATGTGTATGTGTATGTGTATGTGTATGTGTATGTGTATGTGTATGTGTATGTGTATGTGTATGTGTATGTGTATGTGTATGTGTATGTGTATGTGTATGTGTATTTGTATGTGTATGTGTATGTGTATGTGTATGTGTATGTGTTTGTATATGTGTATGTGTATGTGTATGTGTATGTGTATGTGTAGGTGTATGCGTATGTGTATGTGTATGCGTATGTGTATGTGTATGTGTATGTGTAGGTGTATGTGTATGTGTATGTGTATGTGTATGTGTATGTGTATGTGTATGTGTATGTGTATGTGTATGTGTATGTGTATGTGTATGTGTATGTGTATGTGTATGTGTATGTGTATGTGTATGTGTATGTGTATGTGTATGTGTATGTGTATGTGTATGTGTATGTGTATGTGTATGTGTATGTGTATGTGTATGTGTATGTGTATGTGTATGTGTATGTGTATGTGTATGTGTATGTGTATGTGTATGTGTATGTGTATGTGTATGTGTATGTGTATGTGTATGTGTATGTGTATGTGTATGTGTATGTGTATGTGTATGTGTATGTGTATGTGTATGTGTATGTGTATGTGTATGTGTATGTGTATGTGTATGTGTATGTGTATGTGTATGTGTATGTGTATGTGTATGTGTATGTGTATGTGTATGTGTATGTGTATGTGTATGTGTATGTGTATGTGTATGTGTATGTGTATGTGTATGTGTATGTGTATGTGTATGTGTATGTGTATTCATGTGTATCTGTATGCGTATGTGTATGTGTATGTGTATGTGTATGTGTATGTGCAAGTATATTTGTAGGTGTAGGTACATCTATATGTGTATGTGTATATGTATGTGTATGTGTATGCATATGTGTATATGTATGATTATGTGTATGTGTATATGTATGTGTATGTGTATATGTATGTGTATGTGTATGCTTATGTGTATGTGTATGTGTATGTGTATGTGTATGTGTATGTGTATGTGTATGTGTATTTGTATGTGTATGTGTATGTGTATGTGTATGTGTATGTGTATGTGTATGTGTATGTGTATGTGTATGTGTATGTGTATGTGTATGTGTATGTGTATGTGTATGTGTATGTGTATGTGTATGTGTATGTGTATGTGTATGTGTATGTGTATGTGTATGTGTATGTGTATGTGTATGTGTATGTGTATGTGTATGTGTATGTGTATGTGTATGTGTATGTGTATGTGTATGTGTATGTGTATGTGTATGTGTATGTGTATGTGTATGTGTATGTGTATGTGTATGTGTATGTGTATGTGTATGTGTATGTGTATGTGTATGTGTATGTGTATGTGTATGTGTATGTGTATGTGTATGTGTATGTGTATGTGTATGTGTATTTGTATGTGTATGTGTATGTGTATGTGTATGTGTATGTGTATGTTTATGTGTATGTGTATGTGTATATGTATGTGTATGTGTATGTGTATGTATATGTGTATGTGTATGTGTATGTGTATGTGTATGTGTATGTGTATGTGTATGTGTATGTGTATGTGTATGTGTATCTGTATGTGTATGTGTATGTGTATGTGTATGTGTATGTGTATGTGTATGTGTATGTGTATGTGTATGTGTATGTGTATGTGTATTTGTATGTGTATGTGTATGTGTATGTGTATGTGTATGTTTATGTGTATGTGTATTTGTATGTGTATGTGTATGTGTATGTGTATGTGTATGTTTATGTGTATGTGTATGTGTATGTGTATGTGTATGTGTATGTGTATGTGTATGTATATGTGTATGTGTATGTGTATGTGTATGTGTATGTGTATGTGTATGTGTATGTGTATGTGTATGTGTATGTGTATGTGTATGTGTATGTGTATGTGTATGTGTATGTGTATGTGTATGTGTATGTGTATGTGTATGTGTATGTGTATGTGTATGTGTGTGTATGTGTGTGTATCTGTATGTGTCTATATGTTTGTCTCTGTATGTGTATGCGTATGTGTATGTATGAGTATGTGTATGTGTATGTGTATGTGTATGTGTATGTGTGTGTATGTGTATGTGTATGTGTATGTGTATGTGTACGTGTATGTGTATGTGTATGTGTATGTGTATGTGTATGTGTATGTGTATGTGTATGTGTATGTGTATGTGTATGTGTATGTGTATGTGTATGTGTATGTGTATGTGATGCGTATGTGTATGTGTATGTGTATGTGTAGGTGTATGTGTATGTGTATGCGTATGTGTATGTGTATGTGTATGTGTATGTGTATGTGTATGTGTATGTGTATGTGTATGTGTATGTGTATGTGTATGTGTATGTGTATGTGTATGTGTATGTGTATGTGTATGTATATGTTAATGTGTATGTTAATGTGAATGTGTATGTGTATGTGTATGTGTATGTGTATGTGTATGTGTATGTGTATGTGTATGTGTATGTGTATGTGTATGTGTATGTGTATGTGTATGTGTATGTGTATGTGTATGTGTATGTGTATGTGTATGTGTATGTGTATGTGTATGTGTATGTGTATATGTATGTGTATGTGTATGTGTATGTGTATGTGTATGTGTATGTGTATGTGTATGTGTATGTGTATGTGTATGTGTATGTGTATGTGTATGTGTATGTGAATGTGTATGTGTATGTGTATGTGTATGTGTATGTGTATATGTATGTGTATGTGTATGTGTATGTGTATGTGTATGTGTATGTGTATGTGTATGTGTATGTGTATGTGTATGTGTATGTGTATGTGTATGTGTATGTGTATGTGTATGTGTATGTGTATGTGTATGTGTATGTGTATGTGTATGTGTATGTGTATGTGTATGTGTATGTGTATGTGTATGTGTATGTGTATGTGTATGTGTATGTGTATGTGTATGTGTATGTGTATGTGTATGTGTATGTGTATGTGTATGTATATGCGTATGTGTATGTGTATGTGTATGTGTATGTGTATGTGTATGTGTATGTGTATGTGTATGTGTATGTGTATGTGTATGTGTATGTGTATGTGTATGTGTATGTGTATGTGTATGTGTATGTGTATGTGTATGTGTATGTGTACGTGTATGTGTATGTGTATGTGTATGTGTATGTGTATGTGTATGTGTATGTGTACGTGTATGTGTATGTGTATGTGTATGTGTATGTGTATGTGTATGTATAGGTGTATGTATGTGTGCATATAAATGTTTATGTGTATGTGTTTGTGTGTGTATGTTTATGTGTATGTGTATGCGTTTGTGTATGTGTATGTTTATATGTATATATATGCATATGTGTATGTGTATGTGTGTGTATGTGTAGGTGTATGTGTATGTGTATGTGTATGTGTAGGTGTATGTGTATTTGTATGTTTATGTGTATATGTATGTATATGTGTATGTGTATGTTTACTTGTATATGAATGTTTATGTGTATGTTTATGTGGTGTTGAGATATCAAGCTCAACATGTGATGATCTAGGATGACACGTACCAGTTTTTCGTTTCTCTGATATGTATAGTGGTCATACCGATATATGTCAGGGATACTTCATTGAGTTTTATTAGATTTATCTACCGAGAGTGATGGCACATTTGTTTCTTGCCAGCTCACTCATTCGCGGATATTAGGTTTTTCCTTATGTACTGATCTCTATATATTGCACTTGTTGTATTCTTGTTCTTAGGTCATTTCTTGTACATTCCTTTTATGTAATAGAAGAAGAAGAAGAAGATCATTCTTCCTTGCCTCAATATGTGTGTGTGCTTCTCCTTGAGAGTGAGAGTGTGAGTGTGTATGTGTATGTGTATGTGTGTGTATGTGTGTGTATGTGTGTGTATGTGTGTGTATGTGTGTGTATGTGTGTGTATGTGTGTGTATGTGTTTGTGTCTATATGTCTGCCTGTGTATGTGTATGCATATGTGTATGTATGAGTATGTGTATGTATATGTGTGTGTATGTGTATGTGTATGTGTATGTGTATGTGTATGTGTATGTGTATGTGTATGTGTGTATGTGTATGTGTATGTGTGTCTATGTGTATATATACTTGAATGTGTATATATACTTGTATGTGTATTTGTATGTGTATTTGTATGTGTATGCATATGTGTA
>CM035411.1:181793588-181801088 GCA_020310875.1 Ceratopteris richardii
TGTGTATGTGTATGTGTATGTGTATGTGTATGTGTATGTGTATGTGTATGTGTATGTGTATGTGTATGTGTATGTGTATGTGTATGTGTATGTATGTGTATGGTATGTGTATGTGTATGTGTATGTGTATGTGTATGTGTATGTGTATGTGTATGTGTATGTGTATGTGTATGTGTATGTGTATGTGTATGTGTATGTGTATGTGTATGTGTATGTGTATGTGTATGTGTATGTGTATGTGTATGTGTATGTGTATGTGTATGTGTATGTGTATGTGTATGTGGCTGTGTATGTGTACATGTATGTGTACGTGTATGTGTATGTGTACGTGTACGTGTATGTGTATGTGTATGTGTATGTGTATGTGTATGTGTATGTGTATGTGTATGTGTATGTGTATGTGTATGTGTATGTGTATGTGTATGTGTATGTGTATGTGTATGTGTATGTGTATGTGTATGTGTATGTGTATGTGTATGTGTATGTGTATGTGTATGTGTATTTGTATTTGTATGTGTATGTGTATGTGTATGTGTATGTTTATGTGTATGTGTATTTGTATGTGTATGTGTATGTGTATGTGTATGTGTATGTGTATGTGTATGTGTATGTGTTTGTGTATGTGTATCTGTATCTGTATGTGATTGTGTGTCGATGTATGTGTATGTGTATGTATATTTGGGTGTGAATCTGGATGTGTATGTGTATGTGTATGTGCATGTGCACGTATATGTGTATGTGTTTGCATATATGTATGTTTATTTGCATGTGTACCTAATTTTTTATCTGAATGGGTATGTCCATGTGTATTATTAGATGTATGTGTACGTGTATGTGTATGTGTATGGGTATTGTTATGGATATATGTATGGCTATGCTAATGCATATGCATGTGTATGTGTTTGTGTATGTGTATGTGTATGTGTATGTGTATGTGTATGTGTATGTGTATGTGTATGTGTATGTGTATGTGTATGTGTATGTGTATGTGTATGTGTATGTGTATGTGTATGTGTATGTGTATGTGTATGTGTATGTGTATGTGTATGTGTATGTGTATGTGTATGTGTATGTGTATGTGTATGTGTATGTGTATGTGTATGTGTATGTGTATGTGTATGTGTATGTGTATGTGTATGTGTATGTGTATGTGTATGTGTATGTGTATGTGTATGTGTATGTGTATGTGTATGTGTATGTGTATGTGTATGTGTATGTGTATGTGTATGTGTATGTGTATGTGTATGTGTATGTGTATGTGTATGTGTATGTGTATGTGTATGTGTACGTGTATGTGTATGTGTATGTGTATGTGTATGTGTATGTGTATGTGTATGTGTATGTGTATGTGTATGTGTATGTGTATGTGTATGTGTATGTGTATGTGTATGTGTATGTGTAGGTTTATATGTATGTTGTCTGTGTATGTGTATGTATATGTGTATGTGTATATGTACGTGTATGTGTATGTGTATGTGTATGTGTACGTGTATTTGTTCGCATATGTCTATGTGTATGTATATGTATCTATATGTGTATGTGTATGTGTATGTGTATGAGTATGTATATGAGTATGTGTATGTGTATGTGTATGTGTATGTCTATGTGTATGTGTATGTCTATGTGCATGTGTATGTGTATGTCTATGTCTATGTATATGAGTATGTGTATGTGTATATGTATGTGTATGTGTATGTCTATGTGTGTGTATGTGTATCAAAAATATTTTTTATCTAGCACGTCACTAAGATAAAAGAGTAATGTGTGTGTGTGCGAGAGTGGAAACCTACAAACTTTAGGGTTCTTAGGTTAACCTAAAATATTTAGGTTTCTAATGTTAACCTCTAATGTTCTAATGCTTATTTTTATTATTCTTATCTTTACACTAATTTTGTAGCCTTGTAGATGTTTCATATCTGTAATAAAGAGGTCTATGACATTGAGCATATAGGATTTTGTTGGCCATCCTCCCCTTGGTGGACTTGCTAATTTGGCAAAATTTAGGCACTTCTAATTTGGGATATGTATACCTCTTCTTGTTTCCCAAAGATCAGATAGTCTCATCTTTTGGTACTTGCACAATATGCTGGATTAAGTCATAGACTAATGGGAGCTTTTGTCCATACATGCCTGCATTCATTGTGATCTGCCAAAAATTCCCTTCTACAATGGTTTATTTTGTGAAAAAATTCTTTTATCAATACAAAATATCTATCAAAGTAGTCCAAAAAGTTATTGGATCTTTTCCCAAAATGCTAGTTTGGTACTCTTTTATTGATTCACATAGGTATGGTAATGGCATATCCAATGTATCAAAATTGGATGATGTCCTATTGGGTTTTTTTCTTTTTGGGAGCAAAAATCTGATTACCTTTGATTCATTTGTTTTCGCATGAGTGCATCTCCATTATGTATCTAGGAGGCACTCCATTTCCAGTTTACTTCCATTTTATATTGTATGTCTTTTTTATTTGGGTACTTGTTGTTTGCTTCTACCATTGTATTCATTCTCCTTCAAGGAGAATTATCCCACATTTGATGTACATTGGAGAGCCCCTTCCAAATCTATATAAGCAGAGCCTCTCGCCCCATTCATACTTGGTTAGAAGCTTGACCAGCCTACTCCATGCTCTTGGCAAGCTCATTTCTAATCCATGTGAGTTTACCCATTTCTTGGTCTACTCACTTTGAGCCCGTCACACTCTTTCTTTTGCCTGTACAGTCTTCTTTTAATTTTCATTCCATGTATGTACTCTCTACATGGTATCAAAGCACTAGGTGGAGGTCTTGGTGGTGAATTTGGTGATAATTTTGGTGGTGTTGGTGCTTGAGTGTTGGTGGATTTGCTTCCTACTCATTGATAGAAGCGATTGCCATCAATTTTGTGCTCTTTGTGGCCTCATTTTTCCCATTTTCCCACCCTCCCACACTTTCTTTCATCCACTATTTTCCCACACTTTACCCTCATTTTGCCCATTTGCCCACGTTCTCACCCTTCTTCTTCATCAATTTCCCACATTCTAGCTATCCACTTTTCCCACCCTCATTGTGATCGTTTTAGTAGCTTGGAAGTGTATATCAACACTTTGGATTATTTTGTGTCACTATTCTGGTCATTTGCATGGGGTTGGTGGTTAATCTCCAATTTTGAAGTGATTAAGAGCACTGTTATGCATTAATATGCTAGCTTTGTGACTTTGTGGTGTGTAACAAATCATTTTACTCCATCAACACACTTTAGGACATCATTTTTTTAGCACTACACTAGTAAACTACTAATTCATAAGCTGTCCTTTCAACATCTTGTGTGCAAGATTTTAAAAGATTGTGTTGATAAGGGTCTCCAAGTAAGAGTCAAGTGTAGTGAGAAATCCTACTTCCGTATCTCTTTGTAATCCAACATCGACGTCGTATTGACACCACTATAGGCAGATGGGTTTAAAATTCAAATTCCTCTTAAAGTTTAGCTTCACTTTACGATGGATGACTCAACATATTCAAATTCAAAAAGACATTTTAACAAACCACCTTTTAGTCATGGGATATACAATCTATTTTTGAGATTTTTCAGCTAGTTTTTTGAGCTTACATTGTACTCAAATCAAGTGAGAGTTTTCCCATATCTCCCTTGTATCATATTTCAATATCAATACACAATATGATTCATATATTATGCTTGTGAGTATTCAATGTGTGTGTGCTACCATTGTACCTTAAGGTACCTTGCCAACTTCTGTGGTTTATTTCTCTATGTGTGAGTATCTACTTTCGAACCTTTTTCTTGGATAAGCTAGATATGAAGGTCATGGATCTACATAGAAAGTTTCATAAACTATAGATGATTAATTTTCAAGCTATGAAGTGGTGACTATGTTTGCACTTCATCTTGTTCTTGAAAAGTCTTAGTGAGCCCCTCACTTGTTATAATTATTACTCAATGTATGTTCAAGCTAAATTCATCAAATAACTTGATTTAGTTAGCTAAAAACTTCAGTTAGATGTGTGCAAAAGCTCTGGTCAATTCATACTAGAATATGAGCTCTGAGCATTCTACTATGACCTTCACTTTCCAAAACATAAGGTTTCTTCAAATCCTGTGAAGTTCAAACTATCTATTTTGATGCAATCATTAAAGAATGATGTTCCAAAGGACTCAGTCGTTCTCTATGCAAAATTTGGAAGCAAAGGTAGTAAATTGGACATTCCAAAAGCGACATTGGCTGGTGTAGAGGAGATTCTTGGCAAACAACCACTCATCTTTGTCCATATCCCATTACCCCTCCACAGTGGTGTCAGACCAATTAAGCATCATGGGTGATGGATTTCCCTCATTTATAAACAAACTAGATTGAGGTAACTACTCAACATGGTCACTCATAATGGAAGCCTATCTACAAGGAAGAAATCTATTTGGTTACATATCTAGAGATGAGATGATGCCAATACTCAAAACCAAGGGCCAAGGAACACAAGAGGAGTAGGAAAGGTTAAAAACATAGCGCTCAAAGGATGATTTGGCAAGGTCATACATTCTCAACTCTATCTCTGATTTTTTACTTCCTCACATTAGGAATTTCAAGACATCAAAAGAAACATGGAATGATCTTGAAGCATTCTTCTCATCAAGCACCAATCCTAGGAAAAATTGGTTATGGAAGGAGTTTACAACACTTAAGAAGATGCCCAAGAAAATTGTGACTAATTTTCTCACCAAGATGAAGGACATTGCATACCAACTTGGAAGCATTGGAGAAGTTGTTGATGATGAAGAACAAATAGTGAGGAAAGTCATGAATGGCATCAAAGGTGATGAAAAATGGGAATCATTCACCACAACTATGGATCTTTACATGGACATGGAAGTCCGTGACTTCAACACACTCATACAAAAACAAATACCAAGGTGGATACATAGGAAGGAGAGACTACAACAACTATACAGATGATCAAGCTCAAGGATATTCACTTCTTCTCATGAACATGACTATGAAGGAAGTTAAGGTAGATGAGCATGTGTTTTATAAAGATTCATGATGCTCAATCATGTGGTAGGAAATGTAGCTCTATAATTAGACTTGGAAAACCCTAGGAATAGACATGACGTCAAAAGAGGAGATGGCACAAGGCACCCAATTGAGAAGATAGGTAATGTGAAGTCTCCAAATGGAAATATTAACTTACTAAGTAGAGTACTCTATGTGCCCACTATTATCAAGAACCTCATTAGTGTAGGCCAAATTCTTGAGAAAGAATTGCAAATTAGATTCACCAAGCATGGAGCTTTTGTTGGAGACCTACATCAAGGATTCAAGGAGATAGCAAGAGGAGAAAAATAGGTATATTGCTCACCTTTGAATTCTAAGACACCTAGAGTATTGCTTTATTCAATTATGGCACTAAAACTCTATCAGAGTTAGAGATCTTCCACAAGAGATTAGAACACATAGGAGAAAGAGCTGTCAAACAAATTAGTAGGGATCAAAATGTACTTGGCCTACCAAATATATCCTAACAACATATGATAAATAAATGGAGACCTTGTCAATTATGTAAGTCACACAAGCAACCCTACACTAAGGAAGGCTGCATACATGGAGACCTATTGGATTTGGTCCATACACATGTTTGGGCACCAAGCAAGGAGCCTTTGAGCTCTAGGTCAAGGTACTATGTGTCATTCATAGATGATTATAGCAGATGGACTATCTTATATTTTATGGAGCATAAAGATGACGTGTTTTCCAAAAGTATTTATCTCTTGTGGAGAACCTTACAAGCAAAACCCTAAAGAAGTTTAGGTCAAATGGAAGGGAGAATATTTCTTCCATGAATTTGATTCGCATCTCCAAAAGAGAGGGACCAAAAGAGAAATCACTATTAGATATACTCCTCAGCAAAATGGAGTGGTAGAGAGAAGGAATAGGAAAGTTGTGGAGGCTATAAGGTCAATGCTAAATGAAAAGGAACTCCCCAAATACTTGTGGGCAAAGGAAGTATCAAGGTCTACATATTTGGTGAACAAATTTCCATTAAAGGATCTAAATGGAATGATCCCATATGAGTCATGGAATCTAAGAAGATCTAACCTTGAGCATTGGAGGATATTTGTATGCATTGCATATGCACACATACCACCATAGATTAGAGGCAAATTGGACCCAAAAGCTGAGAAATGCATCTTTATTGGCTATGATCTTAGTCAAAAAGGTTATGGGATATACAATCAAAGCAACAAAGGTTTCATTGCAAGTAGAGATGTTGTGTTTGATGAAAACAAATCATGGTTTGAAGATGAGTGTAGGGGGATCAAACTACCTTATGATCTAGAGGAGGAATTTCCAAAATTATCAAAAGGCAATAAGCATATACTTGGAGCATCAAGTGATTCAAAATATGATTAGAAAAATCTAGGAAGAGAAGTGAAATCTTGGAACCTTAAAGGCAAAGCCAAAGTGTAGGAGTTGAGAGATGTGTCAGAATCCTCTCAAGAACTAAATAGAAGGTAGAAAAGAAGAGGAAACCAGCAAGGTATGGCTATGATACTTCATTGGTTATGAAACATTCTATATACCTAGAACATGACTCAAACTTTGCGGATCCCTCATCATATGAAGAACCAAAGAAGAAACCTAAATGGAAGAATGCCATGGAGAAGAGGTGGATGCATTGTAGGACAATCGAACTTGAGAATTGGTGCCTAAGACTCCATCTATGAAGATCATAGTGTCAAGGTGGATATACAAGGTAAAGAAAAAAATTTAGATGGATCTTCAAAGAGGTTAAAAACAACAACTATGACCAAAGGGTATGCAAAAACAATGATGCCAACAAATAGAGTGCTTATGAGTGTTCCAATCTCCAAGGATGGGAAGATATACCTAATGGATGTAAGAATGCTTTTCTAAATGGATGGATATCTAAGGAGCTATACGTGGCTCAATCTCTTGGATTTGAAGATTTATCATGCCCTAAGTATGTATGCATGTTATGAAAATATTTGTATGGTTTGAAGCAAGCCCTTAGGGCTTGGAATCATAGGCTTGTCACCTATTTGTAGGATAGAGCATTCAATGTGAGCAAAGCTTATCATTTCCTCTTCATCAAGAGGGATGAATCAGAAGTCATATACCTATGTAAATATGTTGATGATATCATAATTACGAGCAATGATGCTGATGGAATAAGAAATATCAAGCTTCAAGTGAAAGAGGAATTCAAAAATAGTGATCTAGGTCTAATCACATACTTCCTAGGATTGGAAGTGATATACAAAGAGAAGGGTATGTATCTTACTCAAGGAAAGGATATCAAAGACATGCTTTTCAAATTCATGATGGAGAATTCAAAAGTTGAAGGTACCCCTATGGACATGAACTTGAATTTAAGTGCTCATGAAGGAGATCAAATCGAGGATATAACTAGCTATTAGAGTCTACTTGGTAGTTTGAAGTATGTTGCGTTAACTAGAGTGGACATTTTCTATGGAGTAAGTGTCTTAAG
>CM035411.1:181816088-181833588 GCA_020310875.1 Ceratopteris richardii
TCCCACATTGTGAAAATTTTATCCTGCAGATCCCAGATCTCACCTGTTCTGAATGCCAGTTGAAACCATGGATCATATTTTCTCAAAGCATCAGACTTCTGATTCTCATCCAGTGCAATTCCAACCTCAATAAGGCATTTCTTTCGTAGATTGGGATGTATTCTTCCAGCTTCCTTCACGAGAAATCTTCATATTCAGGGTGGAAGAACCAAATTCTCTCTATGGAGGACATTTTTTGCCTGTAGTCATTGTCATTGTTGTGATCCCAAGCAAGAAGCTTGGCTTCCTCAGTTGTAAGACCAACATATATCTTGCACTCTATGTTGGGGGATTCTTAGACAAGAAGGAGGTTGAGGGTTTGTAGGAGAAAAGGAAAAGACTAGGAGAGGAAATACACCTTGGAAGCTTCTGCCGATTGATTACAGTAAGACAATTACAATGTTTGAAGCACAATACAAACCAATACTTCTGTGCACAATCCCACAGAGTGCTCAATGACAAAATACCAAATACCCCAAAGTCTTCTTGTCGCCAACCTCCTCTGCACCAGACCTCCACCTGCTTCAAGCTTATCCTTGTGCACACCTTGCACCAAGCTTCCACTAAGGGGGAGGAATGAATACCTTCTGTCCACAGGCGCACACTGCAAGGAGACCTTGAGATCCTTGGGGGACTAGCTTAGCACTCTCTACACAATCCCTTAGTCACTCTCCATGCACTCCTTCAACTCCACTTCTCTGCGTCACACACTGGTGACTCTTGCACTTCTCTCTCTTGCTTCACTTAGACTATGCTTCTCTTGCTTACTCTAGCATTGTCCAAGAATAGTCCTTGCCTTGATTTGAGTGTATCGATCATGTACGCTCCTAACTGCAATAGTATCTTGTTGCTCACTTTGATGTCCCAAGATTTTCTTCACAAGTGGCAGCCAACGACTCCCTGTTTTGTCCTGTAGTGACTTTAGACTAAAACCAAAAAATTTAATTGGGGGGCCATACTTTCCCCTGTGCGTACGCTGCCGCTTCACATACCTTCACATTTCCTTTTAAGTCTTCACTTTTGCATAAGAGAGGGTTCACCTGAACCTTCCAAAACACTTTAAAAAACACTTTGAACCTTAGGGAACTTAGAGAAAATACCTCTCCAACCTGCAACCCACTTTCTCCAATTTACCCTTCGTGGACAATTAATTGTGCACTACCTGTGCACTTTGACACCTGCACTTTAGCACTTTGACTTTGCACCTATTGACTTTGACTTTGACCTTATTGACTTTGACTAGTTGACTTTGACATTTTGACTTTGACTGTAGTTGACTTTGATCAACATGACTTTTATGGGCTCAACAGTTGCCCACCACCTAATGTGCTCTCTGTCTCGGAGAGCTACAGCCAAAACTCTGAGCATATAGGACACCAGGATAATGGAGCTGCAAAAACTGGAAGAGGATATCTGAGCAGCAACCAATTCCACCAGAACAAGCACCAGAGAAGAACCAGAAGTGGGATTTTGTTATGGAAAAGCAAAAAAGGGGGGCAATGGGAGGGTAGAAAGGAAGGGGAAGGGAGGGCTGAGGGTGCGGAGATGGATGGGGCAGGGAGGGGTAAGGATGTGGCTGGGCAGATTGGTAAAGGGAGGGCATGGGGGTAGGATGATGGGGTCTGGAGGGGGTTAAAATGATCCAATTGGAGGGCCACAGAGGGTACATATGGGAAATATAAAAACCAAATGTAAGATGAGGTGAGAATAGACCATGTGGACAATGTGGTGAAATAAAAACATGTAATAACTGTGCTCAAAACTTGAGGGTTTTGACCAAAAGTCAGAGAAAAAGTTGGAATTTGGAAAAATAAAGCCAAAAACTGAGTCCAGAGGGGCCAAAAAACATGAAAATGACTCCATTTTTGTAAAAAACGGCCAACCGAGGCACAATCCAGAGCCAAAAGTTTTCAGCCATAAAATTTTTTTTAAAAAAAATAAGAATAATAAAATAAAAAATAATAATATAAATTAAAATGTTGATTTTTTTTTTCTTTTTTTGCGAACGCCCAGACCTAAGCTAAAAGAAAATGAAAAAGAAAATTAAAATAAATAAATAACATAAAATAAAAATAAAAAACATATAAAAAGAAAAATAAAAAATAAAAATATTAAATAAAAGAAAAAGAAAAGAAAAAAGATAAAAAAATTGGGGGGGGGGGGATGTCAGAACCGGGGGGGGGGGGGGGGGGGGGGGTCGGTGGTGGTCGATGGGGGGAGGGGGGGGGTCGGTGGGGGGGGGGGGGTGGTGGTAGATGGGGGGGGGGGGGGGGTTGGGGGTGGTCGGTGATGGTCGGTTGGGGGGGGGGGGGTGGGTTGGGGGGGGGGGGGGGGGTTGTGGTCGGTGGGAGGGGGGGTGGTCGGTGGGGGGGGGAGGGGGGGGTGGTTGGTGGTGGTCGATGGGGGGGGGGCGGGGGGGGGGTGGTTGGTGGTGGTCGGTGGGGGGGTGGGGGGGCGGGGGGAAGAGAGAGAGAGCTTTTTTTTGTTTTTTTTAACCCCTCAATTGAAAAATCCGAGGGGCCGTTTTTTTTTTCTTTTCTCTTTTTGGTGGGAAAATTACCCAAGAATAGAGAAAAATCAAGGAAAAATCCAAAAAAATTGCCAAAAAATTTGAAAAAATTTCTCATGAAATTTTCTACAGGGCTAGGCCCGATTTCCTTCATCAAATCACAGAGAGCCTCCTTTTATTCCTCCTATTTGGCAAGAAATGATATCGGAAAAGGATAAAAAATACTAGAAAAATGCAAAAAATGCTAGAAAAATTTCCTAAAATACCCAAAATTTGTACTTTTGCAGAGGTTATGAAATGCCTTCTAGGTTTGCTAAAAACGCAAGGAACAAGTATGAAATTGATAAAGAAACTACTAAAACTGAGCAAAATGAGATGAGAAAGCTATGTACAACCTGGCCAGATTTTGCAGTTCCAGGTGATCCATACTTCTTCAAGTGTGTTGATGGTAGGCCTTGAGCCTTGATATGTTGACCAGTGGCAAGGCCTCTCCTTTCAGCGTCTCTAACTCCACAACACCCAAATTTAGCATTGTTTTGACTCGATAAGGTCCTTCCTAGTGTGGAAGCCATTTTCCTCTCAATTGTGTATGAAGATGAGGTCTATGGAGAAGAACTAACATGCCTAGTTCTATGTTGTTGTTCCACAGATGTCGATCATGTGCCTCCTTCCTCTTCATCTGAGTCTTTATCAATTGTTTTGTTGCTAGTAGACGAATCTCCTCCACTTTATGTAGTGCTCCAAGCCTCTGAGAGACATCACAATCTTTCTTGCCCTGCATGAATGCTATTTTAGGTGATCCATGTAAAAATTCAAAGGGCTCAATGGGCAATATGCCATAAACCAGTTGGAATGGAGAATATCCTGTGGCCTCTTTGTAGGCTAACCTGTATGCCCATAGGGTACCTTGATAAGCAATGCCCCAGGAAGTGGGTTGTAACATACACTCCTTTCCTAACATTGAAATTAAGACCTTATTTGTCGATTCAGCCTGTCCATTGGCTCTTGGATAGTAGGCACAAGAGGTTCTATGTAGAATTCTATACCTGTTGAAAATTTCTCGCAGGACCTTATTGACAAAATGGGTACCCTGATCTGTACAAATTTCAAGTGGACATCCAAACCTGCAAATGATGCTACTGTAAATGAAATCAGCAACAATTTGGGCAGTGCAGTCGGGGGAGGCAATAGCTTCAGCCCACTTTGTCGCATAATCTGTAGCTATCAAGAGATATTTCTCTCTTTTTGGAATCGCTGGAGGGTAGATGGGCCCTACAAAATCTAGCCCCCACTTCTCAAATGGTTGCCAGGAAGTGGAAACAATCAAGGGGCTATGCCTCTGCTTTGTTGGCTTAGGTCCACACCTTTGGCAAACGTCACATGCCTTTCCCCATTCATCTGCATCCTTAAATAGTGTAGGCCACCATAGACCAGCATCCAGTATCCTCTGACTCATAATATGCCCTGGAAGGTGCCCACCAAATGTTCCTTCATGTGCAGAGTGAAGGACTTCCCTCACTTCTTCTTCTTCCAAACACTTCCTTAACCTGTCATCCTTGCCCTAACTATATAATTTATCTTCAATGAAGGTATATGGTCTACTCTTGATTAGCAGTTTCTCCCTTTGCAGAGCACTAGCCTTTTTTGGATACAAACCAGTTTTAATGAAATTCTTGATATCATAATACCAACCTTGAGCTTGTACAACAAACAGATGAGCATCTGGAAAATCATCATTGATTCCACTAGCTTGATCCATCATATTGATTCTGGATAGGTGATCCACCATAACATTTTCTTTACCTGGTCTGTGGACTACAGAAAAATCAAACTCTTGGAACAACAATAACCACCTCCATATTCTACCAATGGCTTGTGGTTTGTTGAGCAAGTATTTTAGTGGTTGGTGATCTCTTATAATAATAAATTTTACTCCCAGTAAGTAATGATGAAATTTTTGGACAGCAAAAACCATTGCTAGGGCTTCCCTTTCTATAGTACTGTAATTCCTTTCAGCCTTGGTCAAGATTCTACTGGCATATTGAATTGTTCTGTCCACTTTAAATTCTTCACTGGGTTGGGTCAAAACTGCCCCCACTGCATAGGCACTGGCATCTACATGTATATGAAAGATTTTTGACCGCTTAGGTGTGATCAAAATAGGAGCAGACACTAACTTTGACCATAACGTTTGATATGCTTTTTCCTCCTCTTCTTCCCATTTAAAAGGTACTTCCTTACATGTAAGTCTAGCCAGTGGTCTGGCTATCTTTGCATACATTTTTATAAACCTTCTATGGTATCTAGTATGCCCCAAGAAACTCTGAATCTCTTTAGAAGATTTAGGTTTAGGCAACTTTAATATAGAAATGATTTTGTCAGGATTTGGGGCCATACCTTTAGCCGACACCACATGTCCTAAGAGAGTTCCTTTTGTCACAAGGAAATGACATTTGTTTGGATTGAGCTTTAGCTTAGTCTCCCTGCATCTCTTGAAAACATTCTGCAGCTGTCTCAAGTGATGGTCCAAACAATCTAGAGTAGTTTCCTTGTGAGAACCTGAAAATGAAGAGAAGTCATCCATGAAGATTCTAAGTGATTCCAGCAATAGGGGGCCAAAAATGAGATTGATCGTTTTGTTAAAGGTGGCTGGAGCATTTCTGAGCCCAAATGGCATTTTTACATACACATATGTTCCCAAGGTGTGATAAAAGCAATCTTTTCACGATCCTCTAGGTGTATTGATATTTGATTATAGCCACTAAATCCATCCATAAAGCTATATAATGCATGCCCAGCCACTTCTTCAATGACCTGCTCTGCAAAAGGCATTGGGAAACCATCTGGAATGGTCACCTTGTTGAGTGCTCTAAAGTCAACACAATTTTTTATTTTATTAGTATTCTTCTTTGGTACTATAACCATAGGTGAGAGCCACTCTGAGTGTTCCACAGGAATGATGATTCCTGCATCCTCCATCTTCTGTATTTCCACATAGACAGCTTCAACGTATTTTGGGTTAAGTCTATAACTCTTCCCTCTTATGGGTTTGGCTCCATCAACCAGAGGGATTCTATGCTCTCCATAAGTCGCAGGCACTCCTTCTAAGTCTTTGTAATGCCAGGAAAAAACATTTGTATAATGGGTCAAGAATGATCTTACCTTTTCAAGGAGCCCTGGGTGGCTCCACAACCAAGTAGCCACCAAAACTGGCTGATTATTGTCTTGAGTGCTTAATTGTATTTCTTTGACTGGATTTCTCTCTACCATATTATCTTCGTGCTCATCTCCTTCCTTGTCTTGTTCCAATAGCTTTTCGTGCATTGCTTCATAAGCAGGTGTATTTTGGATTTCAATGTGTACCTCCTTGTCCTGCATCCATCCTGCAGGGATTTCTTGGATTGGGAAAGAACACTCTTCACTAGAATCTTTTACCTTGCCTTTAGCTTTAGTAACTCCCTTATCTGTGGTTGTCATATCCTCCTCCAAGTTGTACTTGAGGGGTGTCTTCCTGCCCCTTCTGTGGTCTGTGATGGGCTCTCCCAATCCATCAACCTGGACTTTCTCCTTATCTTCATCATAACCTTCAGTCGTGCAAGAATTATTAAGAAAAATTCCAAAACAAGAGGAAGAGTTGTCTGCTTGGAGCCAATTTAGAATATCCTCTTCTTCCTCGAAATCTATTTGTGGTTGATCCTCCGATTCTGGTTCCATGCATATGCCAACTGTTTGCATCATGCTGGTGTTTCCTTGATTATCTGGGCCCTCTTCTAAATGAATCTGTGTCAGCTCTTGCCCTTTCTTTTGTACCCACATAGTGTCCTTGCCCCAATCATGAATGACACTTGCATGCCTCAGCCATGGTCTTCCAATTAAGAGGGGAAATCCTCCTTCAACCTGGGGCAATCTTAAAACCACAAAATCTAGAATGAATAGATTACCTTGTACTTCAAGTGGAACTTTTGGGATCACTCCCAAGGGCCTTACTTTGCTTTGATCTGCCAAAGTAACAATGAAATTTGTAGGCCTTGAAGGTTGGAGTCCAATCTTTTCCATAGTATGTTCAGGCATCAAGTTAATGCCAAAACCACCATCCACAATAACTCCTTGAAATTCATGACCTTTGATAGATACTGTCAGCCAAGGACTTTTATAATTTGTAAGGGGTGCTTCCCCTAAACTGTTTCCTTTATGTAAAACAACAGTCTTTGCCACTAAACTTGTAGTGGAAGCTTCATCAATTATCTGCAATAACTCTGACCTGAATTTCCCATCCATCTTTATTAAATCGAAAATACTAACCTCCTTTTTCATGGACTTGAGTAGTTTTGAAGCCTCTGATTCCTTGAGAGCATGGGCTCCAGTTGACTTATCAAACTCCTCATGAGCCCTGTTGAAGGCATGCCCAATGGCATCACTGGTACATATGAGATCTCCTTTTTGCCTTGTATCTACACCTGTGGTGGCTTTATCTTCATATGGTTCTCTGTCTTGATTCCATCCTTAATCTTTGATTCTTGTCCTATGTCTGCTTGAACCTTCCCCTTGCTTCTTGTCTGCACAGTCAAAGATTCTATTTCTTCTAACTGCACCACCCTGGTAGATGGTGATGGCTCATTGACTTGATCACACATTTCTTCTTTGTGCCGAAATCATTTGAATATGGGGCTCGGAGGAAGAGGCTTGATTCTTAGGACAACAATTTGTATAATGGTCTCTGGCCTCAGGGCAGTTCCTGCAAGGAGGGGCATTTTCTGGCAGGGTGCACCTATTTTGATAGTGCCCACATTCTCCACATCTAAAACAGATGATTGGCCTCCTAGGCCCATTTCCAAAGTTATTCCTTTGTCTAGGATTATAGTTGTTACCTTGATTTGGTGCAAGAGCCATCACATTTGTGGGTGGTAGGGATCCTCCTTGTGTCTAGTATGTCGTTGCAGGCATTCCCCTTGATTGGCAATCATGGGCCTCATGACCAACCTTCCTGCATAATTGGCAAGTCACACTTTACAGAGGACATTCACTTACTATGTGACCTTGCTTGCTGCACATGGAACACCAAAGCCCACTCTTGATGCCACTCCCTTTGAGATCCTACAGCTCCTGTCGTAGCTGAGCCAATTCCTCTGCTTGGGCCTCCTCCTCCTTTTGGAGCTTTAGTGCTTCAATCTCCCTTCTCAACTAAGCAACAACATTCTCCTCCTCTTTGTAGGGCTTATTTCTTTTTAAGCCCTCCAGCTCCTTCCTTAGCTCGATCATTGGATCCTCCATTTCTGTACCATATGTTGGTTGGGAAGAAGTTGCTCCATACTGGTGCCTTATCTTCTCTAAGCGTGTGGATGTGTTGATGAACTCCTCTATGGAGGCTGTAGGTAACACTAATTCCTTTATTTTGCATTAGGTGGCCAGTGGTAGGGGCTTAGCTAACCATTTCTTAACAAAAAAATCATGTGGTGGATCTAGCAATTTAGCCATTAGTGCTTTGGCCCTAGTCACAAACTCTGGGAACTTTTCTCCTGGACCCAATCTCAAATTTTCTAGTTCTTCTATGATGATCTCCGCAGTGTTGCCATGCTGGAATTGATTTTTAAATGCATCTTTCATCAAATCCCAAGAGGTAAAATGGTTTTCAACAAACTGGCTGAACCACTTATCTGCTAATCCTTCTAATGTGGCAGGGAAGAGAATCAAGAAGGCATCCTCCCTACACATTAAGCCTCTAGTCTTACATAGTGCCAAAAACCTTCTAATGTGTTCATCCAGATCCTCCTGAGCTAGGCCTTTGAAAGAAGGAAACTTTATATTTAATCTTGAGAGTAAGGTTTCCAAGTCTACGTGTCCCGCCATGCTCTTTACTGATGAGGTTGAAGATAGTGGATTGGAGGATCTTCTAACAACCTTCCTTCTTGTTTGCTTGCAGGTGACCCTCAATGTTTGGGACCGGGTTGCGGTCATGAGCAACTCATAGGCCACTTAATATGAGACACTTGATAAGAATATTTACCTTCTGGTTGATGAAGTAGCACTGTAGTAGCACTGTCGACACGTGATCTCTTCTATACTTTGCATTTGGTTTCTCCTAAGCTCAAATCTCCTTGGAAGTCCCACCGGGCGTGCCAAATTTTGTTGGGGGATTCTTAGACAAGAAGGAGGTTGAGGGTTTGTAGGAGAAAAGGAAAAGACCAGGAGAGGAAATACACCTTGGAAGCTTCTATCGATTGATTACAGTAAGACAATTACAATGTTTGAAGCACAATACAAACCAATACTTCTGTGCACAATTCCACAGAGTGCTCAATGACAAAATACCAAATACCCCAAAGTCTTCTTGCCGCCAGCCTCCTCTGCACCAGACCTCCACCTGCTTCAAGCTTATCCTTGTGCACACCTTGCACCAAGCTTCCACTAAGGGGGAGGAATGAATACCTTCTGTCGGCACGTGCACACTACAAGGAGACCTTGAGATCCTTGGGGAACTAGCTTAGCACTCTCTGCACAATCCCTTAGTCACTCTCCATGCACTCCTTCAACTCCACTTCTTTGCGTCGCACACTGGTGACTCTTGCACTTCTCTCTCTTGCTTCACTTAGACTATGCTTCTCTTGCTTACTCTAGCATTGTCCAAGAATAGTCCTTGCCTTGATTTGAGTGTGTCGATCACGTACGCTCCTAACTGCAATAGTATCTTGGTGCTCACTTTGATGTCCCAAGATTGTCTTCACAAGTGGCAGCCAACGACTCCTTGTTTTGTCCTGTAGTGACTTTAAACTAAAACCAAAAAAATTAATTGGGGGGCAATACTTTCCCCTGTGCGTACGCTGCCGCTTCACATACCTTCACATTTCCTTTCAAGTCTTCACTTTTGCACATAAGAGAGGGTTCACCTGAACCTTCCGAAACACTTTAAAAAACACTTTGAACCTTAGGGAAATTAGAGAAAATACCTCTGCAACCTGCAACCCACTTTCTCCAATTTACCCTTTGTGAACAATTAATTGTGCACTACCTGTGCACTTTGACACCTACACTTTAGCACTTTGACTTTGCACCTATTGCCTTTGACTTTGACCTTATTGAATTTGACCAGTTGACTTTGACATTTTGACTTTGACTGTAGTTGACTTTGATCAACATGAATTTTATGGGCTCAACACTCTGCATACCTAAAGAAGAATGTGGTGGGATGCTCCTTCACTAGCTGTCTGCGGGCCTCTGCAGAGTGTGAACCACCAATCACATAATATGTATAATCCTAAAACAGACCCTCATTGAACTCCTCCACAGAGCTTCACTCCTCTGGATCCACCATGACAAGGAAAGGCACAACAGTAGCATGAGGATTTATTTTCCTTTTTTTCTTAAGATTGTACACGTGCAAATTGTGTGGCTCCCTGATCTCAAGGGGCCTCCTCCCTGTGACTAGATCTATTGGTGGCCTATGGATGATATTGATTGGCAGGTGGAACAACTGCCCCTTCTTCACAACTTTTCTTCTAGCTATGTCCTCCCTCATCTTATTCTGCTCAGTACCAAGAACACCCAAGGAAAGCTCTCCACCAGGTGCAACTATTATATCCTCAGAGCTAGAGCTTGAGTCAGAAGACTCCTCATCAGCAATTCTCTTCGTTTTCTTCAGGAACTTTTTTTGCACGCACTGCTTACCCCTTGCCTTTACAGGGTTTGTCATCTTCTGTTGTGTTGGCATGATGTTGCCCTGGATCCATGGCATCAAGTCCTTGATAAGATTATCTGAGTCCCTGCATATCTCTGCAAGCCTCTCTCGAACACAGCACTCTGGGCACAAGAAATCCATCTTGCATATAACATTTCTTAAACCTTTCGATGTCTCTACCAGGACAAGGAGGTTATCAGAATCCTCATCTTCATAATCCAGTTTGAACACAAGGCCATACTGAAAACCCTGTGTTGTCGTGATCTTTCCTCTCCCATACGCCCCTGCGAACACAAGTAGGACTGCATTCTTTTCTTCCACATACTGAAGGCACCACTCCAGGTTTGTCATGTCCTGGAGTTGATGATCTGTCCTTAAGACCTCTTCGTCCCTCGACCTTTCCTTCCTAGTTGCATCATCCTCAGGAATTTTGATACTACTCTGTCCACCAGAGGACATTCCAACCAGATTGCTGGCCTTCTCAGAGGATAAGGATGCAATGTTTTTCTTTGGTTTTGCTTGGTGACCAATGCCTCAATCACGTTGCTGATCCATAGAGCTCATTGTCACTTTCAGGTTCTTGAAGGGCCTCTCACTTTTGGACTCAGCATCCCTAAAAGGGCTTGGAAATATGAGCTCATACGTTAATGTGTTTTTTGAGGGTCCAAGTCGATGCCTGGCATCGACTTGCACCCTCAAGTCGATGCTTGGCATCGACTTGGACCCTCAAGTCGATGCCTGGCATCGACTTGCACACAAAGTCGATGCGTGGCATGTACTTGCACCTAAAAGTCGATGCCTGGCATTGACTTTGCACCCTAAAGTCGATGCATGGCATCGACTTTCAGGCCACAATGGATGTCAGGTATTGACCTTCCACATTGATGCCAGGCATCGACTTGAGGATGCAATTCGATGCCAGGCATCGAATTTAAGTGAAAGTCGATGTCTGGCATCGACTTGAGGCTGCAAGTCGATGCCAGGCATCGAGTTGGACCCCAAAGTCGATGCGCGGGCATCGACTTGAGGCTCCAAGTCGATGCCAGGGATCGAGTTGGACCCCAAAGTCGATGCGCGGCATCGACTTTCACCTAAAAGTCGATGCCTGGCATCGACTTACACCATTAAGTCGATGCCTCGCATCGAGTTGTACCCTCATTGGATCTATATTTTATGAGCTAAGAAAAACAAAAACCTAGAAAGCATACTATTTACTCAAACATACAAAAGGAATATTTTAGGAATCTTTTTTTGTGGTATGATTTTGTCTACCTCTTGGTACTCTTGCCAACATTCTTCTTCTCCATGAGAGTTGCCTTGCTGGTTTGCTGAGCTCTGTGCTCCATGGCTGTCTGTGCTCTGTTGCTCTCTCTTGCTCGTGGATTTTGAAAATGAGAATAATCTCCTCCTCTGCTATTTATAGGCAATTGGGTAACTTGAACCAGAGACTAACTGGATCTAATTGAATGAATCCAGTTGCTAACTATATCTGTCAACTTATCTAACCAGGAAATACCACTCACACAAATAGGCTGTTTCACCTCGACTTTAGTGAAATATTTATAGAACCTTGCAACTATTTATATACATTTGCATGTAATTTACACTTCAATGGCAAGAGTATGGTATGTACATGAGGAATTCTAATCTCATGTATAAGTTGTTTCTTAGAATCTCTTGCTTGGGAAAAAATCAAGTCTAAGTTGTGTTGAATATGGGAGATTAATGACATCTTTATAGTGTTATCCTTCTCACTTCAGTTCATATTCACATTTATATTGTAACACATTGTTGAAAGGAAAATCAATGTATGAATAAACATTCAACAAAGAACTTTGGGGTTCAAACGTCTTGATTAACAAACGTCACTCATTGTCTTTGCAGAAAAGAGAAAATCAAATGAAGTTATTCATAGCATCCAACGTTCAGGAAAATCGTAGATTCAAAATTCATTCGAAAATCTTTCATAGATTCAAAAATCATTTGAAAATCGTAGCTTTTACACATAATTCTTACATATACTTTTCCGTGTACCTCTTTTTTACATAATTCTTTCTGAATATACTTTCATATACCTCTTTGAGATCTATCCAAGACCACAATAAAACCTAATCCTTGAAATCTTAACCAAAGGTAAAATTTCTTCTTGTAAAGTCTTCAATGGCACTACTCCAAAGAATTTTAATATCTAATCGAGTTGGAACTCAACTTGGATATATTCTGATTCACTCATAATGCTAAGACTCAATTAGTCATATCTAGTTAGAAATCAACTGTGTATCTCATCTTTCAAAAGTGAATCAAATCTTTGGTTCCCTTATTAGTGTATATCTGAGTAATTAAGTACTTTAATTTTAGGCTTTAATGTAATTTGATGTTTAATGCACTTTAATGTACTTTAATGAACTTTTGATTTCATATCTACTTGATGTGACATTTGATGTGACATCTTCACTTGATCTCGAATTTCTACTTATTTAAAAAGGTCATTCATCTTCAGTTTTCTTTGAACTAAGTGAAGATGAGCTCAATCTTTTCAGTGAGGATGAGCTTCGTCTACTCATATTGATACAGTTTCAGATTCATTGTTCTCAGTTGACCCTTTCCACATAAGTGATGATCCCTATGGTTTAGAACGTGCTGATGATTCTATGTTTTCTGTTGAGTCATTTAAGTTATCCAATTCACAGTGCAATGCTGCTCAACCAAATGCACCTCTTGATCTCCCATCTGATCCAACCATTGATCTCCCTTCTGACTCAAGTGCATGTGGAGCAACGTAAAAGCAAAGCAAGCTCAATCTACGTTTTAAAAGAAGGCCTCGTGAAGTAAGTCAAAAAAGATTTAAATTTCTTACTTCAGATAGACAGATTGCATTGGATATTGTGAAGCATTGTTGTGGTTTGAAATGTTTGTACAATTTAGGAATGAAGAAACTAAAGCACCTAAGAGAGAAATTTCTCCATTTAGATAGTGAAAGGCAGGATATATACCTTGTTTCTTGCATGCAAATGATTGAGGATAACATGTCAGTAACACGTGTTGCTTTTGAGTATTTCTTTAGTCAAGGGATGTGATGTTGTAGGGCTGCATTTAAAATTGCAATGGGTGTGGGAAATTTTAGAATACATAGGGTTCAACATGGGCTTATGAATGGGGATCTCATTTTGGATACGTTCCATGTTGGGACCAAAGGATCTGTTGGACGTCATGCAATGAATTGGATGATGAACTATTTTAGCTTGCATTGTGAGGTTATGCCTACAACTGGAAGGTTGCACTTGTCAGATAACTTTACTCGTCGAGAGGTATTTCAAATATATAGAGAAGACATGGAAAATAGAAATGAGAAGTATGTGTTGTATCGTCACTTTACTCGATTATGGAAGGAAGAGTTTAACAATGTGTCTATTCCTCGTAAAGTTAGAATGGGTGAATGTTCAGTTTGCGCCACTTTGAAAAACATGGCAAAGGGGGCTACAACGCCACAAGAAAATGATAATTTTAAAAACCTTCTTAACAACCATCATGAGAATCAAGCTTGAGAGAGAAAGAAAGCAATTCATCATCGAAGTAAAGCACTCAGAAATCCAGAGCATTATATGTGTTTGTTGATCGATGGTATGGATAAAAAAAAACTTGTTTGCCACATTTTTATCGCATCCCTAAGGACATTGGAGATGAAGTCTTTGTGCAAATGCATTTGGTTGGTGCTTTGGTATACAATGGAACTGTAATGTCCAAGGTTTTCTTCACATATCCGAATGTGCATAATGATCCAAACCTTACAGTTACTGTCATTCATCGTGTTTTGCAATCATGGAAGGGTCTTTTGCCACCAACTCTATATTTGCAACTTGATAATATTGCAAGAGAGAATAAAAATTCTACAGTCTTTGGATATTTAAGCATGCTTGTTGAAAAACAGGTATTTCAGAAGGTTAAGGTAAATTTCCTTCTGGTTGGCCACACTCATGATCACATTGATCAAATGTTCAGTACTTTCTCTAAGAAGTTGGCACGTAACAATGCTTTTACTCTTCTGATTTTATCTGAGCTGATTTCAGAAGCATATACTCCAAAACCAGAAGTTCAACACCTCACACAGATTTATAACTTTAAGCACTTTTGCTCAATGGGCCTTGATAACAGTGCTAAGGTTTTGGCTCCATTGCACAATATTAGTTTCAACCATGTATTCTTGATGAGGAGGCTTGATGAAATAACCCTTTTATTTGCAAAGCAGTATTCATCTTCTCGTGGGTGGGAGCCTAAGGAGGGATGCAGATTCTTATTGCAGGTGCCTAATTTGTCTACAGTGTATGGTGCAGAACAATCACCATATGAAGATAAAAACAATACAGAAAGATGTGGAAATGTGGTTGATCAAAGTAAAAGCTGGATGCATGCACTCATTGAAAAGAAGAGACATATTGAGCGTGCAAGAAAATATGATGGAGATCAAGATGTATCTTGGTGGGAGGACTTTTTCAATCATCAAGAAGAGATTATACAGTATACAGTTGCAGCTCATTGGCCAGTTGATGTTCCATTCACATGGGATTTTTGTACACAAAGATCCGTGAATGTGGCCCAAGCATGTAATGCAGATGCACTTCAAAGTTTTATACATCCACCAGAAAGAAATATTTATGTAGGCCCAAGGATGACAAAATAGGCAGAAGCAAGATGGCAAGGAAATTTAATAGAGATAAATGTTGAAACACTTATTGCAGTACTTGCTGATGGTGATGAGGCTACCAGACCATTTTGGATTGCAAAGGTTTTAGAGATAACTAAAGATATTGATCAGAGAAGAATAGAGGCTTTGATGGTGCATTGGTATTACACAAAAAGTAGTAATGCATTCACAGGTAAATATAACTTAGAAATGGTGTGTGATACTAAACGAACAGGTTCAAAAAAGAAAAAGAATATTCAAAGCACATCCACTCTTAAAATGGATGATGTAGATATTCTTGTTTATGATTTTTCCTTGACAAAAATAGGTCACTTGAGGAAAGCAACCATCAATATGATAAAACAAAAGCTTCCAGATGTATGCAGTACAGGAAATCATAGGCAAACAAGAAGATTTGTGCATGATCCTGCAGAATTTGGTATGTACATGGATGAAGATAGAGCTCTTGTGGATATAGAAGAAGAAGAAGAGAGCTCTCAACATTATGAGACTAAATCAAGTGCATCAGATGATGAGGGTGTAGACATAGATCGACGTAGTTGTGAGTTGCATTGAAACTCTCTAACATTTTCAGTGCTTATGTAAATGCCTCGAAGTAGTTTGGTTAATGAAACCCTGTTTTGTAGCAATTTTGAATAACAATCAGCTATCCACCCATTGAAAATATGTCTAAAATGTTATTTTTGTATAAGAATTATTCAGTTTTACATTCTTTATATAGATTTTAGACATGTCAATGTCTTATCATATAGATTTTGGACATGTCAATGTCTTATCATATAGATTTTGGACATGTCAATGTCTTATCATATAGATTTTGGACATGTCAATGTCTTATATAATGAAATTTTGACTACATTTTGAGCTCTTTTTTAATGAGAAAATGAGTAAAAATGTCCAAAAATCACATGTTTTCACTTCATTTTTGTAATATATGTACACTGGTATAAAGGAATCTCAAACATAAGCTGCCATTTGCTTGATTTTTTAAGAGAGTGTTCTCTTTTTATGACATAGTTCTCGTTTGTTACGACTCGCTGTTTTATCCACCTTGTAGCATCATCAATGAAAAGAACATAATACCTAGACCCATTGATTGATCCTTCTTTTGTTGGTCCCCATACATTTATATTTATGAGCTCTAGCAAACCATCATGCTTGAAACCTTTCTTCTGAAATGATAACATGTGTGCCTTTCCCATCTGACAAGCTTCACATTTGTAGATCATATGTTGACTTTTACATTTGGTAGCCCTATTACAGATTGATTCTCCACCATCATTTTAATTCCTTTTTCATTGAAGTGTCCTAACCTCTTATGCCGGAGGTCTAACTCTGTAAGTAATTCATCACCATGTGTGATCAGAGCTTGACCAACATTCCCTTGCACTTTGAGAGTAAAAAGTCTACCTTCCTTTTTACCACAAACAATTTGATTGTATCCATCCTCTGGATCTTCAAAAAATACCCCTTCATTTGTAAATCTGACTTGAAAACCTTTCTCCACTATTTCTCCCACACTAATCAGATTCTTTGGTATTGTTGGGACATATAAAACATTTGTTAGCAAATCAGCTCCATTCCTACACTTCACTTTTCCAATTGAATGCACATTATGTTTTGTATTGTCACCTGTTTGTACTGTATGACTTGAAATAACTTCTTCCAATTCTGATAACAATTCTATATTACCTGACAAATGATTTGAACAACCAGAGTCAATATAGAATACCTTGAGATCCTCCTTCTCTGATGTACTTATTGAATTCATCATCAATGTTGTATGGTTGTCATTCTGTGTATCATTTGCATAGTTGTAATAGGTAGTATTATAAGATTGATTCTGATTCCAATTTCTTCCACCACCTCTACCAAAACTTCCTCTTGAATTCTTCCACCTCTTCCTCTGCCATTATTACTTTGATTTTGATTTGGTCCTTGTTGATTATGCCAACAATCATAAGCTAGATGATTTCTCAATCCACAAATCTAGCATGTCTTCTTGTTATTGTTCTAATTACCTCTGCCTCTTCCATTTCCTCGACCTTTACCTCTGCCAATACCTCTTCCTCTTGCATAATTTTCTTGAGTAGTCAGCTCTTCGTCATCCTTTGCTTTACCTTTCTCACTTTTCTTCTTATTCTTTGCATACATAGCAGAACTATATCCTTTATCTCCATCTGACTTCAAGTCTTGCTCAAATGTGAGCATCAGTCCAAGCAATTGATTTAATTTTGGCACATAATGATTTAATGAAAGTTTAGTTGAGAGTACAAAAGGTTTCCACCTTTCATCTCCTCTCAATCCTGCAAGCAATTGTGCTATCAACCTATGATCTTCAATATCCTCATCAATAGATCCAAGGCTATCTGCCAAGTCCTTCATCTTAGTGACATAATCACTAATGCTCTGACTTTTCTTTTTCTTAAATGTGCTGAACTCTGACCATAAGCTAGCCTTCCTAGCTTTAGTAGTGTTTTGGAAGTGATCTTCCAAAGCATTCCATATGTCTTCAGCTATTTCTAATCCTCTGATATGTGGTAACAAATGATCTGTGATAGTGTTCTATATATAAGCC
>CM035411.1:181838588-181868588 GCA_020310875.1 Ceratopteris richardii
ATTAAACACAAGCATAGGCATGCATCTACAGAAGATTGTTGGTGCATCTCTCCTTTCAAAAGAATGTTTTCATGCACCATACACATCTTCTTCTTGCTTGCAAAAGGAATAGGATGCACTCAAGTTTGTGCACATGTATATTTATAACCTTTTGTAAGGTAGAAGATAGATTGTTTGTGCATGGATGATTGGATGCACACATGCATTTTCAAGCTGAAGAAATTGCTTGATTTAAATTTGGTGCATGAAAGAAGAATGCCAACACGTGCATGCACTTACATGCATTTGCATGCAAAAACAGGCATTCACATATGCATGATTGCTTGTTAAGTAGTTCCCTAGACGTCCCAAACCTTTGGTAAGGTTACTTAAGTCCAAATAGTGATATAACCCAAAGGTACATCAAAGATTCTTAGCTTCGAAATCTGAGAGGCATCAGTGTATGCTTGGACTTAGTAGGGGAAAGATCTCTAAAGCCCATGGGTAAGCAAAGAAAAAAAAAAGGATGCTTTTTAATCTTAATAATAAAGACTAAGTCTTTATTCTAGTCGCAAGGTCAACCGGACTTGATCAAGCTTGGCCATGATTGTCCAAGAATGTGCGATAGGAACTACTTTGTAGATTGCCCAAGCATTGGAAATGAAATTCCTTTTGGGAATTATTCACTCAAGTTCCATTTATCCAATGGAAAATTGTGAAAAGAGTAAGCTATTCCAAGTCTTAACAGAGAGAAGAAATTCCAAGAATGTAGTCTACAACCGTGAAGATGGTACTTAAGTCTGTGGAAGGTAAAACATAATGTTTGCCTATCCTTAAAGGGATTTTGGTACAAATCCAGGAAGCATGAGCGGATGCTTAAGACTTAAGCAGTAGAGAGATTCCTGTAAAAGTCTTGGCCGAGATAGGTACCCAAAGCATCAGAGACAAGAAGTCAAAAGCTCGTGTCACTACAAATTGGTCAAGGATAAACCAATTGAACTTGAATTTATGAACATTCAAGTACTTGGAATTCTGATTGGTTTTTTGTTTGAAAATCCTAGCAAACAGGAATAGATATTTTATCAAGAGGTTTTCAAGTTTCCAAGGCAAAGCACGTGATTGTAAGACAATCATGTGAAGGTCAAAACCTAGAAAATCTAGTTAGAGGTAATACCTGAAACTTTAAAAATTCTTTTAAAGAATTGAAGCAAGAAGGTACTCTAGCAAGAGATGTTTTGAATTTAGGATAAGGTTCACCCATACATTAATGTGAATATAAAATAGGGTGGTATGGGACACCATATTTTATACTTAGATTGATGTAGGAAAGATGGTATGGGATATTGGACGGTGGGTTGATAATTATCTTTTAGTCCTAGATTGCATCTTGAAGTTAGGTTAAATCCTCAAGGGAATTAAGAATTCCAAGAAGGATTTTAATTCAAGAAGGATAAAAGTAGTATCTCAAGATACTTCAAGATAACTTCAAGATAAAGAAAACTGAAGATATGAAGTAAGTAACTTCCAAGATCTTCAGAGAGCACTTCAAGATAAAGTGTTGTTAATTCGGAAATAATTCATAAATTTCAGAAAAAATTGGACTGTGACTTTGAGTTTATATTTTCAACCAAGGATTTGATTGACTAAAGTCAAGCACCAAGTTCCTAGTGTAACTTGGTACATTCACTTTTTTGATCAAAGAAATGCACAAGAATTGCATTCCCAGTAAGGAGTCAGAAAGATTGAATATAAGCATGAACTTAGTCTCAAGTGAAGCATTATTTGAGTAAAAAACTCATCAACAAGAACCTTTTCAAACATCGAAAGATGATAAGTTCAAGATTGACTTATTGATTTGAGTTTGCTTCAAGTTATAGCACAAATAATTTCCAAGAGTCCAGTATAATCTAGAATAGACAAGTTAGGAATTGCTCATCAGATTGATAATTCCCAAGAACTTTTAGCTAAAGTCTTTGAGAAAAGTTTCCTGAGTTAGAAAAATTTTCATTTTTGAATTTGAATTGGTCAATTTATAGTATGTTTCACTCAATGAACATGGTAAACTTTCTCCTACAGTTTACATAGGATTTTTAAACTCATTAAGACAAAGTAGTCCTCTAGTAGGGTGATAAAATCAAGTGACTATTGGATAGGAGTTAAACCATTGTACAAACATCCAAGTTAGATGTTTAGGAAAACCAAAATTCAAGTTCTCCAAAATAAATTCAAGTGAATCAAGAGTTCTCAAAGTCTTGTGAGTCCATGCACCAGTTATGCCCAGAAATGGACTAGTAATTTGAATCCATCGAGTTCACATGTTTGTGCCTAGATCGCACCTAGTAAAAACTATGAATTGGCCAAGGATGTTTTTAGATCCACCCTTATTATTCATTCACTACTTTGTACTTTGACTAGTTTATCAAAGTGCAAAGCAAGACAGTGTTTTGAATCATTTGGGCAGGGATGCCACCATAGAGATGAGACATGTTCTTCCAGTTCTAGAACATGACCATGTTCTTCCAATTTTAGAACATGAGGCTTGGGGGTTGCCTCTAGTAGATATATAGCTCTATTTTCGAGGAAAAAAATATTTTCCAAGGGGGAAAGAATGTAATAAAGTAAGTTTATGATCTAAGGGTTCGATCGGTTTAGACGTCTCAAATCGGACACC
Organism: Ceratopteris richardii; assembly: GCA_020310875.1. Taxonomy (NCBI): domain Eukaryota; kingdom Viridiplantae; phylum Streptophyta; class Polypodiopsida; order Polypodiales; family Pteridaceae; genus Ceratopteris; species Ceratopteris richardii. Next base: position 181,841,239 of record CM035411.1, read on the forward strand.
GTTTGATCATCAGTATGTATGACCAAAGATCTCGAGTCTAGACTTACTAGAAGGTCATTTACTCTTGTGAACAAGTGAGCCACTTAGCCTAGTGGTTAAGACTCAAGGATGTGAAGGAGGAGGTCTTGGGTTCAACCCCCATGGGATACATGGGGAGAGCGTTTTGCCCCAAGAGCTCTAGAGCCTTCTAGAAGCATCGACTTGAGTCAACTCTGGTTAACTGGGACACTTGGCGCACATGCAGGTACATGGCTGACACTTGGATGGCTAGTATCCACTTGCCCAAGCAGGCAGTCCCCTAGAGAGAGCTATATATAGAGGCATTTGGTTGGGAGGAGAGTGATCTCTCTAGCATATGGTGGTCGTAATTGTAGTTCTCTTGCATTTTCCATCTTAACTACTTAGTATGATCAACTACATCTATATTGGGTTCAAAATTTTTTAATTGATAAGCTAAAGGCGCTCATTGGTGCTACTAGTATAATGCTCATTGTGATTACAATAACAAGGAGGAAATTATTAATAGGTTGATCACAAAGAATATGATTAATAGAATAAGGTAAAGAGAAAAATGAAAAAAAGTATTTCATAACTTATAACTCACTATGGTGGATGCAAGAGATAACATCAACATGTCAAGTGTGTCTTGCATTATTTATTCGTTCCAAATATTTTTGTGATTTTTATTTTTTGGTTGAGAGTTATTGACAACTTTTAACATATTTATCTTGTGTAAACTTTATTCTAATATCATAGACACTTTTTCATGAGTTGTATAGAATTTAATTGATAATAATTACATATTGATTTAATTATCAAATTTCATTTTCTCAAAACTTTACATCAAAATCTATGTTCATTTATAGAAGCTTGAAAAAGAGATGCAAAAGAATAAGGAGAGAGGTTGTAGACAAATTTGGGATGAAAATATGGGGTAGCATAGTGTAAGCATAGTTTTCTTAGTATATGATTCAACATACAAACATAATAGATGTGATACATTAACGAAAGAGGGCTACCCCACTTTTTAAGTGCGTGCCAAATAGTTTCTAATTTTCATCCAAAATTGGTTAAACCTTTGTATTTATTCTAGTGTAAGAGAGAACTAAATGGAGACAAAGTTAGCGACTCGTGGAACTGGGAAAGAAATGAATATATTGGAATAGTGTCTGCAAATTTCTTATTATGTGAACATATTTGGGAGGAAATCCTATGTTTTTAAGATGCCTTTATTTTTCCTAGGGTGTATTCGGACAACAATACAAAACCTTGTCCCTTTTGATGGCGACCCAGTATCATGTTTTGAAACATTTCTTTTTTAAAAATGCAACACAAATTATTTAGGAAAGGGTAGACGGGAATGTATCACATTTGAAAACACACCCCAAGAATATTAGAAGTAATTTCAAAAACTTATAACTTCCTCCAAGAAAATAGTAAGGTCTCGGAGTTTTACCCATGCACTCACCCGAACCTCACCTTCTCCACAAAGCCTTTGAACTTTTCTTTTTCAAGTTGTAAGAAAAGATAAACTTTTGACCGCTCATTATTGACAACCTTGAATTTATTTCATCATTTTATCATAGCAGAGGAATGAAGATCAAGAATATGTAATAGTGGAAGTTTGTGGACGCTCTCTATATCTCCCCCTTTTCTTCCTACTCCTTTGAAACTCTTTCTCTTTCTCTCCCTCTCTCTCTTTCTCTCTATCTCTCTCTCTCTCTCCTTACTTCGTTCTTATACTAAAAGAAATACTAATCTTGAATGCAATCTAGCTAGAGATAAGATTATTTAAGAGGGAACCTCAAAAAGTGATATAGATTCTTGCAATTCGATGTATCGCTCATATAAATATAAAATCTATGCATATAGAAACATGGATTCTAAAAGCTAAAAATATGGATTCTAAGGGTTGGAAATGTTGAAAATAGTAGGTGAACCCTTAGAAGTGTTTATTTATTCTAGTGGAAATGTTTTGGGCCTTGGTGAACCCTTAGAAGTGTTTATTTATTCTAGTGGAAATGTTTTGGGCCTTAGATTGATATTTCTGAAGGGTCTAATATTTAGACCTTAGAGAACCCTCTAAAGCCTCTAGACTTCCATGTACAAGTTTGAGAGTTATCCTTTTGGAATCTGTGTGAAAGTCATGTGATTTCTTTTTACTCTCAAGGTAAGAAGGCCTTGGATTAGCATCCATGTGGACGAGTCACTTGACTTACTCTCCTTACCTTTCCCCTTAGCCTTATATATATATATATATATATATATATATATATATATATATATATATATATATATATATATATATATATATATATATATATATATATATATATATATATATATATATATATATATATGTGTGTGTGTGTGTGTGTGTGTGTGTGTGTGTGTGTGTGGGTGGATTTGGTTGGGTGGATACATCCATCCTTTTGGGTAGCCTAGACTATTTGTTAGGTTGATCTTATTTTAATTATGTTACATAGAAAGAGATTTGGTACCATAGCGAAGTTCAAACATTTCTCCTTCCTTGGCACATGTCTCAAAGATTTGAAGCTTGGGAGTCACGTGTTCTTTTCCACTTAAGCTTCTAAATTTCCCTTTGCAAATGGATGTATGGAAAATCCTGATTGGAACCCCCTCCCCCCCTTTACTGAAAGCTTTTGGCCCCATCGGATGACTCAATTAACTCTCATATCATGAGTGTGAAAAATGTTTAGGTGGCCCTTGACCCTTTCAATTATGCCAGGATACCTAGGGCCAACATATCTTATGGAGTTGAAGTGATAATAGAGTTTATGCATAGCCCAAGGACCACACACTTTCAAGCTACAAGAAGAATGTTAAGATAGATCAAGGCTACTATAAATGAAATATTTATTTACTCATTTGATGATATGTGGGTCAAAAATTACTCTGATGTGGATTGAGCCTAGAGAGACACGTAGTTACATTCATGGGATAGGTGGAGCAATCGAGTATGTGCTTCTATCTCCTCTTTCCTTGTTGTGAAGAGAAAGGCCCTATGTTACTTTTATAGAATTTTGTAGCTGCAAAATGTTTGCATGTGGGATATATGAAGATCTCTGAGAGCAACTAACTAGTCATATCGCCCTCAGGTGCCTATTTTATAGCCATTAAACTTTATTTTCTCATGTATAAGGTGCTCAAGAACTAAAGCTTCTTCTTGTTTGCTTATTGAGAAGCAAAGCAAGGATGTCTTTTCTCTACAATCACATCTATGTATGATGACGAGGACCACATGGGCAATTTGAAGTGATAGTAGGGCTCACCCAAAAGATGGTTCCAACCTCTTTAAAGATGTTCATGAAAAATTTCTCAACATTAATTGAAGATGAACTATTCTATACTTTTGGGAGTTTACACCCATTCAATGAAGGACCATACATTGAAATTGAGAGCCTTATGTCATCTTTATTACTTGGTTTATATGAATTCCAAGAAGATAGTGAGGATAAGGGATAGGAGAAAAGAAGGATAATCCCAAGCATTCCTAGAGCATTATGAAACAAGGATGTCCTCAAAGGGCAAAGGAAGCATGAAACTATTACACAGCTAAGTTTTTTTAAAGTAATATTTGATGTTTGTTTATATTAATTTCCATTATCTTTGCATACATTCATAATTTAAGCATATCATAATGCTCAATTATGAATATGATACAAATGCACATGCAAAGATAAAGTATTTGAGCTTCACAATAGACAACCATACATAAAGCATCTTTACATGACAAATTTGTGCATTGGCATGTTGATGGATGGAAAAAAGCATATGTTTGTACACAAAAAAGGGAAACAAGAACATGGTATGCGTGAATGCTAAGCATGCTAGAAGCAAAGGATTATTGAATAGATGATAGATGTCATGCAGATAGATGCATTTGCATGAACACGATTCACTTTTTTTATGCGATGGAAATAGATAGTTGAACTTAGTCTTCAATACATTGTTTATTTTGAATGATAGCAAGATCTTTCAAAATAATAAAACCTAAGGTGTTTACAAAATCATACTAGCTAGATGTTGCAACTTAAATACCTAGAGATTCCTTCTCAAAGTGACACTTACACTTAGGGTATATTTTACATTAAATAATGAGTATGTCCTCCTTAGTAAGGCAATAAATAAGAAATAAGTTGGAAGTTTTACTTGGATAAATAACCTTGCAATATAGAAAGTAAGGGAGCAATGCATATATGAAATAGGGAGCACCTAATTATATCTAAGTTGGTTGATATCTTAAAAATATCTCACTGCAAAGCTTTTCATTATGATATGGGTCCAATTTCATGTATACATTAATATAGATAATGCAAAATTTATATAATAACTCTAAGTATAAGACGTAGTTAGAGAAGATGAATCAAAGAGGTTCTAAAGATGGGAAATCGCAACGAAAAGAGATTTTAGCCTCTTTTGTATGCTTTGCCATTGATCTTAAGTAGGATGGGATCCCAACAAATTTCTAAAAGTTTTACGAATACCTTGATACAAAACCTGACTCGATTCCATCCTAGATTATGATGGAAGTGTAGTACGAAAATTCAAACATTGGAAAGTTCAATCAGGGCGCTTTAATGTTACTTTCACCAATAAGAATGGAGAACATTATTCAAAGTTATTATGAAACTTAAAAAACTTCCTTCCTCTTGGAAGATTTTCCAAGTTATCATAAGGTTCCATTCATTTAAGATGAAAACCAACACCATCTTTCTTTAAGAGATGCAAAGGTTCCTTGCGAAAGGAACTTAAAATTCTTAAGATAGAAACTCTTTTTTTTCAAAAGGAAGTTCAGCCTTGGCCTAATCTATCGGACTTTAATTAAAAAGAAAGAACAGGTTACAAGTGAATGCGACTAGTGCCCATGGGACCCTCCAAATCTTACAAAGTAAGGGCAAAGGTTGTGGGTCTAGAGAGTGTTATAAAGGAGGTTAACAACCCTCTCATCCCCCTCATGTGGGGCCCACTTAGGTTTCAGATTGTTGTTCTCGATGAGAAACACTTTATGATGTCTAAAAGCTGGGCACCTCTTACAGTTGGAGATCCTTTTGCCTAGGAGGAATAGAGACTTCTCGATTGACCACTCTTGAGGAGGGTGTCCAAAATTGCTGGCACACCGTTCCCTCCAAATATTCCAAAGGGTTTCCCCTCTTATAGCATTCCATAGTTCACTGAGAATCCGATGGCTTCTCGAAGGAGTGTTTGCTTCCAGTTGATTTGTGTCTATAGTCTCAAAATATTTCCAATGATTAGCTATAGTCAGAGAGACTTGGGGCAGGTGAAGAAGATGTGGCCAAGGTCCTTGATGCTACGACAACATCGCTTGCACCACGATGGAGCTTGACATATCTTGTTAGCCTTTAGGTTGGTCCAGATGCCACGGTGGAGAATTTTCCACATGAGAATTGATTTCTTGATCTCAACGAGGGGATGCCAAATACACATGAACTTCAAATCCCATCACAACCTTGTCCAAGTCAGGCACCATTTCTCATTAAGCGTGGTATGGTAGTTTGAGTTCTCCTTGATTCAAAAAATTTTGGACAGTTTATTGCCATTGTACCATATAAGACCCTCATGGCACGATGGATCCCACCCAATGAGGAGTCTGGTTTTTGAATGTTCCCAAGCGAGGCATTTGCTCTAGAGGAGAGTCTATTCTTCATAGCTTTCTCTTATTTCAAGGTCTATATCCTCAAAACTGATCCACTCCCATGTTCCTTATTTCTAGAGGTGTTTCCAATGTCTAAAACCCTTGTTCTAGATTCTCTTGGCATGCAAAAGATTCTAGGAGGCCACACCCCTGATGCTTGAGATCAAAAACCAGATTGAGTCATTTTGCTTGATGCCGACTGCCCATTTCCAATCTTCTCTGACTCTAATAAGTTGTTTGAACTTGTTCTAACTCTTCCACATGGAGCACACAAGGTTCGAGACTTTACGTGAAATCGGAATTGGGGAAAATAAAACGGTAAGGAGGTCTAAATCCTTCCAACCCGAGAGACCCACGAGCATAATCATGGTCATGTTCTTGAAAATGAGCTTGGCCCAAGAGCTCTTACAGTTGCACCAAGCGTTGATGATCCATTTTGCTGCCAGCTTATCAGCCATGCCTTCGATGTCCATAATGCCCAGACCCCCACAATCTTTTTGGTTGATGCAGGTAGACCATTAATTTTGGGAACTCCTCTTCTGTTGTGGTCCCTCTCCAAAGTTTCTGCAAATTCTTTCCAATTTTCTAAGTTCTTGATCCTTCGGCCTCCAACAAGAGAGGAAGTAGATGGTCAAGGAGATGAGGAAGGTATTAATTACCATGGGGTGGACTACGAGGTTGATTTGCATGCCCTTCCAATATGCTAACTTCTAGTCTAGTTTGGATAGCACCCAATTCCAACATTGCTCCATCGAGATACCAAAGCCCATCAAAATACGGAGAATGCAAAAGACCTGACCTAAGAGAATAATTTGGCAACCATGATCAACCAATGATTGGGGCAGAGGTTGGAGGATGGCTCTGAAAGAGGTTTTGGAGTGGTTAATTCTAGAACCAGAGGCCTCGCAAAAAGTGTCAAGGCACCCCATTGTGCACAAATGCATTCATGTCATCTACAAATAGTCTCATGATCATCTGACTATGAATGAGAGGTAGAGAAATACCTTTAATATGGCCCATTTCCATGTGATGTAGTATGAGACGACTGAGTCCTTTTGTGGCGATATCGAAGAGCAAGGGGGCTAGAGTGCATAATTTCTTGATATAGCATTTTAATCTTATAGTCTTCGATAACTACTCGTTGATATTTATTTGCATCAATGCGTTCCCCAACAACATAGAGATCATCTTCATGAATTTTTTACTATAGCCGAGGTCTTTAAGAGACTAGAGAACAAAGTCCCATTCTAGCCTAACGTAGGCATTGTTAAAGTTGATTTTAAGGAAAACAATGTCTTGCATGGACTCTTCAGCAAAATGGAGACCTTCCCAAATATCAATGATGGCTTCAAGTATTGATCGCTCATTGATGAATCCTTTTTGGTCCTTATTCAGCCACCACTTCAAGTGACATGAAATTCTGTTGGCAATTACTTTTGCAAGAATCTTGTACCCTCTTTGAAACATCGTGATCAGGTACCAGTTTTCCATCCTATTCTTGTTACCCTTTTTATGTATAATCTTGATGACACTGTTGTTTAGTCATTCAGGGAGGGCACCAAAGCTAGTGCCTCTTGCCAAACCAAGCGCCAAGGGGTGGTCACCACTTATATGAAAGACTTAAAAAATTTGTTTGTGAGGTCGTCATGACCCATGCTTTTACCATTGGGGAGCATATCAATAACTTCAAGAATCTCATTATATGAAATGGGTGCATCCATGAGAGGCTTCAGATTATGCGGAATTCTCAAGGGAGAGGCTCTCGAGATGGTGGCCATGGATTCCTGCCTGTAGGGGGAAAGAGGCGTCAAAACCCCCAAGAGATTAGTAAAATGGTTGACAATAATGGCATTGTTTTCTTCTTCCATTTTGCATTCAACCCCATTACGACCTATCAAGAAGGGAATAGAATCTCTATTTTGCTTACTCTTGAGGATGCCACACATCTCTTTAGTTGGTTTGTCAGCCTTACCTGCCCACCAATCTTTGAAGTATACTTGTATATTTCTCGTTTGAATTTCTTCTTCGTATCTCAACATGCCTCTGATTTTTCATAGCCTCTAGTACTGGTGGTTTCCTTTGTTCATTTCCTCCTCAAGATGCCAAATGTGTAGAATGAGTTCTCCTATGCATAATGAAAAGGTGTAGTGAACCCTTGTATGTCCAACACTTGGACAAATAGTTGCACCTTAGATAGCTTGCTACTCTCAAGAAAAAACTCAAATGGACGTGTGCCTTTATTCAATCAAATAAGACAAAGGGAGCTTTCTACCAAGCTATAAATAACTTAATTTGGACAAGTTTTGGCTAGGAAACACAACTAACAAAGATCAACTACTTGTCCACACAAGTATGTTGAAGAATTGAACTTCACTCTCGGACTGCTAACTCCTTGAACATATATCTTTTGAGGAAGATACTTGGGACAGAGAATGTACACACATATACCTTTCCAACAAGCTAAGAAGCAAGTAATTTGGATGCATTTTGGTCAGGAAACTCAACTAACCAAAATAGACCACCTGAGCACACAAGTATACGAAAAATTAGACTTCACTCTCTGACAGATATGTCATGGAATATAAACACATGCAAAGATCTTTCCAACAAGCCATAATACAAGAAATTTGGATACTTTTTGGTTGAGAAACTTAATTGACCAAAATAGACTACCTGTCTACACAGGTATGCTGAAAAACTAGACTTCACTCTTTGAATGATATCTCACATAATATATAATCTTTGAAGGAGAAATTTGAAATAGAGAAAGTGCAAATGATATAATTTCCAATGAGTGTTTAAACCCAAGAAATGGTTACATATATACTAAGATATGAGCTTCACAACAGAGCTATGTACAAAATGATGTGCGACTGGAATGAGTCTATGGGAAGACAAAATGACAAAATCACCAGATCCGACTATTGGGAGCTATTGCCTCTTTCTCTCCTTGTTTAGAACATGCTCCGAGAACACTTTTATAACCAATGAGCATGTGAAGAAGTTTTTGCCTCCTTCTTAACTCACCACTTTGCCCACTACATGCCACTCACTACAAGGCAGATATTGTATCTTTTACTCATCATGAATTTTGAGTAGAATTTTTCTTTTCTTTTCTCCTTTTTCCTTTATCTTTATATCCAAGCATAGCTCATATGAAAATGATCTTTTACATTTATCTTCAACACCCCCTCAAGCTCATTTGAGAGTTATCTTCAACCATGTCCTGCAAATTTATCACATCCTTCAAACCTTTGAGTTTAGAAGCATTCAAGAACTTTGTAAACATATTTGTAACATGCTCTTTGGTTTTGATGAACTTTATCTCCACATCTTTGCTCAATACATTCTCCCTTACATAATGGTAGTGGAACTCTATGTGCTTGCTCCTTGCATGAAACATAGGATTACTTGCCAAGTAAATAATTGATATGTTATTATTGTATATAGGGATGGTTCCGACTTGCACTTCAAGATCAGCCAAAAGATTTTTAATCCACATTGCTTCACATGTGGCAAATGCTAATCCTTTATATTCAACCTCCATGGATGAAAGTGCAACAATAGTTTGTTTCTTTGAGCTCCATGTGATAGGTTTGCTTCCTATCATGAACATATAGCGTGAGGTTGATCTCCTATCTTCCTTTGAACCTACCCAATCAGCATCACTAAAGCCTTTGACCTGCAATTCTTCATCAAAATTGTAAAACAAACCATGATTAGCTGTATGGTTTATATATCTCAACACTCTCTTGGCTGAATTTAAATGTTCACTTGTCGGGGCTTGCATAAACTGAGAAAGTACACCAACAACATAAGATAAATCAGGTCTTGTAATGTTTGCATAGATTGATGATCCTACAATGCTTCTCTATGCCATTACATATTCCAATAGTTCTCCATCATTTGAGTAGATCTTTGTATTTGTGTCCATGGGTTGAGTGAGTGGTTTGCATTCACTCATTCCAAATCTGAAAAGAACATCCAACAAGTACTTCCTTTGCATCAAGTAGATGCCACTTTTTCCATAAACAACTTCAATTCCTAAAAAATATTTCAGCTCTCCAATATCTAAAATTTTAAGCTCCTTACCAAGCTTCCTTTTGATATCTTTAATCCCTATAACATCATTGCTTGTTATGATGAGGCCATCGACGTTTATGCAAATATATACCTCTCTATTTTCTTCCTTCTTCATGTACAATGAAGGATCTGCCTTGGGTTGTATCCACACTTAGTTAGATATTCTACCAATCTCTGATTCCATGCTCTTGGTGATTGCTTCAAGCCATAAAGTGCCTTTTTCAACCTGCAAACAAAAGCCTGGATGGTTTCCATCTTCAAATCCAACCGGTTGACTCATGTATACCTCTTCTTGTAGTTCTCCATTGAGAAAAGAATTCTTGATGTCGAGTTGATATAATGGCCATCTCCTTGAAGCACCAATTTCTATTAATGTTCTCATTGTTCCCATCTTTGCAACAGGTCTGAAAACTTCATCATAATCTATGCCTTGTGTTTGTTTAAATCCTTTGGCAACTAATCTAGCTTTATATCTAGCTACTGAACCATCAACATTCCTCTTTACTTTAAACACCCATTTGTTTGGAACAATCTTCATACCTTCTTTCTTTGGCACTAGCTCCCATGTGTGATTATCTTTGAGAGCTTTGATCTCCTCCTTCATAGCTTGCTTCCATTCCTTTTGTGTGCAAGCTTCTTCATATGTCTCAGGCTCTTTGTTCTTTGATAACCTGCATCATGTATGCAAAATGTTTCACCATGAAACCATCATAACTCAACCTTTGAGTTGGATACCTTGTCCTTGAAGATCTTCTTTCATTGCCTTTAGAAAGTTGCTTCTTTAACCTATTCAGCTTTACCTTCGGAGTGATTACCTCTTCATATTCTTCTTCACTTGCATCTATCTCACTATTTGGAGTGGCACTTGCTTCTTTGGATCTACTATGAGCTGAATTTGGAGACAAAGAATGACTCCCCCTCCATGTTGAACATTCTTCATTTGATGTAGATGCCTCTGGACCTGAAACCTTTGTGCTTGATTGTTGAACTGCTCTTTGATTTGTTTCTGCATAATCATCACAATCTTCTTCAAGAATCTTTTCCTTTCCTTTATCTTCATACCATGGCCTTAGTTCATCAAAGAACACATCTCACGAGACTCTTACTTCCTTTGTTCTAGGGTTGTAACACTTGTACCTTTTTGCCCCATCGAGTAACTGATGAAAATGCATTTTTTTGACCTTGCTTCCATATTTGTTCTAACTTCTTGTGGAATGTGAACAAAGCAAACACATCCAAACACTTTGAGGTGTATAAGATCATGTTTCTTACCAAAATATACCTCCTCTAGAGTCAAGTGATGTATTCCTGATGTTGTGCACCTATTCATCAAGTAAATGGCGGTTGTGGTAGCTTAAGCCCGATAGTACAATGGTACCTTCATTTCGTTGAGCATGCATCTTGCAATTTCAGCAATTTGCCTATTTTTCCTCTTAGCTACTCCATTTTGTTGTGGTGTATACCTACAAGTGAATTGCCTTTTGATCCCATTCTCTTGTAGAAAATCTGAAAATTCTTTGGAGAAGTATTCTCCTCCACCATTGGACCTTAAGGTTTTGATAGACCTTCCTGTTTCTTTTTCAACTTCAACTTTGAACCTTTTGAATATAGAAAACACCTCTGATTTTTTCTTCATACAGAACAGCCATACCTTTCTTGAGTGATCATCAATGAAGGTGACAAAAAATCTATTACCAGCCATTTATGCCTCTTGGGTTTCCTCATACATCCGTATGTATCAAGTCCAAGACATTTGGAGCCACATAATTGCTCCTCTTGAATGGCTGCCTTGTTTACTTTCCTAGTTGACAAGCTCACATAACTCATGTAGTCCAATGCCATTAAATTTTGGAAGACCTCTTACCACTTCATGTTTGATCATATCCTTCATCTTTGGAATGTTGATGTGTCCTATTCTTTTGTGCCATAAGTCGAGCTCTGAAATCCTCTTGTTCCCACATTGAATGTACATGACCTTTCCATGTGCATGTTGGACATCCAAAGTGAACATCCTTCCTTCTCTTCTACCTTGATCAATGACCTTGAAGCCTTACTTTGGATTCTTTATGAAGGACCCATTCTCATTGAATATGACAAGATAACCCTTCTCTACCATTTGTCCTACTGAAATCAAGTTCTTTGAAATTGTAGGAACATGAAGAACATTAGATAGTACCTTTGCGCTACTTGTATCTCCAAGCCTTATATCTCCAATATGTTCAATCATGTGTTGAGTATCATCACCTGTTTCAACACAACCTTTTCCACTTGGTACGTGTAGTTAGTGAAAAAACTTCCTTGGCATGACATATGGTTACTACAACCTGAATCAATGTACCATTTTTTGTCATCTTCACAAGAGCTTCTATACTCATGTCTCATTGCAAGTAGTGTGTCTTTGCTTCCTTCACTTGAGGTGCTTCCATAGTTGCTTTGGCTCCTTTGATTGCCTCCATTTGGTGTTCCATTCTTCAGCCAACAAGCACTAGCATAGTGTCCTACTTTATCACAATGATAGCATGTTATACCTTTATGAGAATTTTAGGAGCCTCAGCCTCTTCCTCTACTTCTACCTCGACCTCTTCCTTGTGTGTTTCCATTTGATGCATCCTTGTTGTCTTCCGAATTGTTTTGATTGTAGTTGGAGTTGTTGTGACCTCTTCCTTTTCCTCTTGAGCCTCCTCTTGAGTTCCTTCCTTTACCTCGACCTGCATATAACATTTGGTTGTGGCTGTCCTTTCCTTTGGGGCCACCAAAGCTAAGCTCTTCTATGACAAGATGAGGGATTAGTTGTTCAAAACCTAGATATGCATCTTTCAGGTTAATGGAAGTTATAAAAGGCTTCCATGTTTCATCTTCTCTCAATACACTGAGAGTATAAAACACAAGATCTTCGTCTTCAACCATTGTGCCAATAGAAGCTAAAGCATCACTTAGCTCCTTAATCTTCAAAGTATATTCAACTATGGATCGACTCAAACTTTTCTTGATTGTGTTCAACTCATTCTTGAGTTGAAGTTTCCTAGCTTTGGTATTTGTTGAATACAGCCTTTCAAGAGCTTCCCAAGCATCCTTAGCTTTCTCTAGATGTTGAATATGCCCTACCATGGCATTACTAATGACTTGTGAAATGAGGAACATGACTCTCCTATTCCTCTCTTCCCATTCTTTTGCTTGCCTCCTTTGGACTTTGGTGGCCATAGCTTGATTGATTTGAGGTTGAGCATCATCGCCGCTCACAATACCCCACAAGCCTTTTCCCATTAGGTCTTTGGTAATTCTAAAGTTCCACACGGGATAGTTATTCTTATCCAATTTCTCTACTTGTTGACCCAAGTCAGCCATTGAAGACTATCAAAAACTTTGAGAGTTACCTGGAATAGTTATATTGTCCTTTGCTCTTGCGTTTGTGAACCTCCCCCTTGTTTTGTAGCTCCTCTTTTGCTTTGCTTTAACTCTAGCTCTGTTGATGAAGCTTCAACACCAAGTTTGCTCTAATACCAACTGTCGAGAATGAGTTCTCCTATGCGCAAGGAAAATGTGTAGTGAACCATTGTATGTCCAACACTTGGACAAATAGCTACACCTTAGATAGCTTACTGCTATCAATAAAGAACTCAAATGGACTTGTACCTTTAGTCAATCAAAGTAGACAAAGAGGGCTTTCTAACAACCTACAAATAACTTAATGTGGACAAGTTTTGACTAGGAAACACAACTAACAAAGATCAACAACTTATCCACACAAGTATGCTGAAGAATTGAACTTCACTCTCAGACTGATAAGTCCTTGAATATATATCCTTTGAGAAAGATATTTTGGAAAGTTCACACAAATAGCTTTCCATCAAGCTAAAAAGAAAGTAATTTGGATGAGTTTTGGTCAAGAAACTCAGCTGATCAAAATAGATCCCCAAAGCACACAAGTATACTGAAAAACTAGGCTTCACTGTCTTACAAATATCTCATGGAATATAGATCCTTTGAATGAGATATTTGAAAGAGATAACGCACATGCAAAGAGTTTCCAAAAAGCCAAAAAGCAAGCAATTTGGATGCATTTTTTTTGGAAAGATAACCGACGAAAATAGACTACCTATCTATATAGGTATGCTAAAAAACTGGATTTCACTCTTTGATTGATATCTCAAAGAATATATAAGCTTTGAAGGAGATATTTGAAACAAAAAAAATACACAAGATAAGATTTCCAATGAGTGTCCAAACGCAAGAAATGGTTACATATACACTAAGATATGAAATTCACAATAGAGCTATGTAAAAAATGACGTGCGACTGGAAGGAGTCTATGGGAAGACAAAATGACCAGATCCGACTATTGGGAGCTCCTGCCTCGTTCTCTCCATTTTTAGAAGGTTCTCCCACTCCACTTTTATAACCAATGAGCATGTGAAGAAGTTTGTGCCTCCTTCTTAACTCACCACTTTGCCCACTACATGCCACTCACTACAAGGCAGATATTGTATCTTTTAATGATCATGAATTTTGACTAGACTACTTTTTTCCTTTTTTTCTTTTCTCCTCTTTTCCTTTATCTTTATATTTGGTAAATTTATCCAAGCATAGCTCATGTGAAAATGAGCTTGTACATTTATCTTCAACACCAAAGCCTTTGATATAGCTTCTCTCTCTGCCTCCACCAAACATTTTGAAGCATCTTGTGGGTCCTGAACAAAATTTGATGAGCCTTCACAACTGAAACCCTCCAACATTTGGTTAGTGAGGCACCACTGGCAAATGCTGAGTTCCATACCAAGGTAATTTCCTCATGGACCAAGGGAAGGGAAAAAGACATTGGGCAAGCATGAAACTAGGGCGCTTTTTTAAATTTGGCATTCGGCTTGAAAGTGATAATAATAGGGTAGTGGTCTGATATGGCAAGGTCAATGCATTGAGAGATGTCGGGCTAGCCCCACTGATGGATAATGTTTTTTGCAATATAGCTTCTATCAACTTTAGCTTTCCTCAAGTCGTCTCTAGATTGGAGGTTAGACTAGGAGAAGCCAAGTATCTTCAATATCCACTAGGTCTAGATGGAGCTTGATTTGGTTCCATGTATCTTTCTCCTCTCCGTCAATGGAGTGCCCCGTGTTGTCCCATTGACCCAAAGGGTCTTTCACCATGTTGACGTCCTCGCAGAGCATCACATTCTGGGAAAGCAAGTCCAAAGAGGCCCAAGTGTCCATCCGCTGTAAATCCCTATTTGGGGCATGCACAGAGACCAAGGTGAACTGGAAGGTGCCCCCAAAGGAGGCGGCAATCCAACAATGTTTCTCATCCTCATAGGAGTTGACTAGTCTACCAAATCAAAAGTTATTTATTCCAATAATTGTGCCACTTGCCCCCCTGGGGTGTGAAGTGGTGACTGAGACGTTGGTCAAAGAGATATGTTTGAGTTGTTTCTGAAGGTCCTCTTCATCGATTTTAATCTCTTGCATACATATGAAGTCTGGGTTTAGGCTATTATCTCGAAGCCACTGGCCAATAATGGTCACTCTTGAGGGATGAGTCAGCATACTATCTATTATAATCCTACAAAGTGTTATTATCATTGCATCTCGGGATCGTCAGATATTAGCATATCTTTGCTCACTAGTCTGATGATTGCTGCAGCCAGTAAATGTCGGGATGGAGCTCTGACTTGCTAAACTTCTTTCTATGCATGTAGTCCATCATTTTTTTATAAAATCACTCATGATTGTTAGTTTACTAAGTTAGTTAGAGTTCCCCAAAAGGAATTAAGCCAATTGCTATTATGCTTAGAGAACTGTTCAAAACACTCAACAGGTGTAAGAAAAAAAATAGCAAGTTTTTTACTCTTGGATCAACTCTTACCTATCTCTTTTGATTAGATTTTGGTGATTGGATGATGTTTTAACTTAAATCAAAGAACTTTTTGAGAATTTAGTTTATTTCTCATAAAGATAGTGATAATACTTTTGAACCTTGATTTGAATTGGTCCTTAATGTTTTGATTCTCAAACCAATTTGAGTATCCTAGAATCTCCAAGGTTTACATAAAGCTTTTCCTTCCCACTTCTTAGAACCTTGAAGATGACTCCCATATAATATATTTTTCTGAGAATGAAGTTCAATTGAATGGAATAGGTAACTGAATTATAACATCAGAGATAGATGTTATCTATAGAACTTGATCCATCTCTTTTTCTAAGTCCATGCACAAATACTACATTGAAATGGACCCAGTTAGATTACTAGTTGGAGAGTGTTAGAAAATCCACCTACTTCATATGTTTGTGCTAGGGATACCCAATTTGCACAAAGTGAAACATTGAATTAGGTAGGGATGTCTTAGAACCATTTTTATCATTTTTTCCACACTTTGCATCTCAGTTATTCATTCACATGCAAAGGAAGATGGTGTTTAGAATGATTTGGGCATGGATCAACCCACACCTAGAATCCCATCTTTTGATATTAAGCTTGAATAGAATTCCCTTCTAATAAAGAGGGGCATTAGAGAGATGAAGACCCTAGGGCATGGAGGAATACTCCACAATATACTTCCGCACATTTTACAAGATAAAAATGATTTAAGGGGGGAGGATTTTATATAGAAACATGGATTTAGAAATCTAAATATATGGATTCTAAGGATTGGAAACGTTGCCAATAACCCTTGGGTTCTAGGTGAACCCGTAGTTTATTTATTTATCCCAAATGAAGGGTTTGGACCTTATGATTAGTATTTCCTAAGGTATGCTACTTAGTCCTTAGGGAAGCCTTTACGGCTTTCGGAATTGCACATACAATCTTGAGAGGTATCCTTTTGGAGTCCATGTGAATACTCTCACATGAATATTTTCATCATGAGGGCCTTACAGAGTAGCCTCCTATGAAAAATTAATGGTGCTTGATCAAGGTGAGGCATTGAGCCTATTTATAAATTTATTACATCCTTGATGGATATGGTGGGTATAATCAGGTATATGTGACCGAGAGAGAAATTATCAAAATAACTCAATTCACTAATTAAAGTGTGGTTTCTTGCATAGGGAGGCCATTTGGTTCAATTAATGTAGCAAGCACATTCCAAATATGCGTGGGGAGATTTTCTTCTTGACTTGAATAATTTTATGAGAGTCTTCTTAAATGATTTCTCAATTTCAAGGAAAATGGAAAGCCAATTGTATCATCTATGCTTATATTTCATTAAATGAAAAGAAGCGCAATATCTATCCATCAAGCCAAATAATTAAGTGTTTGTGGTCCAGTATTACAAACCACTAGCTTGCTTAATTTCTAAGTCAAATAGTTGAAATGATAATTTTTGGATAGTAACTGATGATCTAGTCCCTATTATTCCTAAATAAACCCTTCCATTTTCAACAAAAATTCAATGTCATGATCATCACCAATGCTTTCCATCCCATATTTGTATTCCACTAAACAAAACAGCTCATGTCCCTTTTAAGCAATTTGAATGAATCTTCTACTAAGGTCAATCCTCTACTTGATGATTGAACTTTTCTTTTTCTCATGCACCCAAATTATATGCTCCAAGGAATTCTAAAGCATTCCATATTTTTTATGGAATCTTCTGAGGAATCAACATTGGAGATGTGTTGATGTTCATTTTAGTCTTAAATTAGAAAGCATATTATACCATCCAAAGGGAATCAACAAAGAAATGTAATTGCTGAGTTACTCAAAGGAAGTATTTGATGTTGACTTAATATTAAAGATTTTTAATAGTCTCTATTGGATGAGATGTTTCTCCTCCTTGTGGACCATTTGACATTATCATACTTGGATAAGCAATAGAATATAGTTAGATGATTAGCACAATACTTTGTTTTATAAGAATTTGAGTATCTTGTAGTTCATTACTTAGGATAGTCACATGTAATCATAAACCTTTTCCCGAATTGGATTTCATTAAACGAGCTCAAGGTCGTTGATGATCACTTTCCTATGATTATGTTCTTCAAATTCTTTTATGTGTAGTCATATGTTTTCAATTCAAAGACAATAACGCGTCTAATATGGACATGATCTGAAGAGTTTTTATTTTCTTTTTCCACTAATTTGATGTTACATCACTCGTAGACAATGGAAGAAAAATGGGTTGCCCTCCTTCGTGGCCAATTTCCTATTATTCCATATTTGTAAGGTATCTAACTTTGTTTTATACTAAAATCAAATATCTTTTTTTTTTGTGCATGTCATGAATTATGGGCTTAATTGTGTCCATTATTTGAGAAAATTAAATTGAAGGCGATTTTGAAATGGCATATGACAATCTACTTTGCACAAATATTCTTTTCAAATATTTTTAGAAACATGATCCCTACCAATGTATATGATCCATGAACTTTGTATAGGTCTCCTCAACGACCTATTTTACCAATGGAACCATTCTAGAAATGGGGATTGTATTCTATCAATCTTATTATCCTACTCTTCGGTGCAAGAGATTCTTGTATATGATAGGTTGATTCTTGTCCTTACAAAAATTCTCAACATTAAGAAAATTTTATCTATATTTATCTATATGCTAGGTTGATTCTTGTCCTTATACAAATCCTCAACATTAAGAAAATTTTAAAAACATTGTTAAATCTTTTTGGCTTCAAATAAAAAGGATGTTCACCCAATGACAATAAGACCAATTTAATAGTGAGGAAACTTTGATAACTTATACAAATTTACAACATTGAATAAAATAATACTTTTATGAATTTTGAAGATCTATAAAATATTATTTTTAATGAAACTAGAAAGAAATAAAATATTATTTACATGAATAAAAAATGAATAAATATTGTTCCTACATTCTCCACAAAATAAAAATATCTTGATTTGGTTACAAGTTTTAGATCATTCGTTTTAGACATTTCCAATAATATGTTTCTTGTTTCCAATTGCATGCATACAATTTGATTAAATATTGAAAAGTTTTGAATAACCTTGTAAGAACAATGATCCACATGATTACTAACTCATCATTTCACAAAATCTACCTCTTCATATAAACTTGTATCTACACAATATCCACTATATCCATTGATTCACCTATCTAATTTTACACAAAATGTGATTCAGCTACAAACTTCACATATCTAAAAAATATCATAAGAACACCTATACCATGCAAAATCATGGTTACATATCATCTGTTTTCAGTTGTCTTCTTTGATGAAAACTCATAACATGCAAAAGGATCATGTTTCCAAATACAAAACTCAATCGGATTCCATTAAAGAAGTGTATAGAATAATAAAAACATTGAATGATCAATAATAAAAATGCAAACAATTTTGGATCTAGTGAGTAGGAAATATGGTGATAGATAAAGAGTGTATACATTCTATTCAAACAACATAAGTAAACTAAGATTAACCTAATAAATGAACAAACTTACCCATAAGGGGTGAGAGATGCACATACCCACCCAACCAACCCCAACGATATATATCCTTCCAAATCTAAGAGGAAAAATGAAGAGAGTTAGCCAAATATCTCCTCCACATGGATGTTAATCGAAGGCCTCTTAACCATGGAGGTCACATGAAATCAAATGACTGAACATTAGTAGGTTCCTAATTTTAAAGTGAAATGAGGTTTAGAGTTTTTTGAAGATGGTCTAGTACATAATAAAGGACATGAAATTAGCACTTTATTATGTTGATGGACCTTACATATTGGTCATGTACAGGAAATAGGTCACCACTACACGGGTGGCCATAGATTAGAATGTTGAGTTTTTCTTGCTAGTACATAATAAAGGACATGAAATTAGCACTTTACAAGTTGATGGACCTTACATATTGGTCATGTACAGGAAATAGACCACTACACGGGTGGTCATAGATTAGAATGCTGAGTGGTAGTGGACCACTAATATGGGTAGTTAGTACTATGTGGGTAGTGGCCACTCATATGCTACCACCCATCCGTCTATGGAAGGCTACACTTCTTTGTTGGTCTCTATATAGATGACTTCTACACTATTTCAAATATGATGTTAAGCACTCATATTGGTACCTTCTATCCCGTCATCTAGAATTTGTTTGTATCCTCATCTAAGCTCCAACTTTGGGAGTGCATGGGTGGATGAAACCCTCAAGGTCCTAGAGTAACAAATGTTTACGAATCCATGTATTATCTCCTTTTTTATGGTTTTCTAGTGAAGTTTTAGTGTTTTGTCTTCTGTCACATTTTCTTACACAGTATAGGATTCCAAATGGCTTTGATAATCCACTAGCAAAGAATGCACACTCTACAAAATTATGGAAATCTATCAATGGTATCTTCAAATTTTCTCATGAGTGGCTAGAGTAATTAATCTTTTGAGGGAATCATTTTAAAATCTAGCTATAGTAGGAGTGCAAACACCACAAATTCATCCACCGTGCTCTAGTGAAGCAAGACTTGATGGTACAAACTATACATCATGGAAGTTCAAGCTAACTAAAATATTAGATTTATGAGCTTCTAGAGACATTTTTGGGTATTGATCTTCAAGCAGGCGGAACCATAGATCCTAACAACCATGGAAATATGATTTCTCACAAAGCAGGTATGCTACTAGCATGGAAATGAAAAAATTTAGATGTACTTGGTGCACACTAGCTATACTGATAGTATTATCACTTTGATGCATCTTACTCCCAAAGATTGAGAGGTATGGAAAATATAGAAGAATTAACATGGAAATACAGAAGTAGATCAGGATACAAAGAAGAACTAACTCACTATTGAGAGGTTATCTCTCTCTCTTTCTATATATCTGCGTCTCTCTCTCGCCTTTTTTGTACGCATGTACATCTGTATTAAGTACGATATATATATATATATGTGTGTGTGTATATATATATATATATATATATATATATATATATATATATATATATATATATATATGTATATATATATGTATAGATATATATATATGTATATATATATATATGTATATATATATATATATATATATATATATATATATATATATATATATATATATATATATATATATATATATATATATATATGTATATATATATATATATATATATATATATATATATGTATATATATATATATATGTATATATATATATATATATATATATGTATATATATATATATATATATATATATGTATATATATATATATATATATATATATATATATATATATATATATATATATATATATATATATATATATATATATATATGAATGTAGGCGTTATTGAGTGTTATTTATCTCTCTTTTATGTGATAGATATGAATGGATGTCTTCTTCGTTGAATATGTGATATAGAAGAAGGTCTCATGAGTTAAACAATTATGCAATTATAACAGAGCGTATGCCCTTGAACAGAGCGCTTGTAAATTGTATCCAATCTTGAAAAGCAAAACAAATTTCTCTTGTGTGAGTAAAAGTTACGCCTACCTTATGTCTTAAACTACCAAAGTACAAGGAGGAATAGTACAGAAGCCTGTGATTTCAATAACATCGAGCACCAAGGGGGATGTCGAAGGAAAAAGCCACGATCTTTTATCTCTTCGCTGTGAATGAAGCCCTCAACGGAAGAGGACAAGCCAATCATCATCTGTTAGAAATGTCGAAGTCTAGACCGGCAAGATAAATCAGAGGCTTTTCTAATAGATTCATCAGAGTTAAAGATCGACATTAGTTCTAGTGACGTTATTCAGATGTTTAAGAGCATGCGCATAAGCATTGCATCTCGTTTCACTACTGGCTATGTATAGAAGGCGGAAGGACTCGTGTATATGATTGTCTCTAAAGAGATAATGCTCCATGGCGATTTGGCAAGCTGATACCACCTTCAGCTACACTAAGTACACTCTCTATACTAAGTACACGGTCTATCGAAGTAGTAGAAGAACACTGTGGAATCTGCGCAATCAATCCAGCGATGTTTTTTGATGGCGGAGGCGGATTTTACAATGATGATGGCGTAGAAATCTCTGCAGATTATCTGTTGTTTTTGGGAGGGTGGGTCTCAGCGACATTGTAGTCCACTTTGAAAGTGGTCTGCGCCAAAACTCTATTCCTGACGTCTGATTTTTGGTGATGTAATATACCAATAATGTAACCGAGCCTCCGACTTCGATATGAAAGCTTTAGCCGTGTGGAGCTGAAAACGTTCATCTGCACGCGAGACAACACAGGTTTCATCGAATTCTCGATCAGCAATATCTATACTAAGTAAGTTCATTGACATAAGGCAGAAAGTGCAATGGTCGATACTACATGCACTAATCTATAGCCCAAAACGTTTATCTGCACGCGAGACAACACAATTTCCATTGAACTCTCGATCAGCATTATCTGTCTCTAAATAAGTTCAGTGGTACAAGGCAGAAAGTGCGATGGTCGATATTACATGCACTAGTGTAGATGTCTTACCTTGGCATTTGGATCGGAAGCTGAAGCAAGCTGAAAGGTCGGGTTACTGACACGCCCACTCTTCGTGTCTCCTCTTAGAGTTGAAATGCTGCGTGGATCTGTCAATGCAAATAGTCAATGAAGAGATAAGTATAAATTGTGTTTCACCTGAAACGAACAAAATCTGTGTAAATGCTCACCTTCAAGGACGAAACCGTCTGTCCTCTCCAATAATACCATCACCGTCAAGATAAAGAATATCCTCAGGATTAACATAATAGTAGCAGGATATGTGAATATGATCATGAAACGCAGACTTCTGATAGTAGTTGACCGTGGTATTACTGCATCGACTTTCAGTAGAAAGTCGATGCCTGGCATCGATGCACACACAAAATCGATGCCATGCATCGATTCCTTATGTTTCGTTCGTTGTATTGAAGAGCTCATTTAATTGTCTTTCCACTTTATTCTGCAGAAACCAAAGAAAAGTAAGTCTGCAAAGCTAGTAGATGATTGCCCCCTTGCATTCCTGGCTCACATTCAAAGAGCAAGGCATGAGAAATCTAGACTGAAAGCCAAGGAGATTGATTTTGATGATGAACCTGATCTGAAATGTTTCTCCAATCCCCTAGACCCCCTTAGGCCTGTATATTACAATGTATTCTGTAGTGATGTAAATAACATTTGTTCTGTTGTGCCTAGAAAGCATTTCTCCCTTCTCATAGCAGACATACCCTATGGATTTAGGATGTTGGGATCAATTAATGACAATGAACCCTTCAAACACCCTCAGATTCGGAAGATGGTCACTGATTTTGCAGAGTTGACTATGTCTCCTCTTTGGAGGATAGTAATTTTCCATAGCAGAGACCAGTCTTTCTGTGTTTCAACTGCTTTGAAGGCAAGATGTCATGCTGTGGAGTGCCTCACGTGGTAAGTAATCTTCTTTCTATCTCCATGGCTTTAATGATGCTCTCTGTCACTTATAGTTCTTGTTGGCAGGGTGAAGACAAACGTCAATCACACTCCTTTGCATAGGTTTGTGAGCTCCACTGAATGCATCAGAGTTGGCTATTATGATGAAGTAAGCAAAAGGAGAGTCAGGGAGCATTGCAATGAGAATGGGATCTCAAATGTGCTCATGTTCCCAGCCGTTACCAAGAAACTTCGTCATGTAGCTGGGGATAGGACATTGGTTAACCCCTATCAGAAGCCACAAAAGCTCATAATGAGATTGCTTCAACTATTCTCCAATGATGATGATTGGGTATTAGACGTTTTTTCGGGCATAGGTAATTTCAATTTTAACAATTTTCATTAGTCATAATGTTGATTGGCCTCTAAGTGGTTTTCTGCTGTTTCAGGAACGACTCTGGCTTGCTCCTTAAAGATGTTCAGACACTGCATAGCTGTGGAGAAGGATGATGCTCAAGTGAGCTTCATTAGAATGAGAATCAATGGGCTGAATGAATGCCCAGATGAAGACCAAGAGGTTGGAAGGAAGCACATTGCAGACACGGAGAGATTCCAACCGGCTTCAAGGGAGCCTGTTCCCCCACTTGCAGATGAACCGGGGGACATGGCTGACCTTGAAGAGCCAATCTTGGAGCAAGAGAGACAGGAGATGTGTTCTAATGTTCCAGAGGATCCCATTATGCTTGAGCCTGAGGAAAGCTATGATCAGCTTCTATTGTAGATTCATATTACTCTTGTAAAACACATGAAATGTAAAACATCATTTTAATAGAAATATAATGCCGAGTTCTGCTTCCACTTTGTGTTAAGCTTGACTTATCTTGAGCATTTCTCTGATGAATGCGTGAATGTTTCTTAGTATAATTTTGTTGATTATAATCTTCTCTTGGGAATGCTTTTGTGAAGTTTATTTCATATTCTGTGAATATGGCCCAACATTCAATGACGATCTTAACTATACAAAGGGGATGATCTTAATTGCCTTGTTAAAATGTTTTGATTTTTGCAACACATGTACTCTGATTTTCGAGTAGCTTTTAATCAGCTATAATCTGTGCTTGTTGAGGTTATAGATGTAATGAAGGAGCTTCCCGAACTCTTACTTGTACCTTCAACTCTAATCTCTTGTCAGAGATCATGATGTGGGATTCTTGATCGTGCTGAACAACTAGTTTTCATGGCACCAAGTATTTTAACATATCTATCTTGACTACTTGGGATATGGGATCAAGCTTCTAGTCAATATTTACAAGCAAGAACATTTGATGCTTTCTAGATATTGTAAAATGCCCACTTTATTGCTTGATATCATGGTCTTTAGGTAAAAAGGAATAGAGAACATGTCTTTGTTCTCCTTTGTTGTGACTCAGTGTTATAACCATTTATGTTTTAAAGGAAAGAATAGAAGTATTTGGAGCTTTCAAACATTTTCATGCCTATGCATAAAGAGTTACAGGTCAAAAGCTCAAGAGGTTAAGGTCTGATGGAGGGGGAGAATACTTCTCCCAAGAATTCAATGATTATCTTTGGAATGCAGGTATCAAGATATAAATAACTTGCAGGTATACACCTCAACACAATGGGGTGGTAGAAAGGAGGAATAGAACATTGGTTGAGTTTGCAAGAGCAATGTTAAAAGAAAAGAATTGCCCTAATTATCTTTGGGCTGAGGCTGTAAATACAGCTACATATCTTGTGAATAGGTTACCATGTGCAGCTCTAAATGGAATGACCCCTTATGAAGCATGGTAAGGTAAGAAACCAACACTTGATCATTGAAGGGTGTTTGGATCAATTGCCTATGCTTATGTACCATCACAACTCAGACATAAGCTTGAACCAAAGGCTGAAAAATATGTATTTATTGGGTATGATGAAAAGCACATGGGTTATAGGCTATGGAGTCCTCTATCTAAACAATTTATTGTTTCTAGAGATGTGACATTTGATGAACAGAAGAGTTGGTATGTAGATAAAGATTGTAATCTTGAAACATTTGAAGAAGAGGTAGGAAGAAGTGAAAGAGGTAAATCACATATGCAGGTAGATGGAGATAAAGATCATATGCAAGCAAGCACATCCAGGATTGGATCATATAGAAGAAATGAAGATGTATCCAGATTTGATGAAGAAGTATATCCAGATACACATGAAGAGTGTGAACCAAGAAGATCAACCAAAATGAGGAAACAGCCTGCAAGGTATTCTTATGATACTTCTTATTTGACTCAGAAGAACTATGCTTACATGATTAAGGAAGATGAAGAACCTCAAAGCTATGATGAATCAAAAGGTAAGAGACAATGGGAAGAAGCAATGAAGGAAGAGCTTAATGCACTTGAAGAAAACAAAACTTGGGAACTTGTTCCAAAACCTATGGTAAGAAAATGATTGGAAATAAATGGGTTTACAAAATAAAGAAGCATGCAGATGGAAGAATAGCCAGATACAAAGCTAGATTGGTGGTTAAAGGCTATGCTCAAACTCATGGCATAGATTATGATGAGACAGTCAGTCCTATAGCAAAGATGTCAACTATAAAGACAATCATTGCTATTACAGCATCAAAAGGATGGACATTGAGTCAATTGGATATAAAGAATGCATTTTTGAATGGATATATATCAGATGAGGTTTACATGGAGCAACCGCAAGGGTTTGCAGATTACAAGTTTCAAAATTATGTTTGCAGATTGAGAAGAGCACTTTATGGATTAAAGCAAGCTCCAAGAGCTTGGAACTATAGACTTGTGAAGTATCTTAACGATCTTGGATATCAAAGTTCAAAGGCAGATGCAAGTTTACTTATCAAGAGAACAGATGAAGGTATGATCTATATTTGTATTTATGTAGATGACATTATAATCATAGGTACTTCAAATGAAGGAATCAAGGAGATGAAGAGATTACTTGAGAAGGAATTTAAGATAAGTGATCTAGGAAAATTGTCATATTTTCTTGGAATGGAAATCACTTATGCAGAACATGGCATATATGTATCACAAAGAAAGGTATCTTTTGAATCTTCTAAAGAAGTTTAACATGGAGAGTTGAAAAGAGGCATCAACACCACTAGAGGTCAATCATAAACTCAGCAAATATGATGGTGTAGAGTTCAAAGATATGAGGAAGTATCAATCTTTAGTGGGAAGCTTTATTTATGCTACACTAACAAGACCTGATCTTAGTTATGCAGTGGGAGTTCTTTCTCAGTTCATGCATTGTCCAAAGGATCCACATTGGATTGCAGGTCAAAGAGTTCTTAGATATATCAAAGGAACTTTGAAGGAAGGATTATATTATCCTTTTACATCCGATATAAGGTTGAGAGCATATAGTGATTGAGATTGGGCATGAAGTCAAGATGATAGAAGGTCAACACATGGATATATGATGTACAAGGGAGATAAACTTGTGAGTTGGTGTTCAAAGAAACAACATACAGTGGCTTTATCATCAACTGAAGCTGAGTACAAAGGACTTGTGGAAGCAGCAAAAGAAGTGATATGGATGTAGACCTTGTTTAAAAGCTTGGATATTGATCAAGGTATATCCATCATACATGGAGATAATATGAGTTCATTTATCCTGCAGCAAATCCTGTATTTCATGCAAGAACAAAACATATAGAGATACAATATCATTTCTTGAGAGAAAAGGTAATGGAGAAGGAGCTTGAAGTGGTATACACTTCTAAAAAACATCAGATTGCAGATATTATGACAAAGTGCTTGGATGGAGTGAAGACAACTAGATTCAAAGAGATGGTAGGAATATAAGAGAAGAAGATTACATGAAGAAGTCTAAGGATGCTAATTAGTGATTGAGGGGGAGGTGTTGGGGTTTCGCTCACTAATTAGACATGAATATATGAAGATATATGAGCGAAGAAGAAAGACAAAGAGAAGTGAAGGCAAAGCACTCAGAAAACTAAGCCTAAGTGAAGGGACAAATTCACTCTTGTAATTTAGTGCAAAATTAAAGT
Organism: Ceratopteris richardii; assembly: GCA_020310875.1. Classification (NCBI taxonomy): domain Eukaryota; kingdom Viridiplantae; phylum Streptophyta; class Polypodiopsida; order Polypodiales; family Pteridaceae; genus Ceratopteris; species Ceratopteris richardii. Next base: position 181,868,364 of record CM035411.1, read on the forward strand.
CTAGTCTTGACATAGAATCTTATAAATTACGAGTTTGAGTCTAGGAGTATGTAGACCATACGTATGTAAGTCAATTTGAGTTGAAAAACATTGAGTGAACCCAATTTTTTAATTCTTGATTGAATAGAGAAAAGTCGGGTTTTTTCTGAGAGAGATGTTGAGGAAGAACTACTCAGTATAGGAGAGTTTTCCATGGCTATGAGGAGAATGAGGCCAAGCCATTTT
>CM035411.1:181873588-181878588 GCA_020310875.1 Ceratopteris richardii
GTCTATCTGTCTATATGTCTATCTATCTATCTATCTATCTATCTATCTATCTATCTATCTATCTATCTATCTATCTATCTATCTATCTATCTATCTATCTATCTATCTATCTATCTATTTTTGTATCTATCTATCTATCTATCTATCTATCTATCTATCTATTTATCTATCTATCTATCTATCTATCTATCTATCTATCTATCTATCTATCTATCTATCTATCTATCTATCTATTTGGTTCGTGCAATTACTCCAAGCCTAAATACTTGATCATTTATTCTAAATATCATATGTACATTCATGTATCATCACATGACTAAACTCTTGTAAAAGATTGAGTTTTTACTCATTGTAAAAGTGCATAGAAGGAATTACTTCAATCATGAATACTTGGGAGACTCTTTTCATGAATTATTGATGCATTAGATGGAGATTGAGATCCTAAATTCTAGAGATAAGTTTTGGTAGAAGTTTGAATTTGAAATTGATAAAGAAGCTCCAACCTTAGCTATAAAAAGAGCGCTTCAAAAGTCACATTTGTGCAACCCGATTTGAAGAGATTTTTAGATAGATTTATATTTAGATCACACCATAGTTCTATCACTACACTCACATTGAGTAATCATTCATTTCCAAGGCTATTGTAATCTATGTGCATTAGTACATATAGTTCTCCTATATCTAAACTCTTCTACTCTGTCATGTACCACTTAGAATAGTGAACTTCTCTGACTTGTTTCTCAGTGTATACTTGATCAATTGATGTGACTTAAGATTTAGTGCACTATATAGTTTTGTGCTACAAAGTTTCTTTATCATTGTGTTATCCAATCGCGAGTTATGAGCTAAATAGTGCTCACTTGTCTGCATACTCCTACTACCCAAAAATGTGGAGATTCACCTCTAACTTGTTAAGCATCATTCTCTGAGCATGGTCCATCATTTCAAGTGACATAACTTGCAAATGTTAGCTATGCAAGTTAGTTGATATGCACAAAATAATTTTATTCAATTCTTACAGAGAGGGAGTACTATTCATTTCTTTGAGTAGGTATAGTGACCAAAATAGCAAGTTTTGGTTGATATCCTATCAACTATAAGTATTACTCATTGACTTTTCTTCAAATTTCTTAATATACCTTATTAAGTTGTGTAGTTTTTTATTGCGGACATATTTCCTTCTACCTTGGTGGAAGAACAACCACTTCATAGTCTTACATGTACCTTCCAAGCATTGCATGCAGATGTTGGGTTGATAGTCTTTCCACAAGGCCGTCCTACTCAACTATTGCGTGAGAGAGTTTTCTTTTACACACATACATATGTTGTACCCTCTTCATCAAATGATTTTGTCAAGTTATAGATGATTAAGGTAGATTCTCTTTTAAAGCTTGAGTGGCCACAACCTGATATATGGACATTAACATCTTTGAAGCATAAGATGGTGATGGACATACACAACTCTTTGAAATTCACAAGAGTTTGAAGATCTCTAGGATTACATTGGGGTGTTCCTGTTCATTCTTTTATACATTTATTTTAGATGTTCACAATTCTAGAGACTTCAACAATGTTCATGTTAAAAGATATCACTTATGAGTAGGTGGAGGGTTTATTAGGTGATAATTGAGGACTTGTAGAAGGATGCACCAAAGGGGATATATACCTTTGTAAAATTGGTGCAACAAGCATAGGATTTTGATACTTGAAACATCATACTTCATTGTACATTAGATTCTATTATGATCATTGGATGTGTAAACTTGGTGAATGGATACCATTACAAAGTTCTGAGGGTTTTTTAATTTTCAGTTGAAATTGAGATAAATCTTCCCAACAACGAAATGGAAGTTATTTCAGTAAATCATCATTGAAATCTTGCCAACCTGAGAGAACATATAGTAATAATGGGATTTGAGGATCTAGATCAATCAAAGTTCAGAATACAAGGGCATAAGGTAAACATCATATGGTATTTTTTCTTTTGTTTATACAAATTTTTATATTCAAATATGTTATTTTAAAGTTTTCTATTTGTCTGCAGATTGGTAAGAGATTGGAGGATAAAAATTAAAGTCCTTCTTGAATGGAGTGTAGATAGAACTCAACTTTCATTGTCATAGCTCAAGAACTATTAAAGTACTAGAGTGTACACACAACCTATTTTCCATTCATAATCCTTCCTCTGCTACACTGTATTTAACATGCAAGACATGTAGCATGTAAAATTTTTTGATTTCAATATGATGTACAATTTGCCAAATCTTTGATTTTTCCCATGGCAATTTATTATAATTTTAAAATTCTGAGATTTTTTTTTGTGTAGATGTGGTGTATCTTATTTTGCTTAATGATTCTGTTCAATCTTTTTTATGAGCCAAAGTTTTTTTTTGAGAGTTTTGTGCATGATTCTTTTATTTGAAGGTATCACTTTTAGTTTTAAAATGGGTCCCACTCACTTAAAAATTTTGAAACTACTATAAAAGCAACACTTATTCTCTCATTTCTCACTTTTGCAACCAAGAAGAGCTAGAAGCACTCGCAGAGCATGCACACAAGCTAGTATCGTGCGCAATGGCTGCCTCAGCCTCTAGTACCCTGCAACCCAAACATCCTCGAGAACTCTTCAATGAGTTCTTAGAATCAACTGAGTTCAAAGGTCAACATACATACACATACACATACACATACACATACACATACACATACACATACACATACACATACACATACACATACACATACACATACACATACACATACACATATGCATATGCATATGCATACATACACACACACATATACATGCACACAAACACTCATATACATGTTATAGGGTTAGGGTTTTAGGATTAGGGTTTTTTACTTTTACACATATACACACATAATACATACACACATGCACACATATACACATGCATACACACATACACATACACATACACATACACATACACATACATACATACATACACACACATGCATACATACATACAGACACACCTACATACATACATACAGACACACACACATACATACATACATACATACATACATACATACATACATACATACATACATACATACATACATACATACATACACACATACACATAGAATGAGAGAGAGAGTCACACGCACACACATGCACACATACACACACGTGACATATACATACACACATATGCATGTTTTAGGGTTAGGGTTAGGGTTTTTGGTTGTTACATATATACACACATGCATACACACATATACACATATGAACACATAATACATATGCACATTCACATATATATACACGTGCATACACACATACACACACATACATTCATAGACACACACACACATACATACATACATACAAACATATATATATATATATATATATATATATATATATATATATATATATATATATATATATATATATATATATATATATATATATATATATATATATATATATATATATACACACACACACATGCATACACACATACACATATGTAACATATACATACACACATATGCATGTTTTAGGGTTAAGGTTTTTGGATTGTACATATATACACACATGCATGCACACATATACACATATAAACACATAATACATATACACATACACATATATATACACATGCATACACACATACACATATATACATGTTTTAGGTCTAGGTCTTCAGAATTAGGATTTTACGATTTTTACATAGATACACATATGCATACACACACACAGACATATATATATATTCACCTACACATATATATACACAAGCATACACACATACACCTATTTTAGGTCTAGGTCTTTAGGATTAGGGTTTTAGGGTTTTTACACATGCAGATGAATATTTACACATATAGAAATATATATACATAATACATGTACACATACACATGTATATACATAGGCCGACACACATATACATGTGTTCTAGTTTTTGTTTATAAATATCATGTCTATGTGTCCCATTTCGTTGTACAGGATTCATGATTTATTTTGCTCATGTCTTTTGTATTTGACAGTATGTTTTGCTTTATCAAATCAATATTTTGTTGCCTGTCATACATGTCACATGTAGTTGGGTTTTTCTTGGGCAAAGTGGATTATCTTTTGCTACACGAGAGCATGGGAATGTTGCTGTAGCAAGAGACAACACACTCTGCACAAAAAAATTTTGCAGATATGGTCATCGGTATAGGCGATGGTATAAGCGTCGGTATCCCTAGGCACATACCGATGCTTATACCGACCATTTTGCCCAGGGGCATACCAAGGCTTATCGTCGCTTATACCGTCGCAAATACATGCATATTACATACACACACACATTTATATACACACTCACATATGTATACACACTCACATATGTATACACACATGCATACATGCACATACACATACACACACATCACATATACATACACACATATACATGTTTTAGGGTTAGGGTTTTAAGCTTAGGGTTTATGAATTTCTCTTTTCTTTTGTTTTGCAAGAGATTTTTGGCATCAGTTCTTTGGAATTCGATGAAGGAAAACATTAAGTGGACTTTCACAACAACGCTCCAAACAATTACGTCGATGTAAGTGATTTTTTTGTTTTCGATTGATATAGAGTGAGATAGAGAGAGAGAGATGAAAGAAAGAGAGAGATACAGACACACATATTTGCATATACACACACATACATACATGCATACACACATGCATATTACATACACACACATATAAATACACACTCACATATGTATACACACACATATGTGCATACACATGCATATGCATACATACATACACACACATATGCATGTACACACACACATACATACATCCATACATACATGCATATTACATACACACTCACATATGTATACACACATGCATATGCATACATACATACACACACATATGCATGTACACACACACTTACATACATACACATGCATATTACATACACACGCACATATTAATACACACTCACATATGTATACACA
>CM035411.1:181881088-182038588 GCA_020310875.1 Ceratopteris richardii
TTCATTTATTAGGTTAATTTTAGTTTACTTATGTTGTGTGAATAGAATGCATATGCTCTTTATCTATTGCCATATTTTCTACTCACTAGATCTAAAATTGTTTGCAGTTTTATTTTTTATCATTCGTTGTTTTTATTATTCTATACACTTCTTTCATGGAGTCGGGTTGAGTTTTTCATTTGAAGATATGATCCTTTTCCATGTTATGAGTCCTCATCAAAGTAGATAACCTAAAAAGAGATGATACATAACCATGATTTTGCATGGTATAGGTGTTCTTATGATATTTTTTAGATATGTGAACTTTGTAGCTGAATCACATTTTGTGTAAAATTAGATAAGTGAATCTATGGATATAGAAGATATTGTGTAGATAGTTGTACTAGTTTCTATGAAGAGGTAGACTTTGTGAAATGGTGAGTTAGTAATAATGTGGATCATTGTTCTTACAAGGATAATAAAAATTTTTGAATATTTAATCAAATTGTATGCATGCAATTGAAAACAAGAAAGATATTATTGGAAATTTCTAAACAGAATGATCCAAAATTTGTAACCAGATCAAGAGATTTTTCTTTTGTGAAAAATGTAGGAACAATATTTATTCATTTTTTATTCATGTAAGTAATATTTTATTTCTTTCTAGCTTCATTAAGAATACTACTTTATAGATCGTCAACATATAGATAAATATATAAAAGTCATAATAAAAGACTCTCTTGTACTGAATAGTAGGATAATACGATTGATAGAATATAATCCCCATTTCAAGAATGGCTCCATTGGTAAAATAGGTTGAGGATACCTATACAAAGTTCAAGGATCAAATACATTGGTAGGGATCATGTTTCCAAAAATATTTGAAAAGAATCTTTGTGCAAAGTAAATGGTCATACGCCATTTCAAAATTGCCTTCAAATTAAATTTCTTGAAAAATAGAAACAGTTAAGCCTATAATTCATGGCATGCACAAAAGGAGAATACATTTGATTTTAGTATAAAAAAAAGTTAGATATCTTAAAAATAGAGAATTATAGGAAATTGGTTGCGAAGGGGGGCCAACCATTTTTCTTCCATTGTATACAAGTGATGTAACATCAAATTAGTGGAAAAGAAAAATAAATCTTTAGATCATGTCCATACTAGAGGCGTTTGAAGACCATATGACTACATATAAAAGAATTTGAAGACCATAATCATAGAAAAGTGATCATCAATGACCTTGAGCTCGTTCAATGAATTGACCTTGATCATCATAACCATATGTTTGAATTGAAAACATATGAGTCTATTTCTTATCCAAGAATGATAATGTCAAATGGTCCACAAGGAGGAGAAATGCCTCACCCAATAGAGGCTACTAAAACTCTTCAATATTATAATTCAACATATTCAAATACTTCCTGTCAATAACTCAGTAATTACTTCTTTTTTGTTGATTACCTTTGAATGGTATACTATTGCTTTCTAATAACAATTTAAGACTAAAATGAACATCAACACATTTCCAATGTTAATTCCTAAAACTTCCACAAAAAATGTGAAATGCTTTAGACTACCTTGAAGCATACAATTTGGGTGCATGAGTAAAAGAAAAGTTCATTTGTCTAATACATTAGGAAAAAAAATGAACCCTGCATGGGCCTTCTGGCTTAAGGAGTGATTAGTGATGGACCAATGAGAAGAGGGTGTTGGACATAGTCTAGTACCTTAATCACATAGGCTAGCAATAGGCTTCCCTTGGTTTGGGCTAGTCAAAACCACACAAACATCCTAAAATTTGTGGTTTTGTTCTTTAGGTGTTTTTTGAAAGACATGGGGTTCAAACTCAACCCTTGGATGCCTTCAAGATTCAATGGCTATGATTAATCAAAACAAAATGGGTCACTTTAAATTATAGCCCTTAGATGTTGCTTACATCTATGCTCCCAAAAAAAAGGCACCTTCAATTTGGGCCATTTGATCCTGAAACAAATCAATGGATGAAATTTGATCCTTATATGGATCATTTCCTACTCAATCCATACCACCCATTCTCCACAAGATCCAACGGATGAAAAGCTGTGTGAATCTAGAATGCCTTTCTCTCTCATACCACAAATTTTTGGATTTTTGTCATTTAGTGCCAAAGCGTGCACCTATTTGCCTTCTACTGATGGTTGGGTTTCAATCTCAACCATCAATTGGAAATATGATCGCACGATGGAGGTTAGGTGAAATTTGTGAAATTTTACTCTCTCTCTTTGCATGGCTATAGCTATTTTGTTGTTTATTGCTAGACACTATGCGCTTGTGTTGTCTTCTAGTTCCCATTCTTTTCCATGTAATCATGACCATACAATCCAAAAATCCAATGGCTAGAAATGCACACGATTTCTCTCTTTGAGCATATGTCTTTTTTATTCTTTATTCCAAATGACAATACCACTAGTGGTATTTCCCAACCTCTTAATCCACTTGATTAGCCATTTTAATCCCTAAATATTAGGAATCCTTACAAGGCCCATGCAGGGTTTAGTTTTTTCCCTAATGAGAGGATTGGCCTTACTATAAAGTTCATTCAAATTGCTTAGAAAGGATAATGAGCTATTTAGTTTAGTGGAATACAAATATGGGACAAAAAGCATTGGTGATGATCATGACATTGAGACTTCATTGAAAATGGAAGGATTTATTTAGGAATAATAGGGACAAGATCATCAAATACTATAAAAAATTATCCTTTCAACTATTTGATTTAGAAATTAAGCAAGCTAGTAGTTTGTAATAGTGGACTACAAGCACTCACTTGTTTGGATTGCTGCATAGATGCACTTATTTTCATTTAATGAAATAGAAGCATAGATGTGGCTTTCATTTTCCTTGAAATTCAGAAACTAGTTAAGAAGACTCTCATAAAATATTTGAAGTAATATTTGAAGTCAAGAAGAAACCCCCCCATGCATATTTGGAATGTGCTTGCTACATTAATTGAACCAAATGGACTGAAGACTTTACTAATCCCAAAAAAATAACTACTCAGAATAATCCACGATATCGTGTTTATCCAGGCAAGTTCCATAGTTATTCCATTTACACACAAAAGTTATTTCAGAGCAGAGGACTGAAAATCCTCGTGTCACCAGTTCAAATCTGGTTCTTGGCAATTAAAAAGTAGGAAAACAAAACTGATTCTTTTATTCCCGGAATTAATAGAAAAAACTAATTTGAACCAATGTCAAAATAATAAATATCAACGAGATCCTTAAAAAAAAAATATTTATTTGTTTGCTGAAGTATAAATAAAATAAGACAGAATAAAATAGCTTTCTTTTAGACTGATCTCTTGCGTACAGGATAAGACTTTGCTGGAGACATTCCATCCAAGGTGAATAACGTGCAGTGCTCTGTGCTCAAACAGATCCGGGGGATAGAGTAACATGCGAGGTAAAGAACAGTCCGATCTACTCGCCGCAATCAAACTCACCAAATTATTCGAAAGCGACGAGAAGTCTATTGACTTGTTAAACCATAACATAGATATGCCGAAAAAGATGATATCAGTAATATTATACTGATGATGAACATTTTGTTTGATCTTATGGTGCTAAAGTTTACCGTTAAGGTAAACGGAGGAAAGCCCTGAAGAGAGGTCAGAGGGCCCATACCACCTGCCTACCTTTGCTGGTTCCGACACCACTTGGCGAACGAATGCCAAGAAGTAGAAGGGAAGGAGCCTATGCATTTGTCACGCTCTGAGAGCCGGAGGGAAGAGGGGTCATTTCCGATGAACGAACCCTTTCATCCGTCAAGTTAGAGAGCCGTGTGATGGGTGACTATCTAGCCCGGTTCGGAGAGCATTTATGTAGCCTGCACCAGTTAGTTACGGGAACCTAAACGGGAAACGCTGTAGCAAGACAAGAAAAGACAAGACCAACATGGTCCTTCTTGACTACATGGTGTAGCTTCTTGACTACATGGTGTAGCTTCTTGACTACATGGTGTAGCTTCTTGACTCGCAATTACTAAAATACTTGTTAGAGAAGTGGGAATTCGTGTGAGTTGTTCAGGCACGTATTGCAAACATGATGCAGATTGGTTTAACGAACAGGTCCAAGGCCTGTGTGATGAAACCATAATTACAGAAGATCATACTGAAATTGGCGATACTATAGCCCGAATTGACCATGTTGGTCTTGCTACAGCTCGCTTAACTTTTAGGTTTTGGTTTTCTTTACTTTCTCTTTAGAGAAACTTTAGAAAACCTTTAGGTTAAGCTAATACCATTCCATTTACGGTACCCGAAAACCTAAAAGTAAGCGTTTACCATTCATTCCCTTAACGGTCAACTTTGGCCGCTAAAGAAGACCGGGTCTTGCGCTAATTCGCTGTAGATTCCAAGACCATAATGGTCTTCCCTCCGGGCCTACATGGTTAAGCATAGGTAAACTTTACAAGACCCGGTCTTCTTTAGCGCCCAACTCCCGATAGGAGCTTACTAATACTGAGTTGTAAACGGTTTCGGGCTAATACGTGTTGTAAACGTATTAGCTTAAACGTTAAGGCGCGGCGTTTACCTTTAAGGGTTAAGCGTAATAGCTTAAGCAAAACAAGACCAGTCAAGAAGGACCATGTAGGCCGGTCAACTAAGCGCTAAAGAAAACAAAACCTAAACGTGCTAATACTGTTTAGGAGGGAAGACCATGTAGGTGAAGCTACACCATGTAGGTCTTGTCTTGCTACAGCGAAGACCGTCAAGAAGGCTTAAGCGGCGATTCAGTCAAGAAGGTGCATAGCAAGCGATGAAGGCCCGGAGGGAAGACCATGTAGGTAAACGTTTACTGAACGTGTTAGCTCTATCGCCCGTTTACAACACTATAGCAGCTTCTACGTTAAGTAAACGATTAAGCGTTTACCTAAAGGCTAAAGCGTAAACGCTTCTACGTTGACTAACGTAAACGCTTAAACGAAAACAACACGTAAACGCGGAGCACGTTGACTAACGTAAACGCTTCGCGGAGCAGTTTAGCTCAGCTCCGCGGAGCAGTTTAGCGGTATACACTGTTACGTTTCCAGTCCACGAGTCGACTATAGCTCCGCCAATGACCTAGTGTTCGACGACCGCGAGGTTTTCAAGAGCCGTGTCTTTCAAATCTTTGAATCTGAAAACGCGGTTTAGAAAACGTTTACTTATGGAGCGTAGCTAATACCGTTAAGGACCCAAGGGGTACGCTACATATGCAATATACTGGTTTTCCTCCCCGGCAACGGGTTCAATATCGTAGCACCGACCTTTGTACCGATCAAGACTAGTAAGTCCGTCTGTCCATACTGTGGTCCATGTACCTGTAGAGGATTCCGCAGCCACCGTAGCTCCGGCCTCTTCAGCTGGTCGCTGTAGCCTTTACGGTCACCGAAAACCTATCGAGCTAAAGAAAACCTATACGGTAGCTAAAGACAACTTTCGCTACAGCGTAATAGCTTAACTTTTAGGTGCTTTTCAGGCGGAAATGAAAATATATTGGGTTACATGGCAATGGAAACTGCAACTTTGGTAGCTATCTTTATATCCTGTTCACTTATAAGCTTCACAGGTTATGCCCTATATACCGCAAGTTTTTTCGATAATGTCTTTCATGGTCATATATACCTGATTATAACCACCATATCCATCAAGGATGTAATAAATTTATAAGGCTCAATGCCTCACCCTGAAGCACCATTAATTTTTCATAGGAGGCTACTTTGTAAGGCACTAATGATGAAAAGTAGTCATGTGAGAGTATTGAGCATTAGTAGGTTCCTAATTATAAAGTGAGATGAGGTTGAAAGTTTTTTGAAGATGGTCTAGATTATCTTTTTGTTCTAACATATTTCTTAGGTGGAACATTAACTTCAATATTGTTGGAAAACCTTTCAAGGCTATGATAGTGGCCTTGTAACCATGCATATTTTCCTATCAAAATCCTCTATTGTGCGAGATGGTGGAGAGAGAGAGAGAGTGGGGTTGACCCACCATAGGTATGGGGTCTCTCGGTTCATTTGACTAGGTGCTAACATTAAGCCTCTCCATGGTCCCAAAGCCGATATGAACACATTTTGCCAGTACATAATAAAGGACATGAAATTAGCACTTTATGTGTTGATGGACCTTACATATTGGTCATGTATAGGAAATAGACCACTACAGGGGTGGTCTTAGACTAGAATGCGGAGTGGTTGTGGACCATTAACATGGGCACTTAGTACTATGTGGGTAGTGGCCACTCATATGCTACCATCCATCCATCCATGGAAAGCCACACTTCTTTATTGGTCTCTATATAGATGACTTCTACACTATTCCAAATATGATGTTAAGCACCCATATTGTTAGCTTCTATCCCGTCATCTAGAATTTGTTTGTATCACCATCTGAGCTCCAACTTCGAGAATGCATGGGTGGATGAAACCCTCAAGATCCTAGAGTAACAAATGTTTTTGAATCCATGTGTTATCTCCTTTTTTACGGTTTTCTAGTGGGGTTTTAGCATTTGGTGTTGTGTCGCATTTTCTTACATGGTATAGGATTCCAAATGGCTTTGATGATCCACTCGCAAAGAATGCACACTCTACAGAATTATGAAAATTTGTCAATGGTATCTTCAAATTTTTCAATGAGTGGCTAGAGTAATTCATCTTTTGAGGGAATCATTTTGAAATCTAGCGATTGTAGGAGTTTAAACATCACAAATTCATCCACCGAGCTTTAGTGAAGCAAGACTTGATGGTACAAACTATACATCATGGAACTTCAAGCTAACAAAAATATTAGACTTATGAGCTTCTAGAGACATTTTTGGGTATTGACGTTCAACCAAGGGGAACCACAGATCCTCACAACCATGGAAATATGATTTCTTGCAAAGCAGGTATGCCACTTGCATGGTAGTGCAAAAATTTAGATGTACTTGGTGCACACTAGCTATACGCCACTAGCATGGAAGTGCAAAAATTTAGATGTACTTGGTGCACACTAGCTATACTGATAGTTTTCTCACTTTAATGCATCTTACTCCTAAAGATTGAGAGATATGGAAAATATAGAAGAATCAAGATGAAAATACTGAACTAGATCAGGATACAAAGGAGAACTTACTCACCATTGAGAGGTTTTCTCTCTCTCTCTCTCTTTCTATCTCTCTCTCTCTTTCTGTACGCATGTACATCTCTATTATATATATATATATATATATATATATATATGTATATGCATGTAGGCATTAGTGAGTGTTATTTATCTCTCTTTTATGTGATGGATATGAAGGGATGACTTCTTCGTTGAATATGTGATACAGAAGAAGCTCTCATGAGCTAAACAGGTATGCAATAATAACAGAGCGTATGCCCTTGAACTGAGCGCTTGTAAATTGTATCCAACCTTGAAAAGCAAAACAAATTTATCTTCTGTGAGTAAAAGTTATGCCTACCTTACGTCTTAATTTCCTCGGAGTAAATGACCAAAGTACAAGGAGGAACAGTACAAAAGCCTGTGATTTCAATAACATCGCGCTGCGCGCACCAAGGGGGATGTCGAAGGAAAAAGCCACAATCTTCTATCTCTTCGCGGTGAATGAAGCCCTCAACGGAAGAGGACAACCCAATCATCATCTGTTAGAAATGTCGACGTCTAGACCGACAAAATAAATCAGAGGCTTTTCTAATAGATTCATCAGGGTTAAAGATCGACATTAGTTCTAGTGACGTTATTCTTTTGTCCTTAACACTCCATGATCAGATGTTCAGGAGCATGCGCATAAGCATTGCATCTCGTTTCACTACTGGCTATGTATAGAAGGCGGAAGGACTCCTGTATACGGTTGTCTCTAAAGAGATAATGCTCCATGGCTATTTGGCAAGCTGATACCACCTTCAGCTACACTAAGTACACTCTCTATACTAAGTACACGGTCTATCGAAGTAGTAGAAGAACACAGTGGAATCTACGCAATCAACTCAGCGATGTTTTTTGATAGCGGAGGCGGATTTTACAATGATGATGGCGTAGAAATCTCTGCAGATTATCTGTTGTTTTTGGGAGGGTGGGTCTCAGCGACATTGTAATCCACTTTGAAAGTGGTCTGCGCCAAAACTCTATTCCTGACGTCTGATTTTTGGTGATGTAATATACCAATAATGTAACCGAGCCTCCGACTTCGATACGAAAGCTTTAGCCGTGTGGAGCTGAAAACGTTCATCTGCACGCGAGACAACACAGGTTTCATCGAATTCTCGATTAGCATTATCTATACTAAGTAACTTCATTGACACAAGGCAGAAAGTGCAATGGTCGATACTACATGCACTAATCTAGAGCCCAAAACGTTCATCTGCACGCGAGACAACACAATTTCCATTCAACTCTCGATCAGCATTATCTATCTCTAAATAAGTTCATTGGTACAAGGCAGAAAGTGCGATGGCCGATACTACATGCACTAGTGTAGATGTCTTACCTTGACATTTGGATCGGAAGCTGAAGCAAGCTGAAAGTTCGGGTTACTGACACGCCCACCCTTCGTGTCTCCTCTTAGAGTTGAAATGCTGCGTGGATCTGTCAATGCAAATAGTCAGAGAAGAGATAAGTATAAATCGTGTTTCACCTGAAACGCAGAAAATCTGTGTAAATGCTCACCTTCAAGGACCAAACCATCAGTCCTCTCCAATAACACCATCGCCGTCAATATAAAGAATATCCTCAGGATTAACATAATAGTAGCAGGATATGTGAATATGATCATGAAATGCAGACTTTTGATAGTTGTTGACCGTGGTATTACTGCTTCTCCAAAGCAAATTGACGACTGTGAAGATCATGGATCATACTAGGCCTGATGCCTAGGACAGAAATAAATTCCTCGTATTCGTTGAAAGACAGAGAAGAAGAATAGCGACGGGTTAGCGACGATGGCAGCGTGCAGGTGATATGCGCTCTAACTTTGAAGGACCAAATGATCTTATAGCCATTGATCATGCTAAGGAGAGAGATAAGCAGTAGCAGATTGATTGTCGAAGTGCTGGACGTAGTAGGTGTCTTCCATACATATGCATACAGGCATCTCTGTATTTACAGCGTGCCTGCATGCACGAGAGTGATAAAGAGTTCGAGAAAAGGAGAGGGATAGCGATGGTGTCAAGTCAGAAAACTGATTATCAAAGCTTCAGCACTTTATAACGATCTCTTAACGACTCCAGTGTTGATGTAGAGAGAGAGAGAGAGAGAGAGAGAGAGAGAGAGAGAGAGAGATTACAAATTCCAAGCTTTCAAGGCGTGCTAGGCTACTAGCTGCTAGGGTCAATGTGCCACATCTGCCATATCATGATCATGTCGTACTCGGTACTAATGATGGTTGTAGTCACGTGCCAATGTGGGATCAGCACGAATCACATACATGACACACCTCCAGGACGGCGGGGCCGACTCTCCAAAGGGAAAAAAGGAAAAAAATAGCCGAGCAACGGAGTCTCCATGGCTTGACTTTCTCTGTCTGTGTCAGTCATTTCTATATTGTGTGTAGCAAAATCAGTTTTTAATTATTTGAAACAATGTCTCCATATAGCACTTGCCACTCAGCAGTCAGATTTTTAAACTCTTTGAACACCAAAGAAGTGAGCGTATGGGTTCAATTTTTATTATTTCTTGACATTTTATTACAAAGCGGGCAAAATTATTAAAAGAGGAAAATAGAGGACTAGTATGCCCACATGCGGGATGTAGTCTCCTAACCTCAAAGAGTGGTGTACACTAGTTGAATTCAATGTTTTTAACAATAAGTGGTGTGGGCTACTTGAGTTGAAGGTCTATAACAGGCATATTAGGCGCTACTTATCACAACACAATCAAGTTCTCTCAGGCTCTATCTCTTAACCTTGTGACGTCTCTACTATATGCTCTCAAGGAGATGAAGCATGTCCTAGAGTTTATTGCCAATTTAGCATAGGAGCTCTTTGTGCTCCTATGCTAAATTGGCAATGGTCTACAACTGTATATGATGTACCTCGGGTGCCCCTTCCCGTTCTAGTGAGTCATTTTAACTTGTGTTTCTGTTTAATCAGCTTTCTCTTACGTTCACAAGAAAAAAAATATCAACTCCCTTGAAAGACGCACCATTTGAGGAAACATTGGGATCATCGATGTTCAATGCAGCTGGATTATGGAGTAAAAGGAGAGACTATAGAGCTGCTGGATACACGGGAGAAGAAAACCGATGTACAAAGTGGAAGTAGGGGATCCACATTTTGTGCGGATGTTAGAAAGCCTAACCAAGGAATAAAGATTTGTAAAAATGTTTCCGTATTCGACAGTGTAATGAGTTTCGATATAATATGAAACCATAAATGCATGGTTATAGAAAAACGATGACGTAACTTGCACCTAAAAGTAGGACGAAATTATATAGAGTACAAAGAGTGTAGGGCGGGGATGCGACTCACCACATATTCTCTCCTTTGTGTTGATTCCACAATTGTGTTCTCTCGCAAAAGGTATGGAAGCAACACATGTAGATGACTATGTACATGTAATATATGAGGTCTAGCAAGAGAAATTTAGATCTCTTCTATTTGTCTCCCAATACGATTTTTGATGGAAAAAAAGATGGACTTAAGGGGATGGAAATGTTATAAAGTGAATCCATAAAAGAGCAACTATGGTCCAATGTTTAAGAGAGTTGCATCTGAAGATAGAAAACATTAATGTTGACTACAAAGGAGATGCATGGTGGGGAGGTAAGGATCACGTGAGAATTCTATGGTAGTGTTCCCTAGTAAAAGAAGCATTTTTCTTGTAATAATTTGCTTAACGAACCAAGAATTAATCAAGTTTTAACTTTCTATAACGACACCTCCAATTTAAACAATACCATTGAAAGTGACTTCAACCTTGATCTTTGAGGTTGACAATACATCAAAGTATGTAATATTTGTTAGGCTTCATGGGACCTTACTAGGAGTTGAGTGACTCCCAAAGGACTACGTAACCTTCTCTCAAACACCTAAAGTATCAAAGAGAGGTGGTTTGGTGGCTACGAAACTCCTGATAGTAGATGTGAAGCTTGATTCCCACTTCTAAGACACTACAATTCCGAGAAAGATGAGGGATTTCAAAAATTAAAGCTTGTTGCAAAAAAGAACGCATAAACTCTCGTCTACGAGAAAATTATTCAAATTTTAAGTTTTATTATTGCACGCACACACACAGGGAAAGAGACATTAACCACATTCATATTCTTTTGGTTCTTATTGATGAAGGGAAGGTAGAATCTAGGCACGAAGATAATCCACTTTGTATCAATCAAGATAGTTTTATGAGCGACATATTCAAACACTAAAAAATATTAGAATAAATAAAAATTCTCATGAAAAGAAATCATGTTGTGGAAAATTAAGGTTATCAATGGATAACATAATCGTATTTAAACATAATTTAAAAAAAATCTCTCAAGTATACCTACTTTTCATATATAGGCCCAAATATGTGTGTAGGCACAAACATTTCTTTTTTGTTATGTCACCACATTGAATATTCATGTACTTATCATCTTTCACCACTATGATCATCTTGCTTATCCTCAAACGTTGCAATATAGCTATACTTCTCTCATTTAAACAACATGGTGATAAAAACAATTAATTCATTGTCTTTTGTTGGATGTAAAAGAAAAAAAAGGCATACAATTGGATCTTTAAAGGCGGTGCATACGTTTAGATTGGATATTAGGTAGACGTGAGAATGGCGCTCACATGATTCCGGTTGGTAAGGATCATGAAAAAAGGAATTTCTGATGGAAAGAAATGAGCTATTTTTCTCAAAAGTTCCTAGATTTGTTTTGAAAATTGAATATACATAGGTTCTTTTAATAATGCTAACTATATACTATGCTCATATACTAATTATGTATCATCCCTATTTTAAATATTCTTTGATTGGGATCTGCTTCACGTCTTTATAGTGAAGCTATGTATCTATTATTTCTTTTTTCGAATTAATTTTGTTCTTGTAGAAGAAAGGATCCCTATGACGCCCAAAACTGACCGAGTTTCTTAAACAATTTGAAGAAATATATGGAAGCCTTGAAGATCATTTTGCAAGGGTTCCTGAAGAACAAGAAGGAATGAGATAAGAAGGTTACCAAAAGAGGATAGGTACTGAAATAATGAGAATTTTTTTTATTATGATCCATAACGTTAATGAGATTCGAATATCAAGTTGATCAATGGCTTAAGTAATCCACTGAATTTTTTATAAAATGATTTCCAATCACGAATACCTCTAGGATGCATCTACTTCTTTTATCTACTCATGATACAAGCTCCCCCCCCCCCCCAAGGCATTATGTTTGATACATGTGCTCTTGGCACCTTTGATTTCTACATTCTTATTTTCTATCCGTAATTGCTATTCTCCTCAATACCAATGATCAATGATAAAAAATTTAGCCTTTATTCTAAACCAACCATGACTGGGACATGGTTAATCTACATTATGAACTAGTCCATATTTACGTTAAAAACGATAGTTTTATTTTGTTTTAAGATCCTTTTATTTCTGTGTAATGTGCTCGTTTAGAGAGAGAGAGAGACAGAGAGAGAGAGAGAAAGATTTGAGTCTCTTTCATTAAAGTAAATCACTCATAAGGAGCGTACTTCTTATAACCATGAGTAGAGCTCTCTTTTATGAAGTGTTATCGTAGGATTAATAAATGCATGTGTGCCAAATAAATAGATTCATATGATGCTCATTACTAATCTGGTAGGAATTCAATTATAATAAAAAGTCTCACCTCACATGTAATAGAACACATTAAGCTACGAATTAAGCATGTGCTTTCGTTTCATAATCTTGGGTGCAGGTGTTACCGACCTAGTCATGTACCTATTTTCAACACGATATCACTTTATAAGGTATATATGAACACATGTTCACTCTTCTAAAGAATCCTATGCCGCATCCATTGAAGTCTCTTCACCTAAATTCTTTCCTCAATGGTGTAGCCTCCGTCACCACCACTCATTGCCACTCTATGGAGTTACTAGCTAGAAAAACTAACGAGCTCAAGAAACCTCATAGAGGTGATCACAACAATGCTAATCCTCAAAAGTGCCTCCTTGTGGGACATTATCTCTAGAAGATTGGCTCAATCTGACACCACTAACCCTACAAATGACAATTAGACCTCCCATGACTTGGAAGTTCAAGCAGAGATATTGATGCATCTTGATGACTACCAACTATAATTATTTCAATGTTGAAAGAACTCTACTGAGATCTTGAACTTCTTAAACATGGCATATGATCAGAAGCATTGGATTAGCCGTGTTAGTATGCTGCTCCTTGATGATGCCCCAATGTTTGATTCTTGTCTTGGATAAGACATCACAAGTCATGTTCCCGCTTGTAGTGCTGCCTAAAGCTTGATATCCTTTTGTTACCACTCAAGCTTAGTGGTTGGCCTCACTTTGAAACCCCAATTTCTCACTTAATTCAAGAGGACATTGTTTGTGAATCCACATCACCAAACATCCAAGCAACATCTTCAATGAGAACCTTCTTTGCGTGAAGGTAGAAATCTACATCTTGAGTCAAATACGAGCAAGGTTTTAGATAACTAGAACCCTTAAAGAACATCAATGCATCCCTCTAATGTAAACATTTTCTCTTGTAGGTGCTCTAGATATATGGAGCATGAATTCTATATAAAGAAAATATAGAAAATCAACATTCTCATAGGTGATCCCATGCTCGAACTCCAATCTTAGATGATCCTAGATCAACGGATGGTTAATTTTTAACCATGTAGCTCTTCACCTTAAGTCTTTCTCATAATACCCCTCGAATTTCTCTCACCCAATGCCATGAAAAGTAAACTTATTGGATATAAGAGCTGCAAATCATATCATGCCTTCTTGTCATTGGCTACGTGGATATACTCTACTCATGAAACAAGGTTGGATCTACTAGGGCAATGATCATTGTCTATAGTGGAAGTTCTTCACTACAATGGTAGTGAGCATGTGTCAAATGAATTCAAGTCATATTGCAAGACCGAAGAAATTCTATATTAGTTTACTATATTGTATATACCTCAACAAAATAGCATAATTTAAGGAGAAAAATAATCCCTAGTAGAAGCTACCTGAGCTACACTTACGATATCCTTGCTTTCTAAAACATATTGAGAAGAAATAGTAGCCATTGTTTGCTATGTGGAAAACTATATTCCTCATATGGTAGAGGTATAAAGCCCTCTTGGTGGCTCGAGGCTTCTCATAGGTCCCGAGAGTTTATTGTTGTGAGATCTTTTCACCTAATGGTTTGATTTTCATAATGTTCTCTTTTATTATCCTTCTTGTTTTTTAAGAGGAAGTTTCACGGAAGCCTAATCTCCCATATACCTTTAATTATGAAAGAACACTTGTATAGGTGAAGGACATAGTACCCATGGGACCCCCGATATCCCACAAAGCAGGGTTTAGATTGCCTGAAGATGACACTTAGAAAGGACTTAACGAAGATGAGACAAAACACAGGCTTAGAGCTCACATCTATCACGCCATAGGAAGGAGTTGAATCCTCGCACCCAGCTCGAGGTGAAAGTTCCAACTAGACAACCTAACGCGTGTGGACATATCATTATTGTTATTATTTCCCATCTGTTCATATGTCTTAGATACTTGTTAGCGATATTTTAATGAGAGGGTTTCGATGTTAAAATTTCCCTTTTAGGAGAGAAACTTTCCTCCTTTACAAAATGGATGCGTCGGCGAGGCTCTTCCCCAACTAATATGTCACAGAACATATTCGAAAGCGGATCTGTCATTTGGTTGATGAGTCTACGTCATTTAATATTACTTAGTTTCGTTCTGGCACGTTCTTGAACAAACCCAAAATCTTGATACAGAGTTATTAAAACGATGATACTAGCCTGCGCTTTCGACTAATACAAATTTATCTCTGCACATTATAAAGAACTTAATGTCTTAGAAGACATGGAGTTTGTATATGAAGTGTTCGAATTCGGTTTCTGAACTTGATTGATGTGAAACGTCTAAGCTATCCATAAGTTCAAATACTTACTCTTCCGTCCATTGGCTCACAACTTCAGATGCCTATCTTTTCCCCGTCATCCATATGTATTCCATTACCTTGCAAGATTGCAGCTTGCATATATTGTCAGTACTGCTGCGACACTACCTGCAACCACGACTATTGCTGAAACAACGACTTCCAGTCTTGTTAGCGAGCGCTACTTGCATCGCTTTGTCGGCGATGAAACCTTGTCCGCAAAAATAGATCCTTTTCCTCCGCGGACGTTCCTGTCAGTCGACAGCACCTCTCAACGTAGTGTGCACAATCTTGACGTGATTCTCTTGTTCCGGAGAGTAGTTGAAGGCCTTTGTCAGCATTACGGGTCACTTTACGTAGTCCTTGTCATGATAAATCCAAGATGCTGCTTCGACTTCTACCTGTACAGCCTAGCGGCACAAAAGAATCATCATTACTCTGCTTTTCTTATCCAATTCACATTCCTTTTTATGGATTCACGGCATGCTATTCTCTATACCCTTTTGTACTTTCTAATTGACTATGAAGTATAGAATTAATAGGGTTAATCTATGGCCATTACATAAGGTCTATACAGCCATGCTATTCTAGCAGGAAGAAGTGTGGTTGTCACCTCATTGTCTAATGCTATTATGCTTATCTCGAGAATTTTGTATACATGAAAAGGATTGCTGACGCTCAGTGAAGTGCGTAACGAGAACTAAGAGTGTTGCTGTTTCAGAAAATACCATCAGCGTTGAAGGGAGAATCACATTATATATAGATAAACCATCCATACAGATAAACGTGACTTGTTACGGCATTTTTAATGAGCTGGAACGGCCAAGATGCATACATACATTTGTACTCTATCCTCCATATAAACTAAAAACACGTAAAACGGCAGAGTAGTGATTGACGGATCCTTTAAACAAACACGCTACCAATCTTCTCCGCTCCCAGCTTATAGATGAAGGCTGCAAGCACGCGTGGACGCACATATCTGTCCTTCAGTCATGGGCCTTCCTCTTCTTAAAGAATGCAAAATCATATGGATATTTGAACGTAAACCCCCCCCCCCCATGGATCGTGACTTGGATGCCCAAGGACCGTACGGCACATGAGATACGGTACAGACCAAGCCATCGTCTCCTAAACTATTTAGAACTGAAGAATATGTAGTTGGATTTATGAGAAGTGAAAGATGTGACAGGATTTGCCTTTTCCTCTCCTAAAGCCCATGAATCCTTTCTCATTTGTCTTGCGCCACACATTCTTAGAAGAAAGATACTCATTGCTTGGACATGAGTTCTGCTGTACGCGCATGCAATGATCACAAACGAAGGTGGAGAAAAACAAAAAGGAACAATGAAAGAAAGACGGTTCAACTCCTCACTCAGCATTCATAAGATTGTCATTGGTAGGTGAGGATAACCTTCAACTATAGACCAAACTTTTAATGGATCAAATAACTTTTTTTATGAAACTCCTCTCCCTTCTAAATGTGATTGTATTCAATGATTAACAATCTTTAACAGATTGTGAAACAAGATAGAGTAGTAGGAGAAACATGGATATATGGCATTTGTTGTAGGAAAAATGCGTACTACAATTGTGAAAGACAATCATGCATTTGATGTGAATATAGACGAAAAAGGGAAACCACGGATATATGGCTTTTGCTATATAAAGTGCACAAAAAGTCTATAGAACCTATGTATGAAATTTTGACTTTATTTCCAAATGCATGCCCGCTATTGGCCAAGAACTAGTTACGGCTCTCTTATCTCTAGCAATAACTCACTTGTGGTTGAAATATTCATGAGTATATCACTGATACTAACTTTTCTTATAGAATAAATAAAGATAAAAAAGAAAATTTGGATATTTCTAAAGTCTATGTGTTTGAATGATATATCTACAAGAAATAGACAATATCTTCTAATGTGTTACAGCTATTATGAGACAAGGAATATGTCCAACTAAGGCCCTCATCCTAGGTGAAAGAGAGAAAGTGAAAGAGAGACAGAGGGAGAGAGACAGAGAGAGAGAGAGAGAGACAAATAGAGAGATAGATAGAGAGAGGTAAAATTTATAGGGCTATAATAGAACAAAGATCTAGGTGTTCTTAACACCAACCCCACAAATGCTACTTTGTATTATTTAAAACTAGAATTCAGGGTTTATAGAATAAGGAAAGTCTGGTGACACATAAGGATATTCATACATGCTGAGAATCCTCTCAAGGACGATATACATATAATACTCATAGAGATGGTTGGCCTACCGAAAGTGAGAAGAAACATCAGGTTGAGTTCAAGTTAAGAAGAATTCCTATAATTATAAGGGGATGCATATGGATCATCTAATCTAGGGTACGTCTTAGATTCGGATGGTTGACTTAAATATTAAAAACATCAAGATATCATTTAGTAAATTTCGTGCATTGAATTTTGCTTTGAGATTAAGTGAAGTAACTTGGTGAGAATTAGGTAGCTAACGAGGACAGATGCTAAGCAAAACATAATTAGATAAAAATTTGGAGACTATGTGTTGGTTCTTGACAGTTGAACGAAAATAATAAAGTTGAGAAATTACATATGGATGATGAGACCAAATCGGATGTTATCATTGAAAATTGTTTAATTGAATTAAGGCTGAAAACAAAAAATGGCCAACAGAAAATGGTCAACAAATTGAATTAAGGCTGGTCAAAAAATGGCTTCTATTTAAAGATGGCCAACAAAAAATGGTTCATTTGCATTTGATTTATGACGAACTTACATATGCGTGTGTTTGGGAAGGATATCACTTTGAATCTTCATGTGATTTAAACTACAATTTCGGCTTATTTGATCATTCGTGTGATGCATGGATCACACATATAAGGGTTGAGAAACATTTGCACAGAGGAATAGTGGAATCTTTTTGGAAAAGAGAAAACAATTTTTAGATAGAGTTGAACTTTTATTCACAATAGAATTTCCATTATAATAAATCATAGTAAGAAATATATTTTAAATTTGACACAAATTTGAATTCTCGAATATTTCTATAGATCTATGATGACAAAACTATTGTAGACATGTGAGCATGAAGTCGTCGGCTTCTACTGATGGGGATCAATGTTAAATGTCAATTCAAGTACTTTAATTTATCCATTTTTATGAAGGCATGCCACCACAATCCTACAAAGCTCAAGAGAAGATCAAGGAGAAGTATAGTTTAGGGCATTTTTCCTTTATACTTATGGACTTACCCTTTTCAGATGGTTTTGACCAATTATAACTTAAGGAAAATCCTTAGGCTCATTTGGACTCCATCTCGAAGTATGGAAAATGGTATAGAATCCTAGAAGATTGGAAGATCACTCTCAAAGCTCAAGGAATCCTTGGCTTTTATAAGAATGAGTAGAAATACATCAAATGACGTCTAGATAATGAAAAAATTACATTTCAATTAACAAAAATAGGCATGTAAATAGCATGTGATGCTTCTTTTGTATACATTTTATCCATTGATGCTCTTTTTCTTTACTTCAATTCTTTGATTCTTCTTGTGCCAAGAACTCCCCCTCCCTAGACTTAGTCCTATTGGACAAGTGTAATAGAGCATGTCAAGATCACAGTATATCGGCTTCTTCATGGTTTGTTTTGTCGTATTGTTAGTGATTTAATGCAAGGTCCATAATAGGATCATTCCATCTAATGGCATGGGGCCCCAAGGTGGCTTCTATGCGTTCAATATCCCTCATATTGACATTCATTATAATTATGCTCACTTAGGCTTGCAAAGCTCGAGATAATTTACATGTGATCTCTAAACCAGCTAGTATGGAAAGCTTATTCAAATGATAACATATAATGGATTTTCACATATAAGGATTGGTTGTAATATGCTAATAGAAAAATGAAGCCAAGCATTTATGTCAGATAAAAAAAGGGAAGGCGTGCCATATCAAAAGACTAGCTCAAAAATCTATGGTATGGGGCTTGTATTGAAGGTATCGATATGGCATGATTAGCTCAAAAAGGTATGGCATGGGGCTCATCTACTATCATTTTATGCTCTCCACTTGTGATGTATAGAGGTTCATCTTGTCCCATCAATGCTTTCCTCAATTGATCTCTATCTTCTACTACCTTCTTTAAATCTTGTTGAGATCAAATGTGGTCCATTTTGAATAGTTGGAATTTGTTGTACTTAGAAGAAATGGCCTTTTTTCAATTATTCACTAGTGTGCAAATTAATATCTTGGTGTGCTTCTAGAGACTTGAGTACACTTGAGGGAAATTTGTTCTAGAGATGAATGTTTTGAATTTGATCGGACATTCCTTCTTCTTCCTTCTCAACCTTTTGTAATTGACCTTTAAGGTACTTCAGGGTTTTTTTCACTTTCATGAGAGTTTGTAGCCATCTATAGAACCCTCGCTCTAGTTCATGTTCTTGTGGCTCATCTTGTTCATCTATTGAGTCCCTAACATGGACCGTTATGATTTCCACTTGCCCTCTTATTTCTTCTTGTTCTTGATCTTAATGAGCTTCTTCTTATGCATGATCTATGGTATGAAGTGTCTCTTCTTGAATGCATTCATCACAACTTTTTTCCTCTTTTATTATCTCTTGTAAAACTTAGTTGAGATATGTCATTGGCTCTTCCACGCGTCTTCCTAAAGCACCATCAACATGAGTGGAAATGCTTCTAGATAAGATGAGATGATGTAATGAGATGGGATGAGGATGAATGATGAGATAATTCTATTTGAAGTTGATCTTATGGAAAGGATGATGAGAATAATGTATGTGAATTGATGATGATGAATGAAAAAGATGACCATAATCCATGGAGAGATGGGAATTGAAATGATGATGATAGAAAGTGAGGTTCAAAAAATGATGTTGAAGGAAATGAAGGAAGTGGATGCATATATGACGAGGATGCAATGGGGTCTAACATGATTGAAAAGTGCATGGGTGTATGTGATGATACAATGGATGGTGTGATGAAGTTGTGGGTGCATGAATTTGTATGTGTGCATGTAGTGGAAGTGAATGCTCCAACAAGCATAACAACTATAAAAGTGGATGAGAAAATGTCTATGAAAACTTGAGCAAGATCTATGGCCATTCAACGTTGGTGAGGACAAAGTGGCTAAAATGGATAAATGGGCCATTTCAAATGCAATGGATGTGATATTTTTTTACCATAGTTGCGATAGAAAATTCACAGACAATAGGTGGAGTGGGTATTGTGGTATTGGAAATAGAAGTGGTGGCGATAATAGTGGCTATGTGTGGTGGTGGCGTGTGTGGATCTATGAATATAGTGGAAGCTTATGAAACCTCCTCATCCACAAGAAAATCATAGAATTCATAAGCGGGGTGTGTTGGAATTCTGAATCTTCTATGGGGGATATATTTATTTCTTTAGAGGCAACATTAATCTAGGATTTTGAGAGACTCCTTACCAGTTTCTTTCCCTTGTCCATGTCTTCTTCTATGACAATTGATTCTTCATCTTCATCTTCATCCCCTTGTGGCTGAATAAGGATGTACTTTTGACTCAGAAGGTTTCGCTAAGTATTGGCCATAGTTGTTTCTTCTTCCTTAACACTAGGACAAAGTGCTCGTACCTCCATCATCTCAATGTCCCCTTGAGATATATAAATCGACTTGGCCATGGAGTTAGAAATTTTCTTATTTCCTTGTTCACTTTGCACATTTCTCTTAAGGGATTTTTGGAGATGGAAGCATGTATTTCTCTCATTCTTCTAGAGGTAGAATATTTTGCTATTGTGTTTGGAATTTATGTAAGAATTCACTTGCGTGTACTAGTTCTAGGTTGCTTAATATAATCTTGAAGTTCATTGACTTTCTAGGGAGGTATGAATGCAACATGTACCCCTAAAGCTATGTAGATAACCCTATTCAAGGCCAGAGTAACATGTAGTACATGATATTCCTTCATGTTTTCTTTAACGGATAGAGATGTGAGATGCTCTAGGATCCATGTTTATGGGGTTGTATGGGGATGGGCTTTTGGAAGTCAAAATGTTGATGCAATTTCAATGCAGCTTTTAGATCAAGTCCTATACCTAGTAGTATGTTGTAGACCCTAGCATGTAATAGAGCTCTTGCTTCCCTTAACCCTTAGATTGACTATCGAACCAATGGTTGTGATGCTGGTGTCAAGATGGAGTGCCTCACTTACTGTTAGAGAGACAAGATCCACACCAATTCTCCCCATATCTAAATCTTCGATGCAAGAAATAAAATTTTATTTAAAACGGTACACAATATCCTTCATTTGCTGACATCTTTGAAAATGTGGATGCATACGTGCAAGTTGCAAGAACTTCAACCATCCCAATGCATTCCAAATGTTCACCACAACCTTATTGGTGGATTGCAAAGCCTCGAATTCTTATGAAAATTTTTACATATTATTCATATTATCTCCACATTTCATGAAGAAGCTGTATACTCACATGGCCCAAAGTCACTCTGTATGGGTTCCTTATTTAATAGATTTCCAGGGAGGTGCAATGGGTACACAACAAAGGTTTAGATAGATGAGCTCACCATTCTATACTTACATCCTTGTGAGCCATAAAGATCATCATGGATTGTAAGCTAGAGAAATTCTCATTCAATCTTATTTAAAACATCTTGAACTTGTTCAAGATATGCAAGCTCAAATTTTATGTGTTGGTCTATTCTAATCGATATCGCTATATTACACTTAGAAAATTGATTATGAATTATTGATGCAAAAAAGTATATTCATTATTTATCCGAAATCAAGTAATTTGGCATTTGCTTTTTGACTTTTCTTAAATAGAACTACTATTTTGTAGATTCAAGCAAGTTCCCAACAATCATTACCTCTATGATTGCCAGAGCATAGAGTGTTAGTAATTGTGGATTATGACAAACTACTTTCTGGATTATTTATGAATCCATGAGTGTGTATGGGAGTCATGAATTGAATAATGTTCTAATCTACAAATCGAAGGATAGTCCACTTGTGATCCCATAAGTGACTTACTTTAAGTGCCTCTTTTTTCTGTTACTTAAGCACATCTTCATAGGAAATTTTGGTTGGAGCTTTCTTCCTCTAGATGTCTTTCAGCATTGGATGTTTGACGTTTGGTGCTTTATGATTTGAGAGAGCTAATATGCTTCTTGTATTTCCTATTCTTATGGATAATTTGATGTTGGGATGTCTTCACGGCCATGATTTTTTGGGATGTGCGTGAGAATTGGGGATCCAAATTTGGCTAGATCAACCTTGTGCTTCTCAAGAAGGCCTCGCAAATCCATACTTTCCTTTTCCCTGAGACAAAGGTTTTTTGTGTTGTGGAAATATCATTTTCTTGCCCACCTCTCATTCTTGAGAGGACACCTAATCTATTAGTGGAGAGGTTTTGCAGATCCTCACTACCCAAACGTTTTTCAACAAGTATGATGCATAAACCTTGGACTTCAATCTAACTTCCTACAAGGCTTGATTCTACAATGAGTACTTGGAATTCCTTTTATGCTTATGTGCATGGAGTACAATTGGTTTGCTCAAGTGTGTGGATATACAAGAAGTTTTGTACAATACTTTTCCTAGCTCTATTTCTATCCACTTGTTTCAAATCTTTAATATAAGATAATTCATTGTAAAACTAAGCCCTATCAAATGATCTACAAGGAAATACTAGAGCTACATTTTTATGAAATTTTCATCACGATGCACAAGGAATTGGGATCTATTGGTCTCACCTCCAAGATGGAGTAGTGTAAATACTTCTCTAGATCATCAAGTACATGTATTCTCCAATCCAATAACATTTTTATTGATATAAAGTCCTGTTTCTCCAAGTCCTTCCACATGAGATAGACACAACATGTTGCTTATAGCTCTAGTGTCTATGCAAATTTCCATGGGCACAAAAGATAATCCTTTGAAAAGGATAATGAACCTCACTCATTCCCATATGAATTTTATTTTTCTTGTTTTTCGATGCATGCTAAAGCTTGTTCTTGAGCTTCCTTGCCTTTTCATAGCTTTTAGGCCTTACAATCCTTAGCCTTTTGTAGCTGGTGTAGCACCTCTTTAGTGAGAGGATTTTGGTAGAGTTTGACTCTACACTCACTTATGTAATTAAGAATTATGTTGCCTTCTAACAAATCTAATTGCAAAGCCCTAGTAGGTGAGATATGGTGTATCGCTAGTGCATTGTGTCATCTTGTTTGTATCACGTGTTGATTTAACATGTAGACAATACTAAATTTATTTCTATCAATTCTTTATCCTTAATGTGTGTATAATAGTATTTCTTCTGTCAGTTTTTGGCCATGTCGATGACATCCATGGATTTAATGCATGTTGTTAAGGACATTGATTATATACATTGGTTAAGGACAAGTTCCAAAAGATGCGAAATACGTTGGGAGGTCTTCAAATGCATAAAGAAGGCTCAAATAAATGATAAAGGATGGCTAAAGTACCATAGGATATCTAGAACATGATGATTAAAATGGATGAGCCACAAGGAGGTTGTTGTGGTATCCTAGAGGAAGGTCGATATGGCTACTTCTCAAAGTCTATCCATATTTTTCTTATTTCAACCCCTGAATCATGTTATAGCTCCATCAAAGTATCTAGCATGTTCTTGAACTCTTTGTTCTTGTGTTGTGGTGGAATAGCATGAGGTAAGCAAATAGTAAAAGAAGGGACTATAGAAGTAGTTTGTGTTGCTGAAGGTAATGGAGTTGGCAAAGTTATAGAGTGGTGCCTCTCTTCCTTTTAGTCTACTGCAATGTGGAACCTTGGCATCTTTAAATGTCTACATATGGGCCTTGGTGATCACCCTCTCTATTGGCACATCATAAGCCAACCACATATACACTATGTAGGTGATGGTGCAACATCCATTAAGAAATTGTTTCATTGGAGCTCTTGCATCTTAATCAATGGTCCAATCTGGATGATGCATTTTGTGTTAAGTATAGACTAAAAAAAATCTTCTTAAGAGGTTGGATAATTTTTTGTTGTCTAGGGAAGGCAAAATGTTGCATACACATTTGACGGGCCCTAGACAAGTTGGGTGTAATAGCCGACATTTCAAGCTAATGCCACTGCTTCATGTTGTAAATTCTAGTAAGTTTTCTAAGTCGGGGAAAATTGCATGTTAATATGGTCGAAGACACTAGAGCCTAGTATGTGAAGACTGATGTCTCTTCCCAATATTGGTATGAGCTCCGTTCTTAACGTTGATAGGCACATTATGCAATGGGGATACAGGTGTGCATACTCCCTATATGCATACTTGGAGAAGTACATGAGCTCAACATGGTGCATGAGATCTATGTGAAGTCCTTCTAAGATTGTTATACAAATTATTGATGTGAATGTTACAAGGTCTATACATCTCTTGTTTTCTCACAAATTCATATGAAGTGCATATTCCCTAAATGTATACTTAGAGAAGTGCATGATCTCAACATGGTGCATGAGGTCTATGTGAAGACCATCTAGGATCATTATACAAATTATTATTGTGGGATAAAAGCATGCTAATGTGAACACTTTTTTAAGAGTATTTATTGCTTTTAAGCCCATCACATTTTAGCTATTTCAAAAGCTTTTTAAATAGCAAAAAAATAAATTCATAATATCAATTTGCTAGACATACAATCACTACTCATGTGGCGGCCCGCTAGGTATCATGGCTAGAACATCGATAGTAAGTGTCATTATTCCTCATGTACTCCACTGGTGGCGAGTCTATGGAGTCTGCACTAGTGAAGCACAGAAGGTACACGCGACTTCGTCACTCACAAGAAAAAGCTACCATCAACAAAGTTGTTCAATTAGAGGACGAAGGTGAAACCAAATCTCTGGGAACGAGTATGAGCAAATATGGGGTCTAGCATCCATGCACGCAGCATTTAGGTGCTTGCATGGCTAGGAGTAATTTCAATGGTTCTAATGTAAGAGCCACTATTTTCAGAAGAGGAGAGGCACCGTCCGTTAAGATTCCATCATTGAAGCGGAAGCAATGGACCACGTAAGCTCCTCATTGATTCAATTTATTCAGCTCAGTAGTAAGCCGGCATACTCATTCCACCCTACCTAATGAATGTGGGGAGCCGTTTGACCATCAAATAGTTTGATAGGGGTTGTTCCCATACCTAGTGCAGACTTTATAGAGTTGTTTCCAAATCTGATATGAATCGGTGTGTCTAATGTTGTGTAATTTAATAGGCTAGTTTTACAGCCAGTTAAATGGCAAGTAGCACCTAGTTCTCCAAGAAGCAGATAGCAGTTGCATTGTAATCAATAGAAGCTAAATTTGTGGTCTTAGCTCTCATGACAAAAGAAGGCCTCTGGATCCAAACGATCATGCAAGAGCTCTTACCAACGACATCAATTCCCTTGCAGATTATGTGTGATAACCAATCATGCATACATTTGGCTAGCAACCCTTCACTGAGAGAAACCAAAACATGTTGATTTAAAGTTTCACTTTATATGTGGTCTTGTGGATTAGAAAAGGCTTCATCTCGCATATGTATCAACTCATCTAATGTGGGCTGATATGCTTATGAAGCCTCTAGGAGTAGATAAGTTCATCCTCTACAGGAAACATCTTGGAATCGTTGAAGTCAAGTAACATCTATGTCACATTCCAGTACTCTAGTTACAGGGGAGTGTTGAAGCGGCTTCACTATGATTACGAGGATGTGCCACATATGAACCATGTGTCCAAATGCCATGTCCCAGAAATAATGGCTTAACAGGTGCGACTCACTCATGTGTAGCATGATGTAACGATTCGCATGTATGTAACTGCTATATTGAATCATTAATACATATAGAAGTTGTTGCATGTATCTCTACATTATCTGCGGGCCTGTGTAGGACCCTTCTTTTTTTCATCCATGAACCATAAAGATATAGGGACTCTACACTTAATCTTTGGTGCTACGACTGGAGTAATGGGCATGCATTTATGAAATAATTTTCCTTGTTGATGTAGGTGGATATATCTAGCATGTCCAAAATTGTTAGAACACAACATATTCTGCTAGAAAAAATGTTGGCATAAATTACAAGCCTACACATTTGGCTCAAAGGATGCATTGAAGTCTATACACACATGAAGAAGCATAGGAACATATGCTAGTGGTTAATTACCACTTTACCTCATTGTAAAAGTCAAATTGACTTGGAATCTCTTGTAATCACCTACCAAAAGGATTCGTGGAAAATTAGTTGATTGATTGAAATAATATCTCCAAGCATTTAGGAGCTTGATCATAGGGAGCCAAAAGTTTGAATTTGAACTCAAATTTTTAGTCATCTCTTATAAAAGTGGACATGAAAAGTCGCGGGTAAGAGAGAGCATTCTCGAGCCTAGCATTACTGATTTCTGAGTGTGTGTGAGGTCAACACTCAAGCCCACACCTCTCTACACCATTTGGCATTTATGTTCATGCAAATGGAGTTGTATACAAATGTTCATTAATACATACATTCATATTGTCCATCTCTGAGTTTTTTCTGTTAGTCTACTCAAAAGTCTGTCAACTTGTCAAGGGCATATCTCGGTCAATTCTTCACCACATTCAGTGATTCAAAGCTTGTTGAATTCAGCTTAAAGTAATCTACATGTTGTCAAAATTTGAAGACATTCTATCCAGCCATTTTGAAGAAATCGGCGTCGAGGTGAACTCTGGTCATTTTCTGCTACAGTCCTAAAAAGTCGAGGGTATAGCTTAACTTGCTAAATTGATTTCTCTTAGCATATTTTATCATTTTACATCATTCCACTTGGAATTGGTAGCTCACTAAGCTAATTAGATACCCCTAAAAGGAATTTTTCCAATTCCTACTGTGCTGGTCATATTGAACAAAATACCCAGCAGGTGTCTAGACATAAATAGAAGGTTTTCTTGAGTTTGTGACTTCCAAAGTTATCTGTTTTGATTCAATCATTGCACACATCATTCCAAAGGACATAGGACATGTTATGGTGTTATTGGAAAGCTAAGGAGGTCTAGTTATCAACTCTGAAGGAAAAGAGGGCTGGTACAAAGCAGGTTTAGCAGTACCTACTCAATCTCTTGGAGCATCCATCCATCTTTCCCAACAGTGGTATCAGAGCAAACTAAGGTAAAATGGGAGATGGTTTTCCTTCATTTATTGACAAATCGGACAGGAACAACTATCAAGCATGGTCTCTAAGGATGAAGACCTACTTACAAGGAAGGAGTCTCTATGGGTACATCTCAGGGGATGAGGAATTGCCCTCATTCAAAGCAAGAGGATTACCAACCAAGGAAGAACATGAAAAGCTCAACACATGGTGTGCTAAGGATGCATTGGCAAGGTCTTATTTACTCAACTCTATATCTGATTTTCTTTTTCCACATATTAGAAATTGTAAGACATCCGAAGAGACTTGGGAAACCTTGTCATCATATTTTTCCTCCAACACAAGGGCTATGAAAAATCAGTTGTGGATTGAATTCACAACACTAAGGAAGCAACCTAAGCAAGTTGTTTCAGAATTTGTGACCAAGATTAAAGATGTAGCAGATCAATTAGCAAGCATAGGAGAAGAGATTGAAGAAGAACAGATTGTAAGGCAAGTGATCAATGGGATCAAGGCTGATGACAAATGGGAAAGCTTCACCACTGCCATGGATCTCTACATGGACATGCACACTCCAGATCTTACAACCCTCATGGGACAATTGTTTACTCATGAAGCAAAGCTCAACAAAAATGGAGACGCATCCAAAGGTAATAACTCTTTTGCCCTATACACTGATAAGAAGTCTAAAGATAAAGGCAAGAGCAAGAAGGTGGAAGATGAAGGATCAACCTCTCAAGCCAACTATGCAGGGAGAGGTAGATCTTCAAGAGGAAGGGGCAGAGGAGGTAAGCCAGGTAGGGGGAGATCTTATAACTCCTCACCATGCATCATTTGTGGTTTATCAAATCATACTACAGATGAGTGTTTCAGGAATTACAAAAATCAAAGAGGAAGAGGATACCAAAGAGATGGCTACTCACAGTCAAGAGGTAGATTTAACCATCACCAAGGTTACAACAA
The DNA here is from genome assembly GCA_020310875.1 of Ceratopteris richardii. NCBI lineage: Eukaryota > Viridiplantae > Streptophyta > Polypodiopsida > Polypodiales > Pteridaceae > Ceratopteris > Ceratopteris richardii. Next base: position 181,909,265 of record CM035411.1, read on the forward strand.
TAATTACAACAACAACTACAACAATAATTACAATGGCAACTACCAAGGAGGATTCAAATCCAGGAAGGATTACAACAACTATACAGAGGAGCAAGATGACTCTCTTCTAATCATGAACATGACATCAAAATTAGGTACAAATGATGACCACCTATTCTACATTGACTCAGGATGCTCAAATCATGTGGCTAGCAATGTAGCATTACTCTCTGATCTTGAGGAACCAAAAGGTAAGCATCAAGTCTAAACAGGTGATGACACAAAGCATTCTGTAGTTAAAGTTGGAAATGTTAAGACTTGTGATGGAAATCAGAATTTTTTGAGCAGGGTACTCTATGTACCAATCATTACCAAAAATTTAATGAGTGTTGGTCAGATTGTGGAGAAAGGTTTGCAGGTTAGATTCAACCAATATGGAACATATGTGGAGGATCCAAGTCATGGGTTCAAGAGGATTACTAAAGGAGAAAAATCAGGTAGACTTTTCACTTTTGAGTTGGAAGATACAAAGAATATTGCACTATACAGTTATAAAGATCAAACACTTTCAGAGCTTGAGATTTGGCACAAAAGGTTAGGGCACATAGGAGAAAGAACCTTGAAACAAATGTGTTGGGACCAATGTGTGCTTGGGATACCTAATGTATCCAAGCAACATATGATTTATAAGTGTGGTGCTTTTCAATTTGGGAAGTCTCACAGGTTACCCTTCTCAAAGAAAGGATACATGCATGAAGACTACCTAGAGCTTGTACACACAGATGTATGGGGACCAAGCAAAGACCCCTCAGTCTCAGGATCAAGGTACTATGTGTCTTTCATTGATGATTATAGCAGATGGACTGTATTATACTTCATGAAGCACAAGGATGAGGTATTTAATTGCTTTAAAAAATATCTTGCATTAGTTGAAAATCAGATAGGAAGAAATTTGAAGAGGCTAAGGTCAGATGGAGGAGGTGAGTACTTCTCCAATGAATTTGAAGACTTCTTGCAGGACAGAGGCATCAAAAGAGAGATAACCACAAGGTATTCTCCTAAACAGAATGGGGTAGCTGAGAGAAGAAATAGACTAATTGTTGAGACAGCTAGATCTATGCTTAATGAGAAAAAGTTACCTAACTATCTATGGGTAGAGAGTGTTTCTACTGCCACTTACCTCATAAACAGGTTACCATCTAAGTCTCTTGATGGCATGACACCCTATGAAGCATGGCATGGTAAGAGACCTTCACTTGACAATTGCAAAATATTTGGATGTGTAGCATATGTACACATTCCTTCTCAGATAAGAGGTAAGCTAGACCCAAAGGCTGAAAAATGCATCTTTATTGGGTATGATTTAAATAAAAAAGGTTACAGGTTTTATAATCCTATCACTAAGGGGTTTATGGTAAGCAGAGATGTTGTCTTTGATGAAAATGATTCTTGGTATGAGAATGAATGCAGGAAGGTCAAATTACCCTATGATTTGGAAGAGGAATTTCCAAGTCTTACAAAGGAGGAACCTATTCAGAATGAAGCCTCAAGTTTAGATGATGAAGACACTATCAATCTTGAAGAATTCAAAGCATGGAAGTCCAAAGGCAAAATGAAGATGAAGAAGCTTGAAGACATACCTGAATCCTCAACTCAACCATTTAGAACATCACAAAGAGAAAGCAAGAAACCTATTAGATATGGGTATGATACATCTCTTGTTACTAAACATTCTGTTTATCTTGCAAAAGATTTGTCAAATGAAGAACCAGGATCATATGAAGAAGCAATAACCAAATCAGAATGAAAAGAAGCTATGGATGAGGAGATTGATGCTCTCAAAGAGAGTGACACATGGGAGTTAGTACCTAAAAAGGACTCAATAAAGGTAATAGGATCCAGATGGATCTATAAGCTTAAAAGAAATTCTGATGGCACAATCAATAGTTACAAAGCGAGATTGGTAGCCAAGGGTTTTGCACAAACCCAAGGCATTGACTATGAGGAGACATTCTCACATGTGGCCAAGATGCCAACCATCAGAGTGTTGGTAAGTGTGGCTGCATCAAAAAATTGGAATATGTACCAATTGGATGTCAAGAATGCTTTCTTGAATGGATGGATTTCAGAGGAGGTATATATGTCACAACCTCCTGGCTATGAGGACCCCAAGAAGGTAACAAATGTTTGGAAATTAAAAATGGCTTTTTATGGATTGAAGCAGGCACCTAGGGCATGGAATTACAAGTTAACTACATACCTCCAAGATCAAGGTTTTGTCATGAGCAAGGCAAATACTTCCCTGTTCATTAAGAGAAGTAATTCAGAGGTAATATACCTTTGTGTTTATGTTGATGACATCATCATTACAGGTAATGATGTCAATGGAATCAGATTTATCAAAAGTCAAATGATGAAGGAGTTCAAGATCAATGATCTTGGTCTATTGAAATATTTTTTGGGACTTGAATTAGTCTACACTAATTCAGGGATATATATCACTCAGAAAAAATATGTACAAGATATGTTGAAGAAATTTCACTTGCAGGATGCTAAAGTAGCAAGCACTCCAATGGAGGTAAACCTAAAGCTAAGTGCCCATGAAGGTGATGAAGTCAAGGACATTACAGGTTATCAAAGCATGGTGGGTAGCTTAAACTATGCTACCTTAACAAGGATAGATATTGCATATGGAGTTAGTGTGCTAAGTCAATTTATGCACAAGCCAAGGATACCTCACTTAGAGGCTGCCAAGAGAATCTTGAAGTATCTCAAGGGTACACTGAACCATGGTTTGTATTTCCCTTACACTTCAGATATTGATATCAAAATTTATTCAAATGCAGATTGGGCACGATGCAAGGATGATAGGAGGAGCACTTCTGGATATATCTCTTTTGCAGGTGACAAACCAGTTTCATGGTCTTCAAAGAAGCAACCTACTATTGATTTGTCTTCCATAGAGGCAGAGTATAGAGGACTCGCTAATGCCACACAAGAAGCAATATGGATTAAGCTTTTTAATACAGAATTGGGTTTGTTTACTAGGTCTCCAATAATCTTTGGAGATAATACAAGTTCTCTTCACCTTGCAGCTAATCCTATTTACCATGCTAGGACCAAACACATAGAGGTCCATTACCATTATGTGAGAGAGAAATTGATAAGCAAGGACATCCAACTTACCTATGCATCAACCAACATGCAAGGTGCAGATTTATTGACTAAAGCTTTGGATGGAACCAAACTTTGCAGATCCAAATCCATGATTGGACTGCAGGATATACTTGAAGATTGAAGATGAAGACTTAAGCCAAAATGTTTGGCTTGAGGGGGAGCTGTTGGTGTAAATTACAAGCCTACACATTTGGCTCAAATGATGCATTGAAGTCTATACACACATGAAGAAGCATAGGAACATATGCTAGTGGTTAATTACCACTTTACCTCATTGTAAAAGTCAAATTGACTTGGAATCTCTTGTAATCACCTACCAAAAGGATTCGTGGAAAATTAGTTGATTGATTGAAAGAATATCTCCAAGCATTTAGGAGCTTGATCATAGGGAGCCAAAAGTTTGAATTTGAATTCAGATTTTTAGTCATCTCTTATAAAAGTGGACATGAAAAGTCGCGGGTAAGAGAGAGCATTCCCGAGCCTAGCATTACTGATTTCTAAGTGTGTGTGAGGTCTACACTCAAGCCCACATCTCTCTACACCATTTGGCATTGATGTTCATGCAAATGGAGTTGTATACAAATGTTCATTAATACATACATTCATATTGTCCATCTCTGAGTTTTTTCTGTTAGTCCACTCAAAAGTCTGTCAAATTGTCAAGGTCATATCTCGGTCAATTGTTCAGCAAATTCAGTGATTCAAAGCTTGTTGGATTTAACTTGAAGTAATCTACATGCTGTCAAAATTTGAAGACATTCTATTCAGCCATTTTGGAGAAATCTGCGTCGAGGTGAACTCTGGTCATTTTCTGCTACAGTCCTAAAAAGTAGGGGGTATAGCTTAACTTGCTAAATTGATTTCTCTTAGCATAGTTTACCATTTTACATCATTCCACTTGGAATAGGTAGCTCACTAAGCTAATTAGATATCCCTAAAAGTAATGTTTCCAATTCCTACTGTGCTGGTCATACTGAACAAAATACTCAACAGGTGTCTAGACATAAATAGAAGGTTTTCTTGAGTTTGTGACTTCCAAAGTTATCTGTTTTGATTCAATCATTGCACACATCATTTCCAAAGGACATAGGACATTTTATGGTGTTATTGGAAAGCTAAGGAGGTCTAGTTATCAACTCTGAAGCAAAAGAGGGCTGATACAAAGTAGGTTTAGTAGTACCTACTCAATCGCTTGGAGCATCCATCCATCTTTCCCAACAAAAAAGAGGATTTCCACACCGTTTACGGCTTGTCTATTGCTCGTATAGATCAAGGTACTATATCAAAAAAATCGGCTAGTGAGGCAAATTGGTTGTCTGTCTTCAAGATAACTCGACTCAAGGGGAAGATGAAAGTTAAATATGCCAGGCAATAGTCTTATGACGCACTGATGGTGTTACATTAGAAAGTGTACCACGAGGTACCAACAAACTACGAATTGTCTATATAAATCGCTAGAGCCTTTGCATTTGAAAAATGTACCACTGCTCAAACATCAAAAAATCTAGCTATGTACCAAGTGGCATGGGTTGTAGCTGCACAAGCTTCTATTGAAAGATGCAGGAAGATGGGTACATTGAAGTCGAAGATGCAAAGATTTTAGAGTTGTTTGAATGATGATGCTTCACCACTTTTAGAGCCTTTGGATGCAAACTTGTAGAAACAGAAAGAAGATGTTGAGTTATATGCTCGACAAGGTACGACAGTTGCTGCCATAAGGCAAATGGAGGGTACTAAGGTTATACGTACTTTAGAATTGTCAATTGATAGTGAACATAATAAGTTGGGCAGGCTCAAGCTTGATTTGGATCAAGCCAAGCTATCAAAGGCTGCTGAGTCTAAAGTGACTATAGCAGTCATTGAGATGAGAAAAAAGTTACAGGTATCCATAGATGAATTGAAATGTGTTGTGGGAATGTCTCTTGAGAGGAGGATTCAGTTGGAGATGCAAATTCAAATATAGAATGACAAGGTGCCTAAATTGGAGGTAATATTTAGCTTTATTGACATTGGTTGGAACATTTTCCTAAGGTTCAATACTAATCAATTAGATTGTTACATACACAGGCTGAATATAAGTTGCATGAGAATCGACGCAAGAGTGCAAATCAACATCTATCCTTTGTAAAGAACATGTTAAGCATGATGGATTCAAATGAATTGTCACCATTATTGCCATTACCTCCCCCAGAGTTACCATCAGCCCTCTTACAAAGTGTTTCATCCATGTGCATAGCCTGTGGTTTGAATATTGAGGAGAGGGTGAGTTTTATAGTGCTCCTTATGTCATGCAACCATGCATATCACTATATTTGTTTTGTAGCACATTGTCGTGTGTCATTCAACTCTTTAGGACTTGAATGTGGTGTTGAAATACCACAACATGTGCGGCAAACAATCTCTGGATTCTTTGATGGTGGATTCAACTTTCATAGAGGTAAGCTTGTCGTGTTGATTAATATTAATAATATTACTTTTTATCCATGATTGTGGATTCTTGGTTAGTTGTTTGTAACTAGATATTACTAATTAGGTTGGTACTTGTTACCTATTATGAAGTAGCTTGTTTCTAGTTACTTGATACTAAGTATCTATTACTAGTTACTGAGTTGCTGATTCTTGATAACTTGTTTGTATCTATTACTAATTAGCTTATTACTAGTTAGCTATTACTAGGTTACTAAGTTATTACTAATTATCTTGTTAACAATTAGCTATTACTAAGTAGCTGGTTCCTAGTTAGTTGTTAGTAATTAGCTATTACTATTTACCTTGTTACCAGTTAGTTATTACTAAGTAGCTAGTCCTTGGTTAGTTGTTTGTAATTAGATATTACTAATTAGCTTGTTACTAATTAGCTATTACAAAGTAGCTGGTTCTTAGTTATTTGTTAGTAATCAACTATTACGACTAAGCTAGTTACTAATTAGCTATTACTAAGTATATGGTTATGGTTAGTTGTTTGTAACTAATTAGCGTGTTACTAGTTAGCTATTACTAAGTTGCGAAATCTGGGTTACTTGTTAGTAATTGGCTATTAATAATTAAATTGTTACCAATTAGCTATTACTAAGTAGCTAGTAGTTAGTTAGCTGTTAGAAATCAGTTATTAATATATTATTTTGTTACCAATTAGCTACTAATAATTAGCTATCAATAATTAGCTATTATTAAGTAGCTATTACTAAGTAACTATTACTAAGACGTAGATATTACTAAGTAGCTATTACTAAGTAGCTAATTCATCATAGCTATTACTAATTAGCTATAACTAAGTAGTTGGTTCTTAGTTAGCTTATTAGTAAGTTATTATTAATTATCTTATTACTAATCACCTACTACTAATTAGCTATTACGAATTAGTTTGGATGAGATTGCATTTATGTTATATATTTTTGTTGATCCCATCATCTTCTTCTCTTGGTGACTTAATATATATATATATATATATATATATATATATATATATATATATATATATATATATATACATACATACATACATACATACATACATACATACATACATACATACATACATACATATACACCAAAGTCACATGGGGATGTGTCCTCGTGTCCTAGAGACATCAGGACATCGTGCCCTTAAGCCAAAATAAGGGGATGCCTAACCATAGAACTAGAATGCTATAGCTCTAGGCTCTCATTACTACATAATAGAGAGGAATTACATAGACCATGTGGCACAAGACTTATCAAGCAAAATTGTAAGAAGAAACAAATGCATCAACGCTAGACAAGAGCTACCCTAGAGCAAACATAGAGGTAGAGAGAACCAAATTGTGAATCAAAATGATCGAACCACCTCATATTATGTTTGAGGCTAAACAACTCTTAATGAGAATAACCTGGTCAGACCAAAATTGCACTTTCAAGGGCTATTAGACTGATTAGAGCAAATGGAGTGTAAACCTAACCACTTAGAGCCTAGAAAGGATCATTCAATTGAAAGGAGATGAGGAGAATTATTGCCAATAGATTTCTATGTTCCTAAATCAATAGAGCTAGGAATTCATCCTTCAAATCAACAAATACCCATAAAACATTTTAAGCAAAATTCAAGAAGAGATTTCCTCTATCTATGGAGATTTCAAGAAGAAATTTCCTCTATCTATGGAGATCACAAAGATGTACTATTATGCAAGAGACTAGACTTTGAATCCAATTCCTTATATGAATTGCCTCACTCCTTAGGCCCATGGGAATCAAAGTCTATTCAAATGAGAGCTCCCATGATAATGATAAAAAACAAAGAATCAATATTAGGTAGGGACATAGACATTGTAAAGAACACTAAGGTGCAACATCATCTCACTTTAGAAGAATTATCAAAGGTCAATCTAGAGTTGTAGAAACGCATAGCAAACCAAGTGCTAGAAATTGCTAGTTTCCACTCTTAGGTAGGATCACACAAAAAACATGTTGGAGATACCCTTAGAAAAGATAAGACATATGAGTGACTTGGTGTAAGGGTTGGTTTGAGCACAACTTGAGAAGGCTAGGTTGATTCTTGTCCTAAGTTGTTGGTCAACAAGAACTCCATACATTGTTACAATGTGGTAATGTCTAGCTCTTAAGCATTTTCCCCTTATGAGAAGAATTGTAACTCGCAACATAATTGTTTCTAAATGTATCAACATGTCAGCCTTTCTCGATAAGCATGCAACTCTATTCTGATTAGCTTGCTCCTTATGGTTATTTGTTCCTCTGTATACATCTCTCTCAATGTTTTGTAACACTTATATGATGACTTGATTATTTTTTTTAGTGACTGATACTGGTACTACTGGATATGCTCCTTGTTCTTTGCTTCAATTACTTTGTTCTTCTCTCTTGACTACACATGGATGATCGGAAGATAAGCACACTATCATTGCAATTATATCATGAGAAAGACCCTCTGATCTACGTTGTATGGGGCTAAATGGGTGCTTCTCCTCCTAGCCCCTTCCCGAAAATGTATAGTGCACTACCAAGATAGGTATGGTGCATGGAGCTATCGGGATTCAAGGGATGGTTTCCTATCATGTGGATATCTCCTTACCTTGTGCACAAGCTTGAACATTGTTGGTGCAAGTCCAAAATATGGGACCTTCATAAATAAGTAATTTCATGGGGAAAGACCCTGGTGTGAAGATGATTAAAGAATGAGGTGCCTGCTCTACATAGCATAGAGCTCTTATCATCAAAATTTATGAGACTTTGAGTGGACATGTTTCCTCAAATGAGTGTGGTCGTGGGATTCTACCAACATGTGCTCATACGTTTTAGGTGATGCCACACAACCATTAGTCTTCTCTAAGCCTCACTATGATGATCAAGTGGTCCATGCAAAGATACAAATAAATACCATTGATAGGACAAATCTGTGGCACCATCCATGGAATATGATCTTGTCTCTACCATACACTATCAACAAAGATGTATAAGAGAACACTAGCAACTCCCATGGAAACTATGTTAAAAGAGGATTAGATCAACACTTAACTCTTCATTTGTGATCTCCCTCTCCTTCCTTCAAAATTGAAGCTCCTGCTTGAAGGAAATGTATGCAAGAAATGCTCTTCCAAATATAGATGTAGGAACTTCTCCTAGCTAGATATTTGAAGTATAGGTCTTAAAGTTTCCAAACTTGGGACTTCAACCTTGTAGGAGTGTAGGTATTTGAAGGTATGAACCTGATAAACATAGGTTTATTACTAAAAATGTGTCTTTTTTGTTGGCAAGAATGACAAGCTCTATATCTATCTCGATTTTCAGCAATAAACACACTCTACCTTTTTGGAGTCACTAGGATAGGTAGGTCCTTTTATCTCTTCAGTGTGCATTATACAACCACTTGATGTCAGGATGCAAGAGGTGATTGTAGGAATGATAATGCTGATTTTTTGGGCCTCTTATTGTGGGATGAATGTTTTCTATACTTCTATCATCATAGTTGTTTTTTGTCAACTAGTATAGGTCAATGGAGTTCTCTACAAAGGCTTCTCTTTCCAAAGGTGGATGACATCTTTACCATATCTATGTGGTTGTGGTAAGCATGAAGCTAGTGTACTCTTTGCAGGTCTTCATTTGGTTCTAAAAGAGAAGAGCCCTATGAATAGGTGGATGCTGAGATGCACCATTGGAGAGAAGGTGGATTCAAACAAACATAGGCTCTCCCGATGCTTCTTCATAATGTTAAGGTTTTATATTCACTAGCTAGTTTGGCTAGAGTTATTAAGGTTTTGATTTCTTCTTGATATATAGGTGCTCTAACATCAAGGATAACTTGTTCTTTTGGAGATTAGAACTCTCCATCATTACTACCTACATACATTAGGGTATCCCTCGAGCTTGGGACCTTGGCTAGCTGGCCCTTGTCCCTCACACACATGAAATGATCCCTGTGGATCAAATGGACTGATCCCTCTAGATCAATGATCCCTATGGATGAATGATCCTTGTAATGAATGATCCCTGTGGATGAATGATCCTTGTGGATGAATGATCCTTGTGGATGAATGATCCCTGTGGATGAATGATCCCTGTGGATGAATGATCCCTGTGGATGAATGATCCCTGTGGATGAATGATCCTTGGGGATGAATGATCCCTGTGGATGAATGATCCCTGTGGATGAATGATCACTGTGGATCAATGATCCATGTAGATCAATGATCCCTCTGGATCAATGATCCATGTGGATCAATGATCCCTGTGGATCAATGATTCCTGTGGATCAATGATCCCTGTGGATCAATGATACCTATGGATGAATGATCCATGTGGATCAAATGGACTAATCTGTGTGGATCATTGATCCCCCTGGATCAAATGGACTGATCCTTGTGGATCATAGATCCCTATGGATCAAATGGACTGATCCTTGTGGATCAATGTTTGGCACTCTCTCCCCCCTCTAAAGATCATTGTCCTCAATGATCAATGAGGGAAAATACTTGCAAACCAAAGCTTGTGATTCCCAAGTACATTCAGTAAGTGGTAATCCTCTCCAAGCTACTAGATACTCTTGGATGACATGATTCCTCAATTGCTTTTGTATCCAATCTAGTATCCTATCTGGAGAATGATCCATGCTATTACTTTCCTGCAAAGAAACAATACCTTCAATTGGATTAGTTTAGTGACATGAAACACTAAATGCACTCTACAATCAAGAGGAATCTCTAATCGGTATGCAACTTCACTTAGCTTCGTAGCTATCTTCCAAGGTCCACAACACCTTGGTGATAGCTTAATACACTTCCCTGTGGAGAGTGAAGTAGATCTATGTGGTACTTGAAGAAAGACTCTTTTTCCCTCCTTAAAGGATCTAAGAGATCTCTTTCTACCAGCATACCCTTTAGCCCTATCAATTGCTTGTTGCCTCTTGGCTTTAGCTATTTCTAAATTTGCTTGGATGTTTGCTAAGAACTCAAAAGCACTAGGGCATTTCTTTGGCATGCCTATGGTACAGGATTCATGCCATAGTTTATCGCAAAAGGAGACATACCTATCACCTTGTGAGGCCTATTGTTATAACCAAACTCCACTGGTGGCAAATAACTATCCCAATCTGTGTGTCTCTCATACACATATGCCCTCAACTTGTCCTCTAAAATTTGGTGGACCTTTTCGAGTCTGAGCATCTATGTGAGGATGATCGCCACTACTCATCTTTAATGACACCTTCAGTTTGTCAAATACAAACTTCTAGAAGTGTCCTATAAATCTGACATCCCTATTTGAAACTATGGATGTCGATATTGTTAGAAACACACTTGAATGATGTGTGTGTGACTCACCTCCCATCCATATATACCCTCTTGTACTCTAAAAATAGCAATGATGAATACTTTCCATTACTACCAACATACCTTAGGGTATCCCCTGAGCTTGGGACCTTGGCTTGCTAGTTCTTGTCCCTCACATGCATGGACTAATCCCTATGGATCAAGTGGACTAATCCCTATAGATCAATGATCCCTGTGGATCAAATGGACCGATCCTTGTGGATCAATGTCTGATAGTTACACGCTACCCTTTTGTGCTGTATAGGATTAGCATTCTCAATGAGACTCTTGACAAAGGTAAATTATCATGTTTCTCATATGACTATGTACAAACTTTTATAGATGTAAATGAGCCTTGCACGAATAAGATCCTTGAAGATTTCGTGCTCAATGTCCTTATGTTAGGGGTCTATGTGACTGCTCCACTTAAGGGAATTATGTCCATACCTTCTACCATCACTTGGAAGTCATGATTGGACTTTCTAATTCTTTGGAATATTGTATCTGAGCCTTTGTTCAAACGACATGAAGCTTGTCTCTTCCCCATGACGATGAGTGTGTAGCCATGACATGAATGAATTAATGCTTTCAAAGTTGTCAACCAAGTTGCTCAATTTTTGTTCAATTTTATTTCACGCTTGATGGAAGTTGAGAGTAGCTATTGGACATTGTTTGAGAGCATCACATTCTCTCCTCTCTTTCTCTCTCCCTCATATGCACCCAACATGAAATCATTTTTTATGCTTCCTTTCAATTTCTTCATGATGATTATGATGGTTTGATCATATGATTGTGAATCCAAATTTCCACACTCTCATGGCTAGTGTATGCTCATTATAATTAATGTTCTTGAGCTTCCTATCTGGGTTTTCACCTAAAATTTATTGATTTGAGCATTATAGAAGTGAAAGTTCATTAAGGACATGAAGCCTAAGATGTTGGTAGGCATGAAGTTTAAGTGTCCGCCCTAGGTGAGGATGGTGTTGTTAGCTTCTACTTGTACATGAAACATATCTCACTTGAAAGAAAATTTGTGGGGTTTGTGGTGACTGCTCATGTGCTTGGGATTGTGTCCCAAAATCTCAATAGCTCTATTCCCACTTGGAGTTAGTAAAATAGCAAGTCACCCTGGTGGATTGATCTTCTTGGATCTAAAAGTTCTCTCTTTGGACAAAAAAAGCTAAAAAATATATATGTGGTTGCATCTTCATCCTTAAGGTTAAGATATTAAAAGAATTTCTTGACTATGCTCTTGAGGTTTGCAATGCTCACAGGTTTTTTGAAAATGTCAGTTGGAGCCCCTCCCTCATGGACAACATAATTCTTGGTTTTTTGTAACTCGTATGTTTGGAATGGTTTCCATAAACCTTCAGTTGGTGGGTGATGCACTTCATGGCTTGAAACGGTCAAGCAGCTACTTTCTTGCAAATCCCATCAACCTTGGGATTTCATACATTGTGTCCATATTGGTGTAAGGCTATGGAACACAAGCATGTTCAAGATGGTGTCGTAAGTCCACTCTTGCTATGCATTCTATTTCATGGTTAATACCCTCTTGTCCACCTTCATCCCATGATCCCTTGATGTTTGATCTCCTTCATTAGTATGCATGTTTTTCACTCTTCAAAAATCTTCTTTGTTGTCATCTTATGGTGTTATTCTAGATGGAGCTCTATATTGAATTGGAAATAATCACCCGCATACTCTCTTGAGGTCTTTGGAAGTTCAAAATGTCATGGTTCTTCTTTCTTGTCATCTTATGGTGTTATTCTAGGATGGATCTCTATATTGAATTGTAAATACTCACCCGCATGCTCTCTTGAGGTCTTTGGAAGTTGACAATGTCATGGTTTTGTGGCTGGCCTTCATGCGATGGTGTCCAAAACCATCGTTGCATGCTAGTTTTAGACGTTGATGGGTCTTTATGCTTCCTTGGGATGCATAGTCCAAGAGGATGGAGCTCACATGGGCTCACAACCTTATGGTAAGGTGCTAAATATATTGGTTGAGTATATTTCAGGTTTTCATTGCTTTCTTGGGTTGCTAAGGAGCTTTTTCTTGGTTTTTTTGACTACTCTTGATGAGGATTGTGTCCAAAGACAATTCACGCTGGGTATAAAGAGGTGCCTCTTAAATTTGGGACTCATTGTTCATGCTTATATTGTGAATTTCTTGACTCACAGGGGGAGAAGAGCTCACCATATCCATCTTATTTTATGATCTATTTTGGTAATTTGAGTACCATGAATGCAAGGAACATTCTCATATGAGCTTTCATGTTTTTCTTTGTATCATACTACTTTGAGGAGTTGTGCATCAAAGATAGTTTTTTTTTTCACTTCTCATGATATCTTACTACTCCATATTTCTATGAATATATTTGCAAATGTGGAGATTCCTTCACATAAAGGGATTGTACCCTTCCATTTTTTAAGCTTTTGTGGGACTGGTTTGTCTCTATTTTGTAGGATTTTTTCATAATCAACACTCTTGTGATGGTTCAAGGACTTTCCATTATGGAATTGTGTTGGGATCCACAAAATCTTCTCCTATGGTTATTGGTCCTACTCTACACTTCTCTTCTCATACCCTTGGAAAGGATGACAAATCCTAAGAGGGGGATGGTGAAGTACTTGGAGGCCTCTCTTGGAGCTATGGATGCTTGAACGCTCAAGGCCTTGAGTGTCGGTTTCTCATTTTTTCCCTATTTCCCCTCTTGTATATAAGTTCCTACATAAGAACTCCCTCTTACCTATTTTTATTGAGAAAAAACATAAAAACCGATCCTTACACTTCTTTTTTGCCTTTTTAGATTTTAGATCCTTTATATACATTAAAGCTCTTTTTGGATATGTGCATGGAGCTCTCTCTCTCTCTCTCTCTCTCTCTCTCTCTCTCTCTCTCTCTCTCTCTCTTAAAGATTCCCTTTTTTATTTTCCTAACTACCCATCACTATCTGATATCTTTTAGATAATTTCTAGCACATGTGGCCTTTGGACACTTGAATTCAATGGATTTATCCTCTCCTATATAAAGAGGATCTCAGTTCTTAAATCTTGTTCCATTGGCCATGGCCTTGTGGCTACCATGCAATGGACAAAAGGTACATTTGGCTTTCACATTTCTCCTTGTATGCATGACATTAGCCCATGTGTGCAGGTTTGGCATTTGGGGTTGATTTGTGTGTGAGTATTGCCCTTCCTTGCTCCATATGACATTGGCCACAATGCCATTCTTCATGGAGATGGGTGTGTGTGTTTTCCTTGCACTTCTTACAACTCCACTTGGAAGAGCCTGTCACTTCCATGTGAGGGAGTTCGGGTTGATTACTCCCCTATCCTTAACAGATGTTGAAGGGGAAATCTGATAAAAACAACCACCTAAAAACACCACCAGAACATATATTGAAGTTTTAACTTTTGAAGGATTTGTTTTTCTAGTATAAGCCATGACCATGGAAGACTTTGTGACCACATTGGATTTTGATATCTGGGGCCCACTTCACACAGAATTCCAGTTTCTAGACACACACTATGTATCAAAAGAGTACGAGAGACCCAGTTATCTTGGCTCGTAGATAGACCATGAAGAGGGAGAAACTAGGACTGACCAAGAGGATGATGAATGCCCATTTATCAATGAAGACGAACCAACATCAAAGCAAGATGCACAAAGGAACACTTAAGAAGTGTTATACAATAATTTTATGACATGAGGCTTCGAAAGGTTTACAAGGGTCTCATATCAGACATTATTTGGTCATTCAAGTGTAGGGTAGAAGTCTCAAGAGTAGACTTAAGCAAAGGTGCTTATTCCCTCTAGACAAGAAAATGTGCTTGTCCTAGTGATTAAGTCGTATGGATGAGAAGGTGGAGGTCTCGGTTCAAGCCCTACGAGAGACATGGGAGAGATCTTTTCCCCAAGAGCTCTAGAGCCTTTTAGAATCATCTACTTGAGTTACCTTCAGTTAACTAAGACACTTGGCACACACGTAGTGACATGGATGACACTTCCATGGTTAGTATCCACCAGCCATAGTAGCCCATCCCTTGGATGGATTTATATATAGAGGCATATGGTTAGGAGGAGAGTCATCTCTCTAGCATGTTGTGGTCGTAATCATTAGTTCTTTGCAATGGTAACAGAGCTCGAGGCAAGTTTCCATGGCAGCCTTGTTGGCTCATCATCTACCTCAAGCCCTCATGGAAACCTTAGAATAAGTACATCATCTTCTTTTCCATGAAACTTCATGCTTCTTTATTCTTAAGAATTTTATATTTTTCTCCACGGAAGTTCTCCTCTCGTGGCTCTTATTGTTTTTCTTAAGAATATCCATGTAGTATCCGATAACAAAAGGTTTCTCAATTGCATAGTTCACAAGTTGAAGGTTTTGATCTCCAAACCTCCACTAAGAGGACCATTCCTCTATCCACAATTGCTATGCTTGAGAGTAGCTGTACTCAACATTTTTTAGGTGGCTAATGATGGGGAAATGAATCAGCACCCCTATGCAACTTTGGAAGGTTTTAAGCCCTCATAGATTGTTTTTTATAGTGACCTAGAGTAACTATTTTTGTTCTACCTCCACAAATATATGGACCAAAATAGTAGAACTTTTGTTTATGAAGGTAAAGACTCTTAGCTATTTATAGCACTTCAAAACTCTTGATTTGGATATTACAACACAGAGAAAGAACCTCTACAATATGGACTAGCTATAAAAATTGTTGTCTATCTATGTGCAAAGACACATATTCACTATTTATGACCCCACTCCAGTCTCACTTAGAGGAATCTATACCACACTGAATAGATACTATGAGCAATCAACATAAGTAAAATCATGTCAAATAGATATCGAAAGGAGTAACAACCAAAAGTAAAATCTTATTGGAAACTAATTCACTCCTTAGAGAGGCAGATGAGGAATGGTTAACTATAGGAAATTATAAGCTAACAAAATGACTAACTAAGCAAGGGGCCATGCATGGAAACTTTCTCACATTCTAGTCTACCTTAAAAAAAGAGTAGAGGTCGTGGACTCACTATATTCAACTCACAACCTAGATTCATACATATATAGGCTATGAAAAGTGCTCCTATGATTTTGAAAGAATCTCTCAATCAATCGCTTAACACTTTTGGTAAGCTATGATCTAGGAAAGTAGTTGAAAACTTATTGTAGCTGAAATTCATGATTTGGAACCTTGAAATAATAGGACCATGAGAAAACCACTAGTTCACCCGAACACCTGAACATGCAAACACTGAAATATCACCCCCATATATTTTTGGTGAAACATTGGAAATCTTTTTTGTGAAACACCAAAAATATTTTTGGTGAAACATCGAAAATATTTTTGGTGAAACACCAGAAATATTTTTGGTCAAACAACTGAAATATTTTTAGTCATGTTTTAGGCTTGATCTTTTAACACTCCCCCTCAATCCTTGAACTTAAATTTACCATGCCAATGCTTATTTTGAATTTCAATAGCTTCGTTCCCTCGAATCCTTTTGTAAATATATCTAAAAATTGATCTTTGGTATTCACATGCTCCACCTTGACTTCCTTTGCAATCACCTTCTCTCTCACTACAACAGATCGATGGTATATTGAGGTTCTTACCGAGGAAAATGAGCGCGGCTTTATTTGCCGTGACGCCGGTGTAGAGGTCGGTGTGCGCGCCGGTACCAGAGCGTCGGTATATGCGTCGGTATATGCATCGGTATTTGCATCGGTATATGCGTCGGTATTACCAATGCCCATACTGGCGCATATACCGAGGCTTGTGCAAGACATACCATCGCCTATACCATCGCCTGCTGGGTGTACCGACGGTTATTCCGATGACACTACTGGGAGTACCATCGCGTATACAGACGATCATACCTGCAAAATTTTTTTTTGGGTAGAATGTTTTGTCTTTTGCTACAGCAACATTACCATGATGTTGCTTAACAAAAGACAATACACTCTGCCCAAAAAAAAACCGAGTACATGTGATGTGTACTCTAATGACAACCGAAATATGATTTCATGAAACAGAGTATTATTGGACACAAAAGAGATAATTAGAATGAACTATGAACCATGTACAAAAGAAGTTATATTTCAATAATGAAGCATGTACAAGAGTCTGGCAAACCACTGTCATATATGACGCTTTTACAAAATGTGGCAAAGCAATGTATTGCCATATGAAAATCAAATACAAAATATTGATCTTCCACTGCCATACACATGCAAAGAACGTTCCATATCAACAGTCCTGCAACAAAGAACATTAATGGAATGAGATAAATTCACATGAAAATTACAAACAACAAGTAAAAACCAAGTTTATAAATTAATTACCTCATCGCAAATGCTCCCATGAAACTACAGCACCGCATCCCTCCAAGTCCTGCAATAGTGCAGTCAACCCATGACTATATCCGTAAGACTCCTCCGTTCGTGTTGGAGGACGACCCATTGCCAGCTCCTGAAACAAATATAAAAAGGTTAGAGAAACATACATGATAAATTTAACACAAATAAATTCAATAAATGAAATGGTACTTACAAACTCATGATGCATCGTGTCATATCCGTCATTGCCCAAATGTGACGGTCCAATCATATCTAAACGTGTGGCTACGACATTTTGCTGCTGGCGATATCGATCAGGAGTCTGTTGTTGCTCGTCATGAATCATGTCCCACTCCTCAGCATCTAACTATACAGGCTTTGGTAAGCCTTCTCTGAAAGCATCACGAGCCTCGGATCATCGATGGGACATGACCTCACGTGTGGTGTGCAGAATCCACTCTGAACTGACAATAGACTGTCCATCAGCTGGTCGGAACTCGTGGTAAATCGTCTGTATGATATAGTTCTTCCGATCTTTATCTTGTTCACTCCATTTCAGCATGATGAAGTGTCCAAACTGGATGGAGCAAAGCTATCGTATGCGTGCATGCATTGCTTTGCCAGCTGCATCCATCACCGGAGCTCCATCTCAGATACTATACACCTTGGAGTCATCATGGTCATGAGCACCCCAAGGTGTACGTGGTGTTCCACGTGGTGTACTGCATGGCGTACCTACATCTGAGGTAATCGTCCTAGGAGTAGAAGCGGGCGACACAACATCCGTCGCACTGCCTCCACAACAACCACCTCCTCCGCCTCCAGACATACCTGTAGATCCACTCCTAGAACCTCCTGCTCTAGAGCGTGACCTCGATCTACGAGACGGGCCAGAACCTGTATCACACTGAGGTGTCGAACGCACATGTCTACTAGTAGACCCAATAGGAGATGGCTGCAAAGATGGTCGTGGTGGAGTCACAAAGCTAGGAGACATACCTCCTACGGGAGTAGCACCACCCGCAGGAGTGACACCGGTAGGAGTGACACTAGCGGGAGTGACACCGGCGGAGGTGAGGCCAACGGGAGTGAGGCCGGCAGGAGTAAGGCCGCCAGGAGTGAGGGTGGGAGGAGTGCTACAACGAGCGATCCAATACTGTGATGCAATGGCCATATACGCAGGAGGAACCTGAGAGATGAACTCCAAAAACTGCTCCTCTGTCATGGAATGTGGAGTGACTGGAGGACTGTCTCCCATCATGCTCTGTAATAAAAGAACTCAAATAATTAGCATGCGATAAGAAAAGTAATATAGAGAATCAACAAAAAAAAACAATAATTAATACGTACAAGTGTTTTATTCAAAAGTCCTCTATTCTAGCATCCTCTTGAAGATCCGATGCACAGAGAATATCTATCTCTATATTGATGGCTTCTAAATCGCTTGCTATGCTGGTTTTCTCCTGATCATCATCTATTGCTTTGTCTTCTCGAATAATGACCTCTTCTTCAATGACCTCTTCTTCTTGAACAATGATCTCTTCCTCCTCGACTATCGAATGAATCTCTGGGTCCACTAGAGGTGGACTTTCTTCTACATCTATGTTTTCAAAAATTGGTCTACTACGTGGAGCGACTTGTAAAACAAATAGCCACTCTCGGTCTTTTGAATCTGGTATAAAAACAACTTGCTCACAGTGTTCGGGAAGTACAAATGTATCCCTTTCATCTGTCCATAATCTTGTGGAGTCGACTTGAAGCAAACCGCTCTTATCCCATCTCACTGTTGCGCTTCTTCCAGAGGTGACTACTTTGAACCATTTCACATTAAAAAAAAAGTAATCAAACTTTCTGAAAGATAGTTTCAAGATGTCTTGAATCACACCACAATAATCTAACTCGCCTTCTAGAGCATTATCATCTCTTGCACTCGCTCTACTTTTTTGCAAAAAATTCACCATCACTCCACTATCAAAAGTAGACCTATTTTGATCGATTCGTGCGATTCGGAAGTGTCGTCCATGAGACCATAGTGCACCGTATTTAATATACTCCCAATCACATCCTTTTGCGAGTTCTTCTTCTTCTTCAGAGATATCTTCACCCGCTGCCTTTGCTTGTGAAACCGCTGTATCTAGCCATCTGCTCATTGGAAAAGGTGGGAGAGGTCAAAGATTTTCTGGAAGAGGAAAAAATCGAGTGGAACAATTTCTTCGAAACTGAGCTCTTTCCTTTGCGTTAGTTTCCTTGGCAAGTTCATACCTTTCTAACCACTTTTGTGTAGGCGCAGAGTTAACTATGCAAAACTTCATTGCCTTCTCTCTGAAAGCTGCATCCATTTTTCTTTGCAATCCTTTACCTTGTGGTTCATCGCCTATGAGATAAACATCTTCATCATCGCTCCATAAGCGAGGCATTTCGGGATCTGATATATGTAGAAACTCAGTTATGAATACAAGAGATTCTTGTACAAGCCATCCCTCTGCCATGCTACCCTCTGGATGTGCTCTCTGTCGAACAAACCCTTTTAATGTCTTCATAAAGCGCTCTAAGAAGAACATCCATCGACTATGGACAGTTCCTGCTATTGCAACTTCATCTACCACATGAACCAGTAAATGAAGTTGAATAGTGAGAATACTTGTGGGAAAGTATTTCTCTACCATACAAATAGCCTCGATAGCATCGAGTTTCGCACTCTCTATGCTATCTCTATTTATCTCTTTAGAAGATATCCACCGTACTAAAAAACTAATTTTATAAATGGTTTTTCGTACATCCTCTGAAAGACAATCTTTTAGGGCTATAGGGAGCACAAACTGTAAAAACTTGTGCCAATCATGAGACTTGAGTCCTGCAAGATCGCTGTTTCGTATGAAAGCAGTCTTTAGACACCTCATGCATCGAGTAGGTGTACGAAACTCTGAAATTGTTTTCTTCACTTGTTGCTCTTCCATCCCGCGAAGCACCCAAGGAGCTCTTGGTAACGATATTGTTCCATTGGGCTTAGTAATTGCCCACAACTCTCGCATACGACCTTGCTCTTCTAAGTCCTCCCTTTGTGCTTTGCTTTCTTTCTTTCCGATCAAAGTTTTCCAAAGAATCTCTCCCACATTCTTAAAAATATGCATCGAGTCTACCAAATGATTGATCACCAATTCACTCCAATAAGGGAGTTCATGAAAAATGGACAATCGTTTCATGCCAGCAACTGGATTTTCTGAATCCCACAGTTGTTTCCAATCGCTAGCTTTCATTTGGTGTTGTGCTTGTCGACCAGTTTGTCCTTCATGTAAAACATGTCCATCAGGCAAATATCTATGATATCCTTCATAGACAGTTTTATGTAGTGCTTTGGAATAGCATGCTTCAAGTCGTGGTCCACATAAAGGATAAGCATGGTAACCCAAAATCGATAAACCTGAACATTCACCATAACTAGGCCAATCATGCATTCTCCACATAAGTATGCCTTGCACTCGCACGTCTCGTCTTCTTATAGGTTGAGACATGTCACGCACAGTAATCCCATCCATAAAATGCGCAGTTCTTCCACAAGTGGTGCAAGATATACATACATGTTTTTTACCTTATACTTACCTGGTACAATAAGAGCTAATAATAAATTACCTTTCTTTGTGGCCAACCATGGTGGGATATTATAATTGACCATTACACGCCATGTGCTCCATGAAGAACTACGTAATCCAAATGGATTCACTCCATCCATAGCTAGGCCTAGACGTATAGACGGAGGCTCACTAGCAAACTCTGGCCACTTACTATCTATGTGCTTCCAAGCATCAGAGTGAGCTGGCACTCGCATTACATTATCTGTAGATCAGCTCTTTGTATGCCATGACATTAACTCAGCTATAGATTTTCATCTAAACATGTTCTTAACTCGTGGAATGATAGGAAAGTGGTGAAGAACCGTTGCGGGGATTGCTTCGCCTACAACGTCTTCTCTAAATCTATTTGCTCCACACTTTGGACATACGTGGAGATGCTCATACTCATTCCGAAACAGAATGCAATCATTAGGACAAGCATGAATTTTAGTATAATCCATTCCAATGGACTGTAAAAGTTTTTTCGCATCTCCACGTGTTGGAGGCATGTCATTACCCTCTGGCAAAAATTGATCTTTAAGAAGCTTGCAATAAGCAATTAAAATGATATTATTAAATGAAGTTATTGTGATACAACAATGAAAGCCAATTTGTTCTCCACTTACCTGAACAATTCAGTGACACTACTATCTGACGATCCATAAATGGATTGCAGATTGAGCATCGCGAGTGAAGCACGTAGTATAGATATCTTTGCTCCATTGTAAAGTGGTAAACGAGCTAATCTTCGCATGTTTTCATATTCTTCATCAACTTCTGATCATAGAATTTTTGTTGTGTCCATGAAACTCTCGATACCTTCTTCACCATCATGATCTTCATCCATCTCATAAAATGCTTCAAGCATCTCTTCCATATGTTCATTATGTGTCATATTATTAGTGCTTGCTTGTATGTCTAAGTCCTTTTTTGCTCTCTTTTGTCCATGAGAGGTTACCGGTGCAATGTCATTTGGATCCATCTGCTCACCTGGGGGACCATGCGAATGATAGCATAGGTTTTCCAGTCGTCTCCTATCAAAGGATCCATACTCTCTAACATGTGCAGTACAAATCCGTCGTTTCTGATAAATTTGATACTTGCACTGTGTGCAAGGACATGCCATTCTCTCTTCAGGATCCAAAGAAGCCATCTGCTACAATATGGACATTTTAGAACATTTGTTTTTTTATTAAACCTAAAAATCTAACTCTTAAAGACTTAAATGTGAAATACTAAACCTAAATACTTAAATACCTAAAAAAACTTAAAACCCTAATCTATATAACTATCCTATTTTATCTATATATTCAGATTTTTTCTTGATTGAGCCTATTTTATATATATATTTATTTATTTATTCAGATTTTTTTCCTCTTAATTGAGTTATATGTATGTCTAAACCCTAAAACCCTAATTTTAAAGATCTAGTCCTAAATTATGTATATTTCTATACACATGTGTATATACATGTATATATGTATTATATGTGTATGTGTATGTGTGTATATATGTTATGTAGGTGTTAAAACCCTAAAACCCTAATCCAAATGACCTAGACCTAAAACATATATATATATATGTATGCATGTGTATATATATGTGTATATGTATATATATGTGCATATAGATAGGTGTATAAGTATGTGTGTTTGTGTATTGTATATATTTTCACTCTATTTAAAATGATTAAATTTAAACCTATTTTTATATATTTAATCATATATATATATCATTTATTTATTTAAAATACTAGTTCTTATCATATTTTATTATCTATATAATTATCCTACCTTATATATATATATATATTATTTATATATTCAGATTTTTTCCTTAACTAATCCTATTTTTATATATTTAATTATAAATATTTAATTAAATTTTTTAAAACACTATTTCTTTTTATATTTATTTATCTATATAATTATCCTATTATATATATATATATATATATATTGATTTATATATTCAGATTTTTTCATTACGTAATCCTATTTTTATATACTTAATTTTATATATTTAATTATATATATTTAATTAAACTATTTAAAACACTAGTTCTTTTTATATTTATTTATGCATATAATTATCTTATTTTATATATATATTTATTTATATATTCAGATTTTTTCCTTACATAATCCTATTTTTATATATTTAATTTTATATATTTAATTATATATATTTAATTAAATTATTTAAAACACTAGTTCTTTTTATATTTATTTATGTATATAATTATCTTATTTTATATATATATATTTATTATATATTCAGATTTTTTCCTTACGGAAATCTATTTTTATATATTTAATTAAAACCCTAATCTTAAAATTTCAGATCTTAAATATGTATATTTTTGTATGCATGTGTATCTACATGTATATATGTATTATATGTGTATGTGTATGTGTGTATATATGCTATGTAGGTGTTAAAACCCTAAAACCCTAATCTTAAAGATTTAGACTTAAATCTGAAATACTAAAACCTAAATACTTAACCACCAATAAAAATCTAAACCCCTAATCCTAAAACCCTAATCATATTTTATATATTCAGATTTTTTTCTTATTTTTCTCTATACTTTTTCTTAATATAAATATAATTGAGTTATATGTATGTCTAAACCCTAAAACCCTAATCTTAAAGATCTAGACCTAAAATATGTATATTTATGTATACATGTGTATATACATGTGTATATACATGTGTATATACATGTATACACGTAGATACACATGCATACAAAAATATACATATTTAAGATCTAAAATTTTAAGATTAGGGTTTTAATTAAATATTTATTTATGTATATAATTATCTTATTATATATATATATATATTTATTATATATTCAGATTTTTTCCTTACGGAAATCTATTTTTATATATTTAATTTTATATATTTAATTAAAACCCTAATCTTAAAATTTTAGATCTTAAATATGTATATTTTTGTATGCATGTGTATCTACATGTATATATGTATTATATGTGTATGTGTATGTGTGTATATATGTTATGTAGGTGTTAAAACCCTAAAACCCTAATCTTAAAGATTTAGACTTAAATCTGAAATACTAAAACCTAAATACTTAACCACCAATAAAAATCTAAACCCCTAATCCTAAAACCCTAATCATATTTTATATATTCAGATTTTTTTCTTATTTTTCTCTATATTTTTTCTTAATATAAATATAATTGAGTTATATGTATGTCTAAACCCTAAAACCCTAATCTTAAAGATCTAGACCTAAAATATGTATATTTATGTATACATGTGTATATACATGTATATTTCTGTATACATGTGTATATACATGTATATTTCTGTATACATGTGTATATATGCACATATAATACATATATGTATTATATGTGCATGTGTATGTGTATGTAGGTGTTAAAACCCTAAAACCCTAATCTTAAAGATTTAAATCTAAAATATGTATATTTTTGTATGCATGTGTATCTACATGTATGTATGTATTATATGTATATGTGTGTGTGTATATATGTTATCTACGTATCAAAACCCTAAAACCCTAATCAGAAAGACTTAGACGGAAATCTGAAATACTAAAACCTAAATACTTAAACACCTATAAAAATCTAAACCCCTAATCCTAAAACCCTAATCATATTTTATATATATATTTATTTATATATTCAGATTTTTTTTCTTATTTTTCTCTATATTTTTTCTTAATATAAATATAATTGAGTGATATGTATGCCTAAACCCTAAAACCCTAATCTTAAATATCTATACCTAAAATATGTATATTTCTGTATACATGTGTATATACATGTATATATATATTATATGTGTATGTGTATGTATGTGTAAATAGCGTTAAAACGCTAATCCTATTTTTATATATTTGATGTAGAAAAAAACTTCAAAATAAAAATAGGATTATATGTGTGTATGTATGCATGTGTGTATATATGTGTGTGTATGTATGCATGTGTACATGTGTGCGTGTGTATGTATGCATGTGTATACATGTGTGTGTATGTGTATGTGTGTGTATGTAGGCATGCATGTGTGTGCATGTGTGTGTACGTGTGTGTATGTATGCATGCATGTGTGTGTATGTGTGTGTATGTGTATGCATGTGTATACATGTGTGGGTATGTGTATGTGTGTGTATGTATACATGCATGTGTGTATATGTGTGTATGTATGCATGTGTGTATATATGTGTGTTATATGTATGCATGTGTACATATATGTGTGTATGTATGCATGTGCATACATGTGTGTGTATGTGTATGTGTGTATGTGTATGTGTGTATATGTATGCATGCATGTGTGTGTATGTGTATGTGTGTATATATGTGTGTATGTATGCATGTGTACATGTGTGCGTGTGTATGTATGCATGTGTGTGTATGTGTGTGTATGTAGGCATGCATGTGTGTGTATGTAGGCATGCATGTGTGTGCATGTGTGTGTACGTGTGTGTATGTATGCATGCATGTGTGTGTATGTGTGTGTATGTGTATGCATGTGTATACATGTGTGTGTATGTGTATGTGTGTGTATGTATACATGCATGTGTGTATATGTGTGTATGTATGCATGTGTGTATATATGTGTGTTATATGTATGCATGTGTACATATGTGTGTGTATGTATGCATGTGCATACATGTGTGTGTATGTGTATGCGTGTGTATGTATGCATGCATGTGTGTGTATGTGTATGTGTGTATATATGTGTATGTATGCATGTGTACATGTGTGCATGTGTATGTATGCATGTGTATACATGTGTGCGTGTGTATGTATGCATGTGTATACATGTGTGTGTATGTGTATGTGTGTGTATGTAGGCATGCATGTGTGTGCATGTGTGTGTACGTGTGTGTATGTATGCATGCATGTGTGTGTATGTGTGTGTATGTGTGTGTATGTGTGTGTATGTGTATGCATGTGTATACATGTGTGTGTATGTATACATGCATGTGTGTATATGTGTGTATGTATGCATGTGTGTATATATGTGTGTTATATGTATGCATGTGTACATATGTGTGTGTATGTATGCATGTGCATACATGTGTGTGTATGTGTATGTGTGTGTATGTATGGATGCATGTGTGTGTATGTGTATGTGTTTATATATGTGTGTGTATGTATGCATGTGTACATGCGTGCGTGTGTATGTATACATGTGTATACATGTGTGTGTATGTGTATGTGTGTGTATGTAGGCATGCATGTGTGTGCATGTGTGTGTACGTGTGTGTATGTATGCATGCATGTGTGTGTATGTGTATGCATGTGTATACATGTGTGTGTATGTGTATGCATGTGTATACATGTGTGTGTATGTGTATGTGTGTATATGTATACATGCATGTGTGTATATGTATACATGCATGTGTGTATATGTGTGTATGTATGCATGTGTGTATATATGTGTGTTATATGTATGCATGTGTACATATGTGTGTGTATGTATACATGTGCATACATGTGTGTGTATGTGTATGTGTGTGTATGTATGCATGCATGTGTGTGTATGTGTATGTGTGTATATATTGTATGCATGCATGTGTGTATATATGTGTGTGTATATATGTGTGTATGCATGTGTATATGTGTGTATATGTGTGTATATGTGTGTATGCATGCATGTGTGTATATGTGTGTGTATGTATGCATGCATGTGTGTATATGTGTGTATATATGTGTGTGTGTATGTATGTGTGTATATGTGTGTGTATGTGTATGTATGCATATGTGTATACATGTGTGTGTATGTATGTGTGTATGCATGTGTGTGTATGTATGCATGTGTGTAAATTTATATGTGTGTGTATGCATGCATGTGTGTATATGTGTGTGTGTATGTAAGCATGCATGTGTGTATAGGTGTGTGTATGTAAGCATGCATGTGTGTATGTATGCATGTGTGTACATGTATGTGTGTATGTATGCATGTGTAAATGTGTGTGTATGTGTGTATGTATGCATGTGTAAATGTGTGTGTATGTGTGTGTGTATGTATGCTCTATTTTCCTATCTCTATCTTCCTTTCTTTTATTATTCTTTATCTCTCACTCTCTCTCTCTCTCTTTCTCTCTCTCTCTCTCTCTCTCTCTCTCTCTCTCTCTCTCTCTCTCTCTCTCTCTCTCTCTCTCTCTCTCTCTCTCTCTCTCTCTCTCTCTCTCTCTCTCTTTCTCTCTCTCCTTCTCTCTCTATCAATAGAGAATAAAACAATCACTTACAAGTATGCCCCTCTTTTGGATCGTTGTCGTCAAAGCGTAATGTATGTCGTCTATCGTCCAATTCCAAACAATCGACGCCAAAGAACTTCTGCAAAATCAAAGAAAAGAGAAATTATAAAACCTAAAGCATAGAGAAACACAAATGCTAACAATACGCGCAGCACTTACCAAGATGTGAGATCTAAGCCGAGAGAGAGTGTGTGTGTGTAGAGAGAGAGATTTGTATGTGTGTGTGTGTGCACAAGACAATGCAGGTCGCAATTCGGTTCACGTGCGCAAGTTCGACAGAAGACTAACAGTACTCAAACACGCACAAAAAATTGAAGTTTTGCTCTCGGGTTCGCGGTATGTTTAAAACTCGTCGCCGGTATAGGCGTCGGTATGGGCGTCGGTATAAGCGTCGGTAATTTACTGGGAATCACCGATGCTTATACCGATGCCCATACCGACACCCATACTGGTGCATATATCGATGCATATACCGGTAGCTACGGGCCACACTGACGATCCGTTTAAAACGGTCATACCGACGGTCACTTGACCGTCGGTATCTCTAAGTGACATTTTCTGAGGCCCATACCGACGCCGACTATGACCGTCGGTATATGCAGCATCGGTATGCCCCTCATATGTTGTAGTGTCTGAGGAAGTGGTAGTGTACTTCAATGTGTTTGGACCTAGCACGGTAAACCGGATTCCAAGCTAGGTGTACACTACCCATGTTGTCACACATTATGGGAATCTATTTCACCTGCAAGTTCAAATCTTTAAAGAGATTCTTCAGCCATATAAGCTCACCCATAAGAAGAGCTAAGGCTCTATATTTGGCTTTGGTGGAAGAGAAGGCTATTGTAGACTACTTATTGGAGCTCCATGCAATAGTCTTACTTCCAATCAGGATCACAAAGCCACTTGTACTCCTCTTTGCATCCTTCAAGCCTTCCGAATCTGCATCATAATAAGCTTTCACTTGCAAATATTATTCATATGAGTATAATAAACCTTCCTTGGTAGTGCCTTTAAGATGTCTAAGAACCCTCTTAGCTACCGTCAAATGTTGCACTTTGAGAGTTTTCATAAAATGTGAGAGAATGCCTACTACATGTTTCATGTCCGACTTAGTAAGAGTTGCATAGTTCAAAGATCCTACAATGGATATGTACAAAGTAATATCTTCAATGTCTTCTTCTTCATTTGCATTCAACTTTATATTGACCTCCATTGGATTTGCAATTGGCTTGCAATTACACATGCCATACTTTACTAGTACATCAAGAATGTACTTCCTTCGCATGAGATATATACCTTCCTCCTTGTAGATTACTTACATGCCTAAGAAGTACAACTCTCCAAAATATGAGACTCTGAGTTCTTCTCCAAGCTTATTCTTGATCTCTCCAATGTTTTCTTCATCATTTTTTGTAAGAATAAGATCATCAACATAAATGCAAATATCAAAAAAAATATCACCTTCCTTCTTCATGTAGAATGAAAAATTGGCATTGCTTTGTTTGGAGCCACATTTGGTTAAGTATTCCACTAGTCTTTGATTCCAAGCTCTTGGAGCTTGCTTGAGACCATAAAGATCCTTCTTTAACCTGCACACATGATGAGGATACCTCTAATCTTCAAAGCCTTTTGGCTACTCCATGAACACAACCTCATCTAGGCCACCATTCAAGAAAGCATTCCTCACATCTAGTTGATGGATCTTCAAACTCTTGAAGGCTGCAATTGCAATGAGATTCCTTCATCCTTGCTATAGGTGTGAAATTCTCTTCAAAGTCAATGCCATAGGTTTGAGAAAAACCCTTTGCAAGCACCCTCGCTTTACACGTAGATATGATGTTGTATGAATTTCAATTTACCTTGTATACCCATTTGTTGTCTTTCACCCTCATGCCCTTAGTCTTAGGCACCAATGAACAAGTGTGGTTCTCCTTGAATGACAACATGGGTAGTGGCATTGAGAAGAATGTGCTTGTTTTTAACGCTAATGCAACATTCTATGATGTAGCCATAGCATCCACAACAGGAGGGATCTTGAAAATTAGGGCTTTGGTAGGAGTCTCTCTAGGATTTTTATACAACTAAGGCAGGTAGCTAAAGGAGTCATGCATTCACTATCAACCTCCGCAAATGAAATCCTAGAAGACAAGATTGATGGTAGATAGATGCCAAAGAACATAGTCGGGGATGAGTTACATAGACAACATGTGGGCTTAGGGTTGAGCTTGCGCACCTGGTGCTCATCTGATTCAATTCTTGGATGGGGCTTTCTCTCCTCGCATGCATGTGTCAAACATTGATCCACAGGGATCAGTGTGTGTGATCCACAAGGATCAGTGTGTGTGATCCACAGGGATAATCGATCCATAGGGATCAGTCTATTTGATCCACAGGGATCAGTCTATTTGATCCACAGGGATCAATCCATGTGTGTGACTCTCCTCCCATCCATATATTCCCTCTTATACTCTAAAAATAGCAATGGTATAACACTTAAAATAGCAATGATCTGGAATAGTCTAGTGTGGATATGTGGCCATCATGAAACACTTATTCCCATTACTACAAAAGTAGTTCCCATTATTGTTGGTGCATTTCAAGCCTTCACACTTGGCTTGGAACCCTGGAAATTTGGTGTTGAAACCTTGGAAGTTTAATTCACTTGAAGAAAGGACCATGTGAACTTATGCTTATAAGTTCTTACTTCTTTACCCATTGTAAAAGTCTATATGACTTGGCATTTACATGTAATCACTTTAATCACTCACCTACTTGATTAAGTCGTGGAAAAATGGATGGTGTAATTGGAGAGAATATCTCCTTACTTTTAGATGAGTTATTTTAGGGAGCCTTAGTTTGAATTTGAAATTCAAATGTATCTCCATCACTTATAAAAGTCAATGTAAAAAACTCGCGGGTAAGCTAATCTCATTGAGCTCACTCCCCGAGGCATTCTACTGTTGTAACTCTGTGTGTGTTAGTGCTACTTCATAGCCTACACCACAACACCTCAATTAGCTATGCTTGTCATGCTAATGAGATTGTAAAACTACATCAATCAATAGAAGTATACACATTCACTATCTCTGTTTTCTCTGAGTCATCATCTCCAAGTCTGTCAACTTCAAAGGAGCATATCTCAGGATCTACTGAACCAAATCACGTGATTCAAAGCACATTGGAACCAGCTTCAAGAATACTACACGCCTACAAAATTTCAAGGTCAAAGGATCAGCCATCTCGGAGAAATCTCGCTCGAAGTGCACACTGGTCTGTGTCTGCAGTGTTCCTAAAAAGTCGGGGGTACATATAATTTTGCTAAACTCATTTCTTAGAGTATAGTTTGTCATTTCTTCTCATTCCACTTGCAAATGGTAGCTTGTTAAGCTAATTTAATATGTCCAGAAGGAATTAGATCAATTGTAAGTGTGCTGGTCACACTGAGTGAAAGACTGAGCAGGTGTCACTACAAAAATAGCAAGTTTTCCTTGATTTTTGAAGTGTCAAGTTATCTGTTTTGATTTGATCATTACACATATCATTTGCAAAGTACATATATGCTTTCTTGGTATCATTTGGAAGCTAATCAAGTATACTAAGCATATCTGGAGTCAAGGAGGGCTGAAGCAAAGCAGGTTTAGCAGCTTCAACTCAATCTCTTGAGTGCATCCAACCATCCTTCCTAACAATTATTACCAAAGTATCTTAGGGTATCCCCCGAGCTTGGGACCTTGGCTAGCTGGCCCTTGTCCCTCACACACATGGATTGATCCCTGTGGATCAAATAGATTGATCCTTGTGGATCGATGATCCCTATGGATCACACACACACTAATCCTTGTGGATCACACACACTGATCCCTGTGGATCACACACACTGATCCAAGGTATATATGGATGCGAGGAGAGTCACACACACATCATTCAAGTCTTTCTCACAATTGGTATCAAAGATCTTGGGAGATTCATCGTTTTTTGCTTTCGCGTGATTGTTTTTTTGAGATCTTATGGCATCATCGACTGCCTCGAAGAGCGTGTGTTTTCATCTATCGTATTCTGGGCAAAACAGGCAGCAAAGGTGCCGCGGGAAGGGAGTCGTCACTTGTAAAAGATGCCTGCGACCTCTATAGTATCGCGCTGTTCAAAGAATATCGCGCCCAGGTTCCCAATCCATGCAAACTCATGTAGAAAGAAGCCCATGTATCCCATCTACATGCGCTCAAGTCTGCTCGCCTCCCAGATGAGCAAAGAAGTAGTGCAAGTCTACATGCATGCCCATGATTTTCACTCTTTTATTAAATGTTTTTGCCATCGAAAAGGAAACTCTTCCTCATGCGTAAAACATGGAGATAAGAACGTAAACCCTTCATTCTGGGTTGCTTTAAAGTAGGTTTCCACAGCATGTATATAGCCTTCAGGCATTTGAACTAAGCATATGGGATAAAAGCTTCACTTCTGTGTGAGTTCGAGGCTATAGGAGAAGTGTGGTGCTGCAGGATTTTTTTTTTATAATTGCTCTATTAACTAGTTAATCACATATTTGGAGTATCCAATATTCGATTTTGGCGACCTTTGTTGCTATAGCAAGCTTTCTCATATCTCTTTTCATAGAGTGGCTGCAAGATATATGTTGGTTTCAGTTTCCTTTATCTTCAGAGTTATGAAGTTTGCCCCTTCATCCTCAACAACCCTCTTTTGAGCATCGTTTTGAAGTACAACCTATCGAGAGAGACTTTCAAAGCTATTCTAACGAAGCATGGATCATCTTCAGCACCTACACACACTTGCAAATTATTTTTTTGGACCTCCAGATAAGTATCTTATTGATTAATATGCATTGTTTCTTTCTTTTCGCATCACATTGCATATCGAACACGCAATTTTACATAGCACCTAGACTATACGCATAGTTTAGATGCGAGTTCGTATTGTGTGGTGCATGTAATTCTTGTTGCAGGGAA
Source organism: Ceratopteris richardii (assembly GCA_020310875.1). Classification (NCBI taxonomy): domain Eukaryota; kingdom Viridiplantae; phylum Streptophyta; class Polypodiopsida; order Polypodiales; family Pteridaceae; genus Ceratopteris; species Ceratopteris richardii. The sequence continues at coordinate 181,941,400 of CM035411.1, forward strand.
AGGTAAGTATTTTTTTGCAGGTTAGCGTGGAGAAAAAAATAATAATAATAATAAATTTCTCTGGGTGTGTATTCCCTTTTGGTCTACTTGTAGTTATATTATGCCTATCGGCATTACAAAATTTGTCAGGGTGTGTAATCCCCTTTCGGTCTATTTGTAGATAGATTGTGCTTGCCGGCATTATTATCACGGAAATTGCTTGTCATAATTTTTTTTTTTCGGTTTTCAAAATTATGCCGTTATGCTACCAAAATTTTTAGAAAATTAGTATGCATATGCATGCGAGCATATAGAACATACTAAAAGTTTGTTATTTCTTCATGTTTTACTGAGCAAAGGCTTGTAATTAGTTTTTTTTCCGCTGCCACTTACTTGTTTTGAATATAGATAGAATATTCAAACTATATACTGATCAAGATGAATAATTAAGAGCATTCGGATCAAAGAATTGTATAAGATGCGGATATCTAGTAGATATCATTGATTGGAGAAATTAATACAAGGATAAGTGTGAGGATGGTCTTAAGACAAGGGCAAGTGTTGCCGAGGTCATTAGAAGATTCCATAATCCAGAAGAATGCAAGTAGCATTTTGATCAAGGGAATAAAGTAAAGATTTGAAATATGTCCAATAATACATTTAGAACGAGATGAGAATTTCTTCAAGTGAAAAGAATTGCCCCTTTGTAGAAAGGAAAAAGTGAGACAAGGGATAGTTTTACCAAGGTCTCATGAGTTAGAAACTTAGAGGTAAGATGTCTCAAGGTAGTTTCACACCTTAGCAGAGAACTCTAAGAACACCTACAAGTTTAGGATGTTTATAAATTAAGTATCTAGTTCATAAGTAATTCTTATAATTACATAGTTATGAGTTCTAGTGCATATTTATGTGTATAGAAAAAAAAAATTATTTCACAAGAAGTATAGACTTCAGATTTGTGGAATAAAAAGGGTAAATCAAGTTTGATTAGAGTGTCGTAGTTAGAAATAATAAAAGCAAAGTCATGTAAGAACTTCCTAGATTTGGAGGTTGAGACATAGACTTTAGAGCTACAAGCTTTATAGAAGGAATCATATCTTGATTCCATAACAATTTACTTTGGATAGATGGGGTAGTTTTCTCTATCTATCTACCTAAGAATGAAGAATACCAATCCTAGCTAGACTCATCTTTATTAAGCAAGCAAGGCAAGTTTGTAGGTCAAGAACTCTAGAATGATCCAGATACACAGAAAGACTAAGGTTTGTAGCGAGCAAGCAAGGCAAGTATGTGGGTTAGATATTCATGAGTGACCAAGGTATATAGAAATGCACGGTTTGCAAAGAGTAAATAAGAAAGGTAAGGCTATAGTCTAAGTCCCTAGCAGGGAGTGAGACAAGGTTATATAGCAAGACATGGTTTGCGTTTATTAGACAAGGCAAGGTTATCTTCAATAGGGAATGATTATACAACAATGCAAGGTCTACAAGTAACAAAGTTTGTTCCAAATGGAGACAAGTTGAGAAGCAAGTTTGATGTCTCTATTTATAGTTACATAATAAATAGTGACCACGTAAAGTGATCAAGTTTGAGCATGAGGGGAGATGAGTACTGATCCGTGGAGAATTAGATCTCCAAGAGACGTGATTAGTAAATGCTACCAAGGTGCTTAAAATTGATTATAAGTCTATTTCTTTTCTTTACTTTGTGCATTCATCATGTAATATGATGGATTCATGTAGCCATGGAGACTTTAGTTGGAATGCTTCAGCACTTTCAGCGAAAGTGAGAGCAGAATTCCAAGAGTTGTCCTTGAAACAATTACAAAAAAAGGGCTGATTAGACCTAGCTATCCACCCTCTACAACACGAGTTCTTCTAGTGAAGAAGAAACATTGATCTTATAAGATATACATCAATTACCAAGCACTCAATAAGATTACCATCTGACATAGATATCTTATGCCCAAGATTGATTATCTTTTAGATGCTCTAGGTGGAGCCGTTGTATTCAGTAAAATATATTTTATAAGTGGCTGCCATCTGATTAGAGTAAAAGATCATAATAAGACTCAGTTAATAAAGCAAAGACTTCATTGTTTCTTCTGAGGATAGAGTATCTTTTTATGGGGTTCAGTTGGATCCCAAGAAAGTTTCAGTTATCTTAGTTTGGCCTACTCCTCATGATGAGGGGCAGCTATGGTCATTTCTAGGACTTTCTGATTTCTATCATAAATTCATCTATTTTTTATTCGTCAATAGCAATATCTATGACAAAGTTGCTTCAAGGCAAAGTTTCATTTGCATGTAAGCACGAGCAACAAGCTAGTTTTGATACTCTGAAACAAGCTATTTCAGAGGCTCCTATACTCCAAGTGGTAGATTCACAGAAACCATTTGAGTTAGAGACAGATGCTAGTGGCATAAGCCATGGGGACAGTTTTGAGCCAAGATGGTAGGCTAGTGCATGAGCAGGAATCGTATGCAGTGGCGTATGCACTTAAAGTCTAGAGACATTATCTTTATGGTGTAGACTTTAAGGTATACATAGATCACCATACCCTTAAGTATTTTTGTAGTCAGCCACATTTTTGAGGCAGTCACACTCATTGGGTTGAGCTCATACCGGAGTTCCACATGGAAATCCTGTATAGAAGAGCAAAGAGAATATAGTTAATGATGCATTATCACAGATAATGTATCAACTAAGCTTTACAGACCTAGAAAGCTCATTGCTTCAAGAGATAAAGGAAGCACAAGTGGAAGATCCACATTCAAGCCATCAGTGATGACTCTATTATAGGAGACGGGACAATTTTAGTTGTTTCTTCCCCTAGCAGAGCGAACAAGTCCATTCCGTATTCCAGTTTCTCACAGGAGAATGGAATCGTTACACGGAAAGGAAAGGTTTGCATACTAGATTCTCAGGATTTGAGAAGAAAAGTCATGCATGATAATCATGATGTGCCTTGGATAGGACATCCAGCTCTTGACAAGACAATATAGCTTGTCAAAAGAACATTGTGGTGGCTTGGATAGCCAGATATGTCCACACTTATGTTTAACAGGTTTTATGTGTCAAATCAACAAAGAAAGAAAGGATAAAGATTCCAAGTCTTTTGTATCCTTTACAGATTCTAGATCCCAACTGGGACAGTGTATCCATGAACTTCATAGTCGGGTACCGCGGATCGAAAGGAAGTGGGATACTATCCTAGTTGTGGTAGATAGATTGATGATCCATAAGGATCATGACTTTGATCCATAGGGATCAGTTCATACCCACGTAGGAGATGATAGAAACTCCACACAGGGGTCAATCCATTTGTTCAACAGGTAGCGGAGTCATTTATCTAGCACGTCTCCAGATTGCATGGGTTGCGACATCCATAGTTTCAGATAGGGATGTCCAGATTCACAAGACCAAGAGGATCAACCAATTTTTAGAGGACATGTTGAGGGCATATATGTCTGAGAGATAGACAGATTGGGATAGTATTTGGCACTAGTTGCATTTCCTTTTGAGATGAACTATGGCATGAATCCCAATGCTCTTAGTACCATAGGTATGTCACAGACATGTCCTAGTGCTTTGGAGTTCTTAGCAAACATCCAAGTAAATTTAGAAATAGCTAAGGCCAAGATGCAACAAGAAGCTGATAGGGCTAAAGAGTATGCTGATAGGAAAAGATCTCCTAGATCCCTAGAGGCAGGAGATAGAGTCTTTCTTTAGGTAATAGCTAGATCTACTTCACTATCCATAGGGAAGTGTAGGTAGCTATCACCAAGGTTTTGTGGACCTTGGAAGATAGTTAAAAAGCTAGGTGATGTTGGATACCAATTAGAGCTTCCTCCAGATTGCAGAGTTCATCAAGTGTCTCATTCAGGTTTTTTAGGGAGGATAATCTAATAGAAGGTATTGTTTCTTCCCAAGAAATTGATAGCACAGATCACTCTCCAGACAGGATACTACATCAGAGACAGAATCGATTCACGAATTGTATCGTCCAAGAGTATTTAGTAGCCTAGAGAGGATTACCACTTACTAACTCTACTTGGGAATTAGAAGCTCTAGTTTGCAAGTACTTTCCCTCATTGATCATTGAGGACAATGATCTTCAGAAGGGGGAGAGAGTGTCAGACATTGATCCACAGGGATCAGTGTGTGTGATCCACAGGGATCATCGATCCACAGGGATCATCGATCCACAGGGATCAGTCTATTTGATCCACAGGGATCAATCCATGTGTGTGAGGGACAAGGGCCAGCTAGCCAAGGTCCCAAGATCGGGGGATACCCTAAGATACTTTGGTAGTAATGGGAACTACCTTTGTAGTAAGGGGAATAAGTGTTTCATGATGGCCACATGTTCACACTAGACTATTCCAGATCATTGCTATTTTTAGTGGTATACCATTGCTATTTTTAGAGTATAAGAGGGTATATATGGATGGGAGGAGAGTCACACACACATCATTCAAGTCTTTGTCATAGCATGCTTGGTGAAGCCTTTTTTGTAGGATTGAGAGTGATTGGAGGTTCTCTTTGAGATAGACATCTTACAACAGTCTATGTTGGTAGCATTGGATGAAGTGCTTCTCACACACCACCATCAAGATTGACTTGGTGTACACAAGAGAAAACTAGGGTGATTCTTTTCCTAAGCTTCTAGTCAATAAGAACTCCGTACATTGTTACGTTCTACTAATGTTAGGCTCTAAAGAATTTTCCCCTTATGGAAGCATTGTAACTCCTAGCATGTGTTATTGAACGTATTGGGATGTGAACCCTTCTTGATAATCATGTAACTCTATTCCAATAAGCTTTCTCCTTAGGGTTATTTTTTCCTCTATATACAACTCTAACAATGTTGTGTAACACTTATATGATGACTTGCTAATCTTTTTTCATGATTGATAGTGTTACTATTGGGTATGCTCCTTGTTCTTTGCTTTAGTTTCTTTGTTCTTCTCTCCTAACTACACATAGATGACGGGAAGAGAAGCACACTATCAATGTAGACATATCATGGGAAAGACTCCCTAGTCTATGTTGTATGGGGCTAAATGTGTGCTTAATCTTCTCTATACCTCACTATAATGATCAAGTGATCCATGCAAAGATACCATCCTTGGAATATAGTCTTGGCTTTACCATACACTACTAACAAAGATGTATGAGAGTGCATTAGTAGCTCACATGGAAACTATGATAAAAGAGGAGTAGATTCAACACTTAACTCTTTATTTGGGATGTCTCTCTCCTTCATTCAAAAGTGAAGCTCCTGTCCGAAGGAAATGTATGTGAGAAATGCTCTCCCAAATATGGATCTAGGAACTACTCCTAGGAGGATACGTGAAGTATGGATCTTAGAGTTTCCAGAACTTGGGACTTGAACCTTGTACGAGTGTAGATGTTTGAAGGTATGAACCCTGCTAAATATAGATTTACTACTGTAAATTTTTCTTTTTGTTGGCAACAACGAAAAGCTCTAATCCATCTTGATTTTTGGTAGTAAACACACTCTACCTTGTTGGAGTCACTAGGATATGTAGGTCCTTTTATCTCATTGGTGTGCATTAAACACCCCTTTGATGTCAAAATGCAAGAGGTGTTTTTTCGGATGATAATTCTAAGTTTTGGGCCTCTTATTGTGGGATGAATACTATATGTATCTCTATCGTTATAGTTGTTGTCTACTAGTATAGGTCAATGAAGTGCTCTACAAAGGCTTCTCTTTCCAAAGGTGGATGGCATCTTTACCATATTTGTGTGGCTATGGTAGGCATGAAGCTGGTGTACTTTTTGTAGATTATGATTTGGTTCTCAAAGGGAAGACCCCTATGAATAGGTGGATGATGAAATGCACTATTGGAGAGAAGGTGGATTCAAGCAAACATAGGATCTCCCGATGCTTCTTGGTGGTGTTAAGGTTTTATATTCACTCATTGATGGGGTGGAGTTATGTGATTGCCCTATTTAGGGATTTGTTGACAACTACCCACAACTTTGTGGATTTGCAAAAAAATAGACTATTGTGTGGTACTTTAGAGAATTGAAATTTAGCACATTTCAGGCTCAAGATTGCATGATTATCAAGAATGTTTGATGAATTTTTTATGCTCACTAATTTTCATTATAGGAACATAGTTGGAAAGTTACCCTTGGTTCTCCATTTAGGTGTTGCTTAAATTTTGGAAGGATGTCTACCCTATGGTCCTTGGTTATACACTTCCCTACTATGATGTATAGGATTAGCAATCTTGATGAGGCTCTTGAAAAGGGTAAATCTTCATGCTAGTCATATGGTTGTGTACATACCTTTACATATGTAAATGGGCCTTGCAGGAATAAGATCCTTGACAATTTGGTGTACAATGTCCTTTGGTTGGGGGTCTATGTGACTACCCCACTTAAATGGATTATGTCCACACCTTCTACCACCGGTTGGACGTAATGATTGGAATTTTTGATGCTTTGGAATATTGTGTCTGAGGCTTTGTTCAAACGACATGAAGCTTGTCTCTTCCCCATGAAGATAAGTGTGTAGCCATTATGTGAAGCAAATAATGCTTTCAAAGTTGCTGGGTTTTTGTCCAATTTTCTTTCAGGCTTGATGGCACTTCAAAGGAGCTATTGGATATCGTTTGAGAGCATGAAATTCTTTGCTCTATCTCTCTCTCTCTCTCTCCCTCATTTGTGCCCAACATGAAATCATTTTTATGCACCCTTTCAGTTTTTTCATGATTATTATGATGTTTCATGATTATGATTGGAAATCCATCATTTCCTCACTCTCATGGCTAGCATATGCTCATTATAATTAATGGTCATGCTTCCTATGTGGGTTCTTACCTAACATTGATTGATTTGAGAATTATAGGAGTGAAAGTTGATTAAGGACATGAAGCTTGAGATGTTGGTAGGTGTAAAGTTTTAGTGATTATCGCAATTGGGGATGGTGCCCTGAACTTCTACCTACAAAGGAAACATATCTCACTTAAAAGAAAATTTATGCGGTTTTTGGTGACTACCCATGTGCTTGGAATTATGTCCCAAAATCTCAATAGCTCTCTTCCCACTTGAAATTAGTCAAACGGCAACTAACCCTAGTTGATTGATCTTCTTGGACCTAAGACTTCTCTCTTTGGCCAATAAAATTTATAAAAGATATATATGGTTGCATATTCATCCTTAAGGTTAAGAAATTAAAATATTTTCTTGACTAAGCTCTTGAGGTTTGCAATGCTCATAGGTCTTTTGAATATGTCCATAGGAGCCCATCTCTCATGGACAACCTAATTCTTGGTTTTTCTTTTTGATTTCTCATATGTTTGGGATGGTTTCCATAAACCTTGAATTGGTGGATAATGCACTTCATGGCTTGAAAAGGTCAAGTACCTACTTTCTTGGAGATCCAATCAACCTTGGGATTTTTTACATTGTTTCCATAGCGATGTAAGGTTATGGTTTATAAGCATGTTCAAGATGAAGTCATAAGGCCAATCTTGCCATGCATTGGATTTCAAGGTTAATACCTCCTTATCCACCTTCATCCCATGATCTCTTGATGTTTGATCTCCTTGGTTAGTATTCATGTCTTTCACTCTTCAAAAACTTTCTTTCTTGTCATCTTATGGTGTTGTTCTCGGATGGAGCTCTATATTGAATTGGAAATACTCACTAGCATGCTCTCTTGAGCTCTTTGGAAGTGCTCAATGTCATGATTTTTTTATTGCCCCTCATGGCATGGTGTCCAAAACCATCATTGCATGCACGCCAGGCCTTAAGGGGGCTTTATGCTTCTTTGGGATGCATAGTCAAAGATGATGGATCTCACAAGGGCTCACGACCCTATTGTAATGTGCTAAATATATGAGATGAGTATATTTCAGGTTTTCCTTGCTTTCTTGGGTTGCTAAGGAGCTTTCTCTTGGTTTTTGTGGCTTCTCTCATGAGGATTGTGTCCAAACCCGATTCATGTTGGGTATAAAGAGGTGGCTCTTATATTTAGAAATCATCCCCATGCTTGTAGTATGAATTGATTGACTCATGGTGGGAGATGAGGCCACCATATCCATGTTCTTTTATGATCTATTTTGGTAATTTAAGCACCTTGGATGCAAGGAGCATTCTCATTTGAACTTTCATTTTTTTCTTTGTATCATACTACTTTGAGGAGTTGTGCATCAAAGCTTAATGTTTTCCACTTCTCATGATATCTAACCAATCCATATTTCTAGGACTAATTTTGCAAATGTGGAGATTCCTTCTCACAAGGGGAATCTACCCTTCCATTTTTTAGGCTTGTGTGGGATTGGTTTGGTTATGTTTTGCAGGTTTTTTTTTGGAATCACTAATCTTTTGGTGGTTCAAGGACTGGCCATCTATAGGATTGTGTCAGGATCCAGAAAATCTTCTCCTACGGTTAGTACTTCTACTCTATACGTCTCTTCTCATACCTTTGTTGAGGATGAAAAAGCCTAAGAGGGGGATGTTGTTGGACCCTTGGAGCTATAAAGTACTTGAATGCTCAAGGACTTGAGTGTCAGTCTCTCATTTTTTCCTATTTCCCCTCTTGTATGTAAGTTCCTAGATAGGAACTCCCTCCTACGTATTTTGTGAGAAAACCCATAAAAACCCATCCTTACTTTCTTTTTTGTAAAAGAATTTCTTTTTACATTTTAGATCTCATCACCATGTCCCAATTGCGTCACCACCCCGCATGACCACAAGCAATGGGCAACACCTTGTGACCTCTCATCCTAACACCTCTATAACAACCACACTTACTACCACCACCACTTTTGTCCCACCACCAATAGCTCCCTTCCAACATCACGTTCAACCCATGTTAGCTCCATTTCCCCTCCACTCCATCTCTCTCCTCCTTATCATTTGCATCCTTTAACATAGATCAGCTAGTCACTCCTCTAGCCTTTCTTCAACCCTTCCTTAACCCATCCACACACCCTCTACTCTATTCAATAACTCTTCTATGCACCAACCCCCTATACAACCTTCATTTTTGTTTAGTTCCACTAGCATGCCACCACATAGACCACAACCAGTGCCACTGTTCATGATCACCGGCACACACACAATCCCAACCCATGGACATATCACCACCACTGCTTCCACTCCACACACCATCCCTGGTCCTCCCTCCATCAACATCACCTCCACTCATGAATGTATTCACTTTTGCATCGAAATTCTGCATCTCCACCCCCATCCCCTCTACATCTAACCTAGAACATTGCATTCTTGCATTAGAATCCTGTGTATACATTGTCTAGTATCGATAATGCAAACCAATAGATGATTTCATGCATGCAAAAAAATGTAGAAGAATTCGTGGTTTTAGCCCAACAACACAAATGATTGAAAGATCACACACTCAATTTGTAATACAAATTGAAATAGCTTAGTATCAAGAATCTCTCGCTTAATGCATGATACATGGAGCTTATGGAGACACACCATGCTTTAGAGTTGCAACTAGAGACTCAAAATAAATAGGTTGTATTAGAACTGGAAGAGCTACTACAAACTCAAATGGACAAAAATGCTCGTCAAACTAGAATCACCACCCAATGTCCCTAAGCTAGAGGAACTCGTAGAAATCATGGTTGACCAAACTAACAAAGAGGAATAAGAACCACAAACTTCAATAGATGAATGAGTCAATGAAGAAGGCAAGGACAATTTTGAGCTCCTAAGACTGGCTTCGATGAAGCCCGTAGAAGAGCTTGGAAGAACTCACTCTACATGTATTGAAGCACATGTCCAAGCAATGGTGGTCTTTGAGGAAGCAATCATTAAATCAACATATTTTCAAGAGCTTGCACCAAGAAGGTATATATCAATAAACAAGATACAATACATGCCTTATTTTATGATTCTCACAAAGTAGAATGCACAAATCAAATGCCTCATGGGGAAGCTACCACCACATGACACCCAATTTCAGCTTAAATATTTATCTCTAAAAGCACACAACACTATCTTCCAACCAAATTGCCAGGTTTAGCTTCTAGAGGAATATCCCGAAATGATGCAAACCTAGAGAAAGGCACCCTTACACATCCTGTACAATCCATGCTATGGTCGAGTTCCGAGACACCGCACATGGCGGCCATTTGCAATCAAAGTGCAAATTTATAAGAAGTGCCAAGATTGGCTCAACTATCCATAGCTCTCACTGTTGGAACATCAATATTATGCTTTGCTTGAGGTGGATTTGACTTACATCAAAAACCTCTTGTGTGGATTATGTCAAAAAATATCCATTTAAGATTTCTATTATTTATGCTCATTTGTTGTATATTTTCTAAAGCTTTTTATGGGTAATTTACCAATGTAAAAGCTAGGGCTTTACAAATGTGAAATGAGAAAAGGGGAGCTGAGATTCTATGAACTTGAGGTGGTTGAGCTTGCTAATCAATCAATCACCTAAAAATAGATCAAATTAGATCTCCACTTTTCCTTGCTTGTAGGAAAGTGAATTCATTCTCTTCAACAACCTATCTTGCCTTCATTAATTCAAAATCCACTTGTAGAAGTTGTGGAGCACTTCAAGAATCTATATAAAGACTTCAAGTCACTTGCAAACTACATGGAAGCAATATACATACACTTTTGGCCATCATTGTCTTGCTCCATTTCTCTGTAGCATCTTCTTCAACCCCATTAAACTTGTAGAGGCTGCTTCTCTCTCTATAGAGATCCAATTTGGATGCATGAGCATTCATTGGAAAGGTATTAGTGTCTTGTATATGTGTAAAAATTTTCAAATCATTAAGTTTAGTAGATTTGGATGAATTTTAATTGTTATTGTCTCGGGGTCTATCTCTACACAACCCAATAAAATAGGGGGTACCTCTATTGAGTGTACAACTCATTCCAAAAGCATATCTTGCTTTTTACTTCTAATCTTTGGCATTTTAGACACTAATCACTATATGTATCATTCTTCTAAAAGGAAACTTTTTAATTGCAATCATGTGGGCTGCCATGAGCATTTGAAGTTCATTATGTCATTCAAAGATAGCAAGTTTTTTATGCTAGTCAATGTGCAAACCTATCTGTCTTGTATCAACTCTCTCTGTTTGATGCTCCAAAGTACGTAGTGGATTTTATTGCATTAGAAACATGCCTATAAGGTTTATTTTAGTCTCCATAAGTTAAGGGCTAGTCTATTGTTGGTTGGTTTGATCAAACTTCATCACTTTGCAACTCGCTTTTCTACCTACAATGTTTGAAGAACACAGGTTTTGGTATGATGAAGACAAACAAAAGGTAACTCTACCATATGATCTTAATTCTGATTCTCATCAATTAGGAAGCGAGGATGATACATAGGTCTAGGATCCAACAAGTAATGTAGATGATGACCAAGATGAAAGGGAAAATAATTACAAACTATGGAAGTCAAGAGGCAAAGAAAAGATGCAAGAGTGTGGAGAATGCTCCAAGCAAGTACCCTAGAAGATCAACAAGGGAGAAGAAACAACTTGAAAGGTATGGATATAATTCTACCTTTGTTAATCTGCAAACCTATCTATTTTGCAACAACTCTTTCTCCTTGATGCTTCAGAGTACATAATGGATTTTATTGTACTAATCACTGCCTATAAGGTCTATTTGACTCTCCATAACCTCAAGGGCTGATCCTGTGTTGGTTGGCTAGAACAAACTTTGTCACTTCACAACTCCCTTTTCTACTTCCTAAAGTTTCTCCAAGTTCTCTCACTCACCACCAGAGGGCCCTCCAATGATTGCATATATGATGTCCACTACCCACCATTGGCTACCAAGGTTACATCGGATGACATATGTTGCACTTCACATGCAAATAAAGATTTTGATATGATGTAGAATACATTCAAAGTATTCAGAAAAATTAAGGCATCGCACATATCGATGCTAGGTCTTGGGCATGGAAACCTTGACTTTGTTTATGGCATGAGCACAATGCCTTCAATGAATATTTTCCATGCCTAGCACTATCACATCAACTATCTTGCAACTTTTTATAAACAAACATTCAAAGATATGTTCACTACCAACTTCTCGGAATATGACTCCAAAGTATTCATCACGAGGTCCACACACCTATTGCATCCATTCTCATGTGATTTCATGATATACTCACTGCATTACAAATATCCACAATCTGACACCCTGTTTGTCATTAATTGACTATGGTTGGAAGCAGATTTGCATGTGGCATTTGGGTCAAAAAACAATCCCTAGCCTAGGATCTCTTATGCCAAGTCATTAAAGTTCATAAAGTATCCAACATTGATTTTCATCACTATTATTGTACCATAATCATCAATTTTGTAGATTATTACTCCATTTTGTGCAAGCCAAATAGTCCTCAAGCTTGAGGACCTTAGGTAGAAATCATCCACCAAATTTCATAAATTTTAGAGCTCATTAGATGCTTTAAAAATAGCTTAAAACCTAATTTTTATTTATGTTGGACTTTACTTTCCTTCCATTTTATCCTTCTTGTCTCTACCTTGTGTGTGTGTGTGTATGTGTATGTGTCCATCTACTGTCTTCTCATGTTCACCTTTGTGCACATCACTTGTTCATGATTGTCATATCATTCTCATGTCTCCGAAGATTGCCGAATAAGGAGCTGAAGCTTCTTGAGGTGGTACTCATCCTTGTCTAGAGTGATATAATGGTTTATGAAGATTAGTGACTCAGCTTAGAAACATTGAACCATCATGTGGGATTGATCACCTTGTGGTCAAGTTTGATGAGGGATCATACATAGACAAACAAGGAACCATGTATGTGGTAACTAGCTTTCCGGATAGGACTAATGAATTTGGAACAATCCTTTGTGAGTTTGAGATAGAAGAACCTAAAGAAGAGGATCCCAACAAAGGACCTAGTCCACATAGAGGAATGCTGGTATTGACAATGATCATAAGTACATCTAAGATACCCTAGGACAATCTAAGCACAGAAATATTTGCAAAAAGGATATGGAGGGGGTGTTTCGAAGGTTTCAACCACCATGGTCCTACACTAAGGATGGGTTTCTAGTGTATGAGTCCAAGGGTCCTGAACTTCTTGGTAAAATGTTTGTTTGGATCATAACTTAAATAGGGTCTACCAAGTCATGAAGATAAGTAGGAAAAATTATGTTTAGAAGGGAGAAAAACTACTTCCCTTGCACAAAGTTGTGGCTTCACACAAAGAAAATATGTGCTAGACCCTCAAACCCACTAGATGCTTAGAAAACGAAGTTGAAATCATACTTACTAGGTAAGGAAAGGTCATAGGAAGGTACTAGTTGATAAAAGGGAGATGGATAAAGAGGGAATAGGACACATCCAGATACAAAAGGTTTACCTCTACCAAGGTCTAGAGAACACTCAAGAACTTTGAGACCCTCTCAAGTTTTTAAGGCCATGAAAATTTATGTCAATGGCACACTTGAATCATACAATCATGTGGTTGAGTTCAAAAAAATTCTCAAAGACAAAACATGAAGAAAACTTGTGTAAGAAATTCGAAAACCTAGCCTCTAGGCATACAAAAGAATGACCTTTCACTCACCACACCTACCATTATATAGCTTTGGGGAGTAACCGTGACTTCAAGAGTAACAAGGGCTACTTTTACACGTGCAACACTCACCACGTTATAACAAAAGTATATGTATATGTATATGTATATGTATATGTATATGTATATGTATATGTATATGTATATGTATATGTATATGTATATGTATATGTATATGTATATGTATATGTATATGTATATGTATATGTATATGTATATGTATATGTATATGTATATGTATATGTATATGTATATGTATATTTTACCTAATGTCATCATTAGCTGGATCCTTCTCAAGTTACTTTATAACATTTCTCCCCTTGAAGAAAATTTTCATCCTCAAAAATATGAATCAAGTTTCTACTACATAATAGCTTTTCCCTCAAGCCAACAGTCCAAACTTAGGAGCATGTTTTCATCTCTTTGATTTGGCTCTTTAAAGAAGGGGATCATATTCTAGATTGGATCTAAAAAGACGAGAACCTTGTGCATGGTTTGTCCCCTACCCAAATCATTATAAGTGCCTTCCAGGTGTACACATGATAAACTAAATTAACTGCAAGGTATGGATAGGATGATAGAGGTGGTTTGAACATCCTTTCCCAATCCACTCTCTTGCTATGTGTGCACTATGCATCCATAGCACATACATGTGAAATAAGTGGGTTCTCAATATCTCCATACAAAGTACCAACTTGGTCTTTTCTTGTGCACCAATTGTGCATAGAGACAGTAAAATAGATGAATAAGACTAATGTTTCAAGATGGTTGAGAGTTCCCTTGAATTTCACTTGAACTTTCTTTGGGTACATGAAGTTGTACTAGAGTTTTTCAAAATATAGTATCCACTTCCAACTGACATCCACTGACGTATTAGCTATCTAGAGGACTATTGTGTCCAATCTAGGCTTTAAGGTCTTGGTAGAATATTAGAAAGACGTGTTCCCTCATCCTAGTCAAGCCAACTTCAACTAGCGAAAGGAAATCCTAACAAATTTCATAATTGTCCAACTTAGAACACTCTAGATCTTGAATCTTGATCTTTGACCTTGAGCTGAAGCCTTGATCTTTGAATTGAATCTTGATCTTAGGCATCAATCACTTAAGTAGAGTGTTCCACACCATTATACCCACTCTCATGTTGATGCAAAACTTAATGTACTAAACCATCAAGCCCACGTGCACACCATCATGCAATGAATTTTGCTTTAACTCAACCTTCCTTAAGTTCAAAACCATGTACTAGAAATTTAATATTATATCTATGCCTAATAACTTTGAGCCTATGTGCAATTCAATACCTTGCTCCAAAGTTTAAACTTTTTCTTTTCATATTTTGACTTAAAGCATGCAAGATTGATTCTTTGATGTATATACTTAAGAACATTTAGGTAGAAAAGCTCGTCTTTATATTTTAAGTCATAGGGCATCATTAAGTCCTTTGACCTCTTGGGTATGTCTAGAACTTGTTGTATCATAATGATCACATCTTTAAAAACTATTTCAAGATCCAGTCCTACTTAGTACTCTCTACTTCATCTCATTAATTGGTTATTGAGGTTTTAAACCAAACCTTACCATTCAAGTAAGGTTTATAGTAGCTCAAATCATAGTTACTTAGATACCCGTGTTCTGCATCTTAATAAATTCTTATTGATGAGATGATATTGAAAAAGACTTATTCATCATCTTGAGATCTCCACTTCATTTTCCTAATCTAAGCATATAATAGTGCTTTTAAAATTCCTAATTTTAAGAAAACTTGAGAATCCCTTTGAAGATTGGTACACCTTTTAGTTTTACGGATCATAGACTTAAGTAGCATAGTCTTTGGTTTGGGGCTTACTTATAAGTAATTGAGTATTGTAATTCTCTTAGTTTACTCCTATTTGTCCATAAGTAGTTTACTTTCTCTTAAAGCTCTCACTAACTTGAATGAATGATTACTTATCATTTACAAGTTATACTTTAGAATTAACTCTTAATCTTTTGGATTGAATCTATGATAAAAAATATACTTGTTTTTTATCCTCTTTGAATTGAATCCAAAATTAATGGACACTTAGAAACATTTTTTTAAGTGCGATTGTTAAGGTGAACTCTTAACCTTATTGGAATAAGTTCAATACTAATAATACTTATCATTATGATTATATGAAGAAGATACTTATCTTTGAATGTTTTCTGTTATTCTTATTTGCTTTCCTAAGTGCTAAAGACTATGCATAGCATACTTTCAACACATAAGTATCCTATGTCATAATGATGCATCTATGGATGACGATGAATAACTAGTGAACTGTGCATGTGCATGTGCATTCCCCTCTAATGCACTAATTCCCTCACCCAAATAATCACATCAATTGAGGTTTGAGGTAGGCATCATTCAAATTCTCATCAAATTACAACCAAATCGATCAGAACATGTTTCTCCTTTGACTGAACGCAATACAGTAGTAATATGCCCTTGCAAATTGCAAAATTGCAAAATTACAAAATCTTATGTAAGAGTCTAATTTTATAGCCAAACTATTGTGTTACAAGAGCTTCAAGGTCTTGTAAATCTTTTGTACACTTCTTTCACCAATTTTGGAAGCGAACTAATAGCAAGAATATCTCAAAAGAAGTTGCCAACTTCATTTCTATAATTTTCAAGAGGTGACTATTGAGAATAGATTCTCTACCTAGACCTACCAAATTTCCTTCATTTCTTGACATTTTTATATTATTGAGGATCTATAAAAAGATCTTTTCAACAATCTAAAAATCTTAAATAACAAGCACTTGCATAAAGAGTAAAACACATCCAAATTTGCCTAGTCGCTAGGTGATCATCTGTTGGAAATAGTGTTTGAACTGGCTACTTTGGATGCTTCCCAAAGAAAACTTGGAGATATTTTCTCAAGTCTTAAGATATATACATGTGGAGAAAACTCCAAGGAAGACATAAGTCAAAAAAAACAAATTTAGATCACATATGGTCACTTTCAAGCAAGGTCAAAAAATATCTCTTGCATGATCTTCCACTTTTCTTTGGATGAGCAATCTTTGTGACTTGAAATATCTTGTGCCATCCTCTGAATTGCTCTTTGGATTCCATCTTTGCTTTTCAAATAGAAGAGATTAAATTTTTCCTCTCCAAAACAATCCTCCAAAGAGCTATCCCTCTCTCCCTTCTAAATTTGGTACTACACAAGAGGTTTCATGAAGGATCATTATTGTTGTCTTGACGGTCCTTATAGAATGAGAAGTGAATCTTTGCTTCCTTTTCATTACCCTAAGAGCTTATGGGAGATGAAAAAGAAGGCTCCTATCTCTTCTCTTATAAAACCTAATATGGCACCTTATTGATAACCATCTCTGGTATGAAGGTAAGAGGGTCTTTAACTTCGATGAGGCTATTTTCAAGCTCACACTATGGTACTAAGCAAGAGATAAATCTAGAAGGAATGTATTAGAGCTCTCTTCCATAGCTCTATGGCCACCCTATAAGGCTCCTATTGTAGTTTGAGGTCTGCAAAAGCACATGAACAACACAAGGAAGAAGAAGAAGAAGCATGGATCACAATACAACACTAAATGAATTACCAAGTGAATACACAAGAATAAGTAACCCGTTAGGGTTATAGGCACATACTCAACCCGGAGGAAAAATCTCCTAAAGAGGGAAGAAAGTGACCGAGTGGTCCTAATAGTGTTCATATACAAATGCCCCTCAGAGTGATGCAATAGACAAGCAATTGGCGCTCATGTATAAGGAAGTTCCAAGAGATGGGGGAAAGAGATCAATTCACAAAAGCAAGTAAGCCCAAAGCTTTGAGGAAAGCTTGAAACTTCTCCCTAGGCAAAGACTTTGTGAAAAGGTCTTCAATGTTATCCTATGTGGGTACATATGCCAAAATGATCTCCCCAGCAAACAACCTCTCCTTGACATAATGATAGTGCAACTTCTTTGCAACTACCAATGCACTCTCACTGTTAGTGAAGATGGTGGTGGAAGAAGAGTGGAAAACACCCAAATTAGCCCAAAGTCATATGAGCCACACACACACTCAAAAATCATTGTGAAAGCTACCCTATACTCAACCTCACAACTAGAAGTGGCCACAATAGGCTACTTCTTGCTCAACCAAGACATGTATGAGCTACCAAGCATGAAGAAAAAACCACTAGTGGACATACGAGTGTCATAACCACTAGCCCAACTAGAGTAAAAAAAAGCATGTAAATCTGGTGGTAATGATTCCCCCTTGGGATAAAACAATCCAAGTATTCCATTATCACTCAGGTAGGAGAAGATGTGCTTAACTACCTTCCAATGCTTGACACCTGGGTAATGCATAAATGTGCTCATCTAAGAGTCAAAAAACTCAATATTAAGTAGAGTTATGATTAAGTAAATCAAGCATCCATCAGCCTATTGATGAACAACATCAAATGTATCTCCAACATCATGAAGACTCAATCGTAAAATTGTTTCCATATGCATGGCAATAAGTTTGTAATCTTCAAGGCCAAGAAACTCTAATAATGTGTCAATATATTTTGTTTGACACAAAGCTATTCCGGCATCAACTTGCATAAATTGAATTCCCAAATAATGATGCAAATTTGACATCTCAAAATAGGCAAGAAAATCAACCTTAAAATCAACAATATGCTTCTCATTAGCACTAGTGAGCAGCATGTCATCAACATATACAACAATGGCTAGAAGTACGTTATTTATATGCTTAGCATATAAGGTGCTCTTAGTTGGACTATTCTCAAAACCAAGTGCAACCAAGTAGGCATGTATCGTTTCATACCAAGCATGTTGTGCTTGCTTCGAATCCAATAATGTCTTCTTCAACTTAAAACCTTTGTTTTCATGCCCTTTTGCAAAAACAAAAATGAGGCCAAGTACATACATTTCTTCATGTAAGCAGCCATTTAAAAATGTAGTTCTAATGTCCAAGTCATGTACACTCCAATGATGATGAGCTTCAAGTGCACAAATGCTATGAACAGTGATCATTTGGCATTTGGGAGCAAATTTGTTATCAAAATCAATGCCTTTCTCTTTATCATAACCTTTTGCAACAAGCCTCGCCTTAACCTATCAAATATTCCATCCGGTCTATGTTTCAACTTGTATACCCATTTAGTGCAGATGGCCTTTTTTCTTGGAGGTAAATCACGTAAAGATGAGATATTATTCTCCATAAAACCATCCTATTTTGATTGCATAGGAGCCATCAAGTTTTTTGAATTTTGTGCTTCATCAAAAGAAACAGGCTCCTTCTCATCACAAACACTAGAGGCAGCCATTATATAGCAATCTTATTCAAATGAAGCATTATCGGAGCGTAAACGAGTATGATATGAATGAGGTGCATTTAATCTTCTATCTCTCAAAGTCTACATCAGCCATCTAGGGATAGTTTTTGCCTCTTCTATATCAGGCCTCTCATCAACAAGTGCTTCATGTAAATCGACATCATAAATGGAATGATCTGCATCATCATGCAAAACCTATAAAGGCTAAGAAATTGCCTCATTTGGACTAGCACTTGATTGTCCACCTGTAAAAAGAGGTAGCAACCTATCGTACACATCTTGAGAGCTAACTAAAGTCTCCTTGGTACATGAAAGTAGTGGCTAGATTTCATCCTCCACTAAAAACAACATCACAACTAACCGAAATGCTTTTAGTCTATGGATGATAACATCATGACTAACCAAAATACATTTAGTCTGTGAATCTTAGGTGTAATTATGCATAAGTAAATCAAGCATCCAAGAGATTGCTAATAAAGAACAACATCAAATGCATCTCCAATATCATGAAGACTCAACTGTAAACTTGCTTCCATAGGCATGACAATAGGTTTGAATTCTTCAAGGCCAGGAAACTAAAATAATGTGTAAATATATGTTGTTTGACACAAAGCTATTCCCATCTCAACTTGCATGAATTGAATGCCCAGAGAATGATGTGAATGCCCCAAATCTGACATCTCAAAAGAGACATGCAGATAAACCTTAAAATCAACAATATGCTTCCCATTAGGACTAGTGAGAAACATGTCAACAAGATATCCAACAATGGCCAGAAGTACATCTGCACACTTAGCATATAAGTTTCTCTTAGTTGGACTGTTCTCAAACCTTTGTTTTCATGCCCTTTTTCACAAAAACATAGGACCAAAATACATACACTTCTTCATGTAATTCACCATTTAGAAATGCAATTTTAATGTCCAACTCATGTACACTCCAAGCATGATGAGCTACAAGTGTACATATGCTATGAACAATGGTCATTTGACATGTGGGAGCAAATGTCTCATCAAAATCAATGCTTCTCTCTTGAGCATAACCTTTTTCAACAAGGCTTACCTTATACTGATCAGCTATTCCATCAGCTTTATGTTTAAGCTTGTATATCCATATAGTGTCGATGGACCTTTTGCTTAGTGGAAAATCACATAAAGAATAGGAACCATTCTCCATAATAGCATCCTATTTTGATTGCATAGCACCATCCAATTTTCTAAATTTTGTGCTTCATCAAAAGAAAGTGGCTCATTCTAATAAGAAAGACCTGAGGTAGGCATTGCATAACAATTCGATGCAAAGAAAGTACTATGAGAGTATAAACAAGTATGATATGATAGAGGTGCATCTAATTTTCTCTCTCTCAAAGTTTCCACCAGCTATTTAGGCATAGTTTTTGCCTCCTCTATATCAGGCCTCTTATCAACAAGTGCATCATGTAAATCAGCATTAGAAATGGAATGATCTCCATCATCATGTGAAACCTGAAAAGGCTAAGAAATTTCCTCATTTAGATTGGCACTTGATTGTCCACCTATAAAAAGATGTAGCAACCTATCACACACATCTCGAGAGCTAACTAAAGTCTCCTTGGTACATGAAAGTAATGGCTGAATCGCATCTTCCACAAAAAACACATCATGACTAACCAAAATGCTTTTAGCATGTGGATGATAGAGAAGATAGTATTTTCTTTTAGAACTATACCCAACAAAAAATACATTTCACTACTTTATCATGCAATTGCTTTTGTTCTTGTTCATGCACTAATGCATATGCAAGACAACCAAAGACACAAAGATGGGCAAGAGATGGCATGGAACCATGTCACGCCTTATCTGGATTGATAGATTGCAGGGCTTTGGTGGGAGACCTGTCAAGTAAATATGCTATTGACATAATACCCTCAAGCCATAAGTTGTGGTAAAGCCTCACTTTTGACCATAAGTTGCCATCTCCATGAGAGACATGTTCTTTCTTTTGGAAACTCCATTTTTTTGAGGTGTATACACACTATACATTGATGTTTTATCCCATGCTCAACCAAAAATGTGTTAAAATCAGAAGACATGTATCCCACCCACCCACCCTCGATCAGAACGGAGGCTCCCAATTTACGTGCTGACATATTTTTAGCCATAACCAAAAATTGTCTGAAGCACATAAACAATTTGGAATTTGCTTTCAATGGATACACTCATGCATGCCTAGAGAAATCATCAAGAAAAGTCATGAAGTAAAGGTAGTTCCCTAAAGGTGTCTACATAGGACCAAAGACATCACTATGAACAAGTTGCAATTTATGCTTAGCTCAAACTCAACCATCTTTAGGGAAAGATGAACATTGGGTTTTTCCCAAAATATAGCCTTCACAGACATGTTTCCAAGGTGCCTCAAGCTTGGGTAGAGAGGATGCCATTTCAAATTTTTACAAGCATATCAAACTAGCAAAATTTAGATGAACAAAGCATACATGCCAAAACTTTGCATTTGAGAGAGCCTAAGAATCCCGAATTGCACATGATGAATCATTCAAAAACTTTACATATTCTATGAGCTTATACATCCCACAACATAAAATGCCAAAAGCAATAATAACATCACCATTTGAGAGATCATGAAGTGTAGATCTATCATCACAACCAAGCCAATCTTGGCTAATGCTTAGACTAACAAAAAAGTTTTCTTGATCCCTAGCACATACAAAGCATCTAAGAATTTGAAAGAACTACCATCAGTGGTAGTCAAAATGATATTACCAACTCCCATTATAGGATAAAAGGAGTTGTTAGCACATAGGGGCAAGCTCAAGTGAACTCAAGAAACTCCACTACGAGGTAATATTTTTGGTTGTCCTACTATCAAAGTACCAAACATTTGAGTCTATTGTAGAAATATACAGTGCCCATGAGAAGATGGGTCATAGCTGCAAATAGTAGTAAACACCCTTTCTTCATTTTACACAAGATAGAATACAGATATGTTCTGATCTCAGCCTAGCTCTCTCCAATTCAATCATGGGCCAATATCTTCTCTGATTCTTATCTAAGTAAGTAATGTGAGTGGAGTTTTTATTAGGATCATGTAACTCATAGATGGTGGCTGGGTTTGTCACTTCTTCCCATAACGAAGAGTTGGTTTTAGGCAAATGATTCATTCCATTCACCATGTAGACATCCATTAAGGAGTCGTCCTAGGGAATTAAATCTCCTCTCCAAACCCTAATTACAATGGACTTTCCTCTAGGGGTTAACACCTGTTCTTCTTGTCCCTCTTCATTAGGGTTTTGGGCATTAAATTCTTCCCTTTGCTCGTTAATGCTCTTTGGATGATCCATGACTGCATACATAATCCCTCTTTTATCCATATAGAATCCTCCCACGTACTTGATTGCTGGTCTAGGCACTATGTGAGCATCCCTCGCTTTCTTCAATCTAGCCACATATCTATTTAATCTATCTATGTAGATGGGTAGATCATGCTGGTTGGTGTTCACGTATTCCAAGGAGGTCGTGTACTCTCCCTCAATTATAGACATTAGACCTGCTATGGGTATGGAGCTATGCATGTCTTCTGAGGCCATAATAGTCTCTTCCTCAGATTCACTCGAGGTTTCAGAGTATTGTGAATGTAGGGTGGGTTGTGCAACACTACCTATTGATGAAATTACGCTTCTGCAGCTCCCTAGGACTCTTCCCGATCTCTAGTTCATTCAACTCTTCAAGGCTTTATATGTCCTCTACTTCACCCTTTATTGCTACCCAATTTGCTTCAACTTTACCCTTTAAATGGCTTGAATACTCTCTGGTCGATGCCAATTTTGAGCGATACTCCTTTGACGATACGATGTCAAGTATCCCATGATATGATACTTAAGTAACTGGTGATATGATACTTAAGTAACTGGCGATACAATACCATAATTGTCCCCGATATGATACTGAAAATCTGCACGATATGATATCAGGGTAATGATATGATAATGATGATACCGACGTTACATTAACCAATAGTTTGTTGATACGGTACTTGTTGTGTATATGATACGATACTAAGAGTCTTGAGGATATGATACTAAGGGTCTTGACGATACGATACTTGATTCTTTGGCGATACGATACTGCCTTGTTCATGATATGATATTGGATAGAGGATGATACGATACCAAATTTGGGCATGATACGATACGGCTCACTCCATGATACAATATCAAAGTTCACGATACGACACCAAAACAACTCACTATACGATACTTTTTTATGAATGATATGATACCAGAGGTTCAACGATATGATATCACTAATGCATGTGATACGATACCATTTTAGTCCGCGATACGATACCGCAACCAAAACGATATGATGCCCGAAAATTAGCGATACGATACGACTCAATGATCACGCTTGCGATACCACACTTTGGTGATACGATACCATAATGGTATTGCGATACCTCAAGTGGGCAACGAGCGATACGATACCCAGCGAGTATCGCGATACAAGGGAATTTTGGTATCACGATACCAAAACTCAACCAATCGTGATACTTGATTTTTTCCACACACACAATGATTATTTTCAAAAACCAAGTTAACTTATGTGCTTCTTGTGCATTCCCCTTTCTCCCTTTGTGTCTGTAACTCAAAAACACTCACTCAAAATCCCAATATCTCTCACACGACACCGATAGTAGATAGTTTCGCACTTCTTTAGATTCACTGTTTTTTATAGGTGATTAATCATAATGATCATACCTCCTCTAAGCTCCCTTTTAGCTCAATTCAACCTCACTCCAACAACCGCGATCTCAAGCTCACAATACCGATTGTCTGCACTCTCCCACGATACTAGTGCAACCTTTAGTAATTCACAAATGACTATTTTTTGGGTTTCTAAACCTCTGGTTGGACAAAGGTTGAAGAGTACAAAAATGAAGAGTGCTTGAAATTTTAAACCTACTTTCCTATCCTAGTCTCTTTCTCTCTACTACCTACTCTAACTTTCTTCTCTAGCTCACTCTCCTAATCTAACAACTCACTATACACTCTCCAAGAAAGGAGAAGGAGCAAGTGCAAATAAGTGTGACTTGCCAAAGAAGAGACTTCACAACTCCTCAACTCACTTCACTACTAAGAGATTTCACCATCATCCAAATGCCTCAGTTTGATTTGAAACTCCCCGATAATGGTGCCAAAAATGTGTGTACCTAAGTATCAACTTAGGGACTTGAGGAGAAAGAGACTATACATCAATCCCCTACAAGTGCATATAGTGGGGATTCACGGTTTAAATATCAATCCAAGAAGTATCATAACCTAGCTGAGTGTATGCGGACATGCATTCAAATGATGGTCAATGCAAATGTGAACTAACAAAGGTGCCAACAAGTGTAAACTATCTCACTGAAAGCTTTCAATGTCGGCTATGGCATCACCATACCTTGTGTAGTAGCCAATAGTGAATCAAGATTTTCTCTCAGCCGCTAATTCGGAATATAGGAAACAGTGGGCTTGTTTCAAAGCTCTTGAGAAGACGCATCCAATGGTGGTATTTTCACTTGAATCATACATACTTGCTTCAAGTTATGATCAAAATACTGAGCCACGGGATTAACCTCCCTACGCTTCGGCACTTCCTACACTCTGCACACACCTTACCAACAGTAAACAAACACCACCATGGATAGACAACACTTCAATACAATTTTGTCAAGCATCACACATGTATGCAAGCTCACAAGCAAGAAGATACAGAGAGGAGTAGACATAAATTCGAAAATTATGTGCTCTTCATTCTCACAATGGCCAAAAGTCCTTACAAAGAGTCACAAAATGACTTATATACTTGTGCCCTAAAAAATGGTCATTTTCACACAAGAGACCGGTGCTTTATTGACCAAAAGACTAATTCCCTACTAGTTTACAAGGGTAATGATACATATATCTATGGATATGCATATAGAGGACTCCTCTAGTGCATTTACATCGGAAAATATATTACAAAGTGACTATGTTACAAAAATAAAGTGTCCAAATTGGAAAAATTTAGGGCCCTTCTTTTTCTCTACATCTCTGCTCTTCTTTGCTCTGCAAAACTCTCCCCCTCTTTGTCTCTATTGTCCCTTGATAGGCTTTGGTTTTTGTTAGCAACTTGTTTATAGCTCCTTGGTACATGCACCCAGTGGTCGAAGAAACGATAAGGATTGTGAGACAATTTGTTACTTTATCTTAACTAAGTCCTTTGCTTCTGTAATCTCCTTCATATTCCGTACATTCATAAATTTGGGTTGATGTGTTAAGTCGGGCTGCCACGCATGCAACCAGTGGAGATGGACTACAATAGATTTGTCGTCTAGCTCTCCAATAACCTCTTTGTATTTGCACTGCAAGCACCATACGGAAGGTATGAAGGTCTGGATTTCCACCCTTCGATCTGGGCCTCCCGAAGATCAAGAGGTTGAAGCACCTTCTGGGGCTTGAGATCTATCGGGTACCTTCTTGCCTTTCTTCATGGGTAGTTGCTGGCCTTGATTGGTCCTTGCTTGTTGCGTACTTTCCACTATTGTGTGCCCCTATGGGGCTCTGTGCAGAGATGAATATTGTGTGCCCTTGTGAGGCTTCCTATAGAGATATGTCTTCAGATATATTCTATTTAATGAAGCTTCTATCTTGATCTTCTTCATCTTTTCTTTGTGCTTGACTTTCCTTCAATAGATGATCAATCAACCTTGAATGCGGATCTAAATATTGATGTTGATGGAAATCGTAACAAATTAGATCAATTGATGGATCAATAAGTGATTAGTGAGCCCCAAAGAATGAGAGGGCACAAAAGAAGAAGAAGCAGTAATGAATTATAGACCGGCCAACATTCATACAATTCAAATCAATGATTCCAGAAAGTTACAAATTCAAGAAATCACTTTAGAAGAAAAAAGAACTTGTATTCATCCCAAAGAAGAAGTTCAACTAGAGACTGAAACAAGGACTCAAGAGACTCTCATGCCAATTAGGTTTATTGTAGAGCTGTCTCCATTAGAGATGCTCCATGGAGGAAGCAACTCTCAAGAGATTATAGAAAAAGAGTTTGAGCCAACAATTTAATTATAAATTTGGTATCCATTCAACAAAATTGTACACACGAGCAAAGTAAAAGATGTTCTCATAGTGGAGACTCTAATTGTACCTCAAACTTGGTTGAATGTGGACATGGTACAACTAAAACTGATAGTCAAACACATGATTCAAAATACCATGGAAACCCAACAACTAGCAGAACTAGAGAGAGAACATGAGAAAGCACACATAGAGAAACACGAGTTCAAAACACCAAGCAAAAATATGTTGGATCAAGTACTAAAGAGCCCACATGAACTTGAAAAGACAAAAATGGAATTAGTAGTAGCAAATGGCAAAGTCAACACATTAAAAGTTCTGAATGCTACTTTAAAAACTCAAGTTGATGAATTGAAGGAATTCTATGAGAGATAGAGAACACAAAGCTCCAAAATCGATATGATCATTGTGAAATGGAAAAAGCATGTCTCATAGCTAGAAGCAAGATTTTGGAGACACAGATAAAAGGGTGCATGGAAGATGCTAACTCATTAAGGAGCCAAAATAAAGAACTAGTGACTTTGCTATTATTGAATCAACCCATTGAAGCATTGTCAACATTAAATGATGAGATTCAAAGTCTCAAGAATCAATTAGATACATATGTAGATCAATTAAAAATAGAAAAAACACTCCGTATGCAATGGGTGTCAAAATATGCTCACGACACAATGGACCTATGAAGAAAGTGGGAAGTTGTCAATGCAAGCAAGATGCATATAAAAGTATAGAGCTATGTGAAGGCAAAATCAAACTAGAAGAAGAGCTCAAAAATTCTTGAGATGGAATAAAGATAAAGACCACATCATTGCATAATTACAAGCTCAACTAATGAAGACATAGAGTGACAAAACAACTCAACAAATGAACATGGGGACACCAGTAGTGCAAGGAACAACTCTAACTACTAAGGAGACTGAGGTATGCCCTCTTTCTCCCCCCATTATTCAATTGCCTATAAGAGATCAACAAGATACTAGAATTGATGACCATCCAATGTGATACATTGCAGAGTTAGATCAGAGAGAACGAGCACTGTTGGTTTCTCACTTGACACAAACTTTTGAAGATGAAATAGTACAAGTAATGAATGAAGAAAAAATGAAGGGGAAAAGATATGGATAAAATAATAAAGCCATTTACTGTACCTTATGGAATCATGAAAGAACAAACATGCAGATATATCAAGAAAATGACTCAGAAGGATCTAGATCAGGATGTGAATTTCAAAGACACACTTTCAATTACACTTAAGTAGAATGAAGTCGTCGATCGTGTCTAGAGGATTAAACTTTTGGAAAAGAATCCTACATTGCATGTGCATTGGCAAGAGGCACCATACTCACTACAAAACCGGTCATTTTGCCTGATGCCAAGGCATAGGCCATGACCACAATTTTGGGAAGAGCAGTAAAATGGTTCAGTAAATAAACAATGGTTCAATTTTCCACTACTACCTTTAGATGTGTAGTGAAACACCACAAGAACCAAGATAATGTGATATTAGAACACCTTTATAATCACCAATAGCTTGGAAATACTAAAACTCAAATGTTGAGAAAAAAACTGAATTTGTTCTAACTTCATTCCAATACGTTTTCGATGACTTTACGGTTGCTTTCGAGTGGTTTATGGTTTCTTTCTGGCGGTTTTCAATTTCATTTTGGTGACTTAAGGTTTCTTTTTTATGACGTTCTAGTGTGAAAAACTCTTAGAAATTCACACAGTCTGGTGTCTTGCTACTGGTTTTCCACCTGCGCTTCCATTATGTAATAATTCCAAATACTTGACTTCATCAACATACCTTCTCAGTTGAACATAGTTTTTTGAGTACACGTTCTGGTTTGCAAAGATCTTCCATCCATCTATAGTGGAAGATGATATTTTCACAGAGAACTATCACTTATGAAAAACTTTACACTATATATCGAGAACTAACTCTAACAAGATCAAGAAAAATGCACCGGAACAACTCATAACTGCTTGTAACTATAATTGACATTCATACAGTTATGAAACCGATTACATCCCTTCATATAGAAAGAATTGGCACAATTCCTATTCCACAAATATTTGTTTTCTATTAGAGAAGATGTGTACAGAATAGTATGGCCTTCTTCTGCTCATAACCATAGAAAGTTCTCCTACACTGAGTAACCTTCCATTACCATCTCACTCATAAATTATCTTGACTGCCTCTCTCACATGTAGGACTTACAAATTGAGTTCTCTACTCACTCCTCTACTCTGTACTTCACTTGGGCTCAGTCTGTATCTACTCTAGACTATATTCCAACACAGTCTACATCCTTGTGCCTCTTTCTGTCTACTTGCTTGCGTGCACACACTTGTCTGCTTCGTCCGATGGACTTATATACACAACTGATCTATATGCTCCTAAATTCAAGAACCGCATAATCTCTAGGATTCTGATAACAAAATTGATTTTCTAGTTACATTATATTACAACTGTGAAGTTGTCCCTTCACATAGGCATATGTATTTGAACATCTAATTTCTATATCTCTTAGTCCTTCTTCTTCTCATTGACATCTTCTTGTCTTCATGTCTAATTAATGAGTGAACCTCAACAACTCCCCCTCAATCACTAATTAGCATCTTTTGACTTCTTCATATATCCTTCTTCTCTTTTATTCCTACCATTCCCTTGAATCTATGTGTCTTCACTCCATCCAAGCTTTTTATCAAAATATCTGCTATCTGATCCTTTGTAGGACTAGGATAATATAGTCCTTCCTTTAAAGTTCCTTTGATATATCTAAGGACTCTTTGACCTACAATGCAATGTTGATCCTTTAGACAATGCATGAATTGTGAGTGGACTCCCAATACATAACTTAGATCAGGTCTTGTTAGTGTAGCACAAATTAAACTTCCCACAAAGGATTGATACTTCCTCATGTCCTTGAAATCTAAACCATCATACTTGCTAAGTTTATGATTTACTTCAAGTGGAGTTGAAGCTTCTCTGCAATTTTCCATTTTAAACTTCTTTAGCAGGTTCAAAAGATATCTTTCTTGTGATATCACTACAAGAAATAGGGGGGCGTAGCGACACCCCCGAATCGGAAAAAAACGAGCACCGTCGCTTATGCGATGCTAGCGCCGCATAAGTGCTAGTGGTGTTTTCGAATTTTTTATTTTTGAGGGGATACGTCGCATAACTGATGCTTGCGTCGCTTATGCGATGCTAAATAATTGCATCACAAATTGCCTCACTAGCTAGAGATGGTATGTGTGACGTGGGCAAACTGGATAGTGTCGCATATGCATCGTCCTTTCCAAAGCATCGCATAAGCGACACTCTAGAATGTTCAAAAGAAATTTTGATTTCTCCCGGCACATTTGTGCGGAGATCTCGACGAGAGCAAGAGAACGAGAGAGAGAGAGAGAGAGAGAGAGAGAGAGAGACCAGGTATGCGCACACACACACACACACTTACACACACATACATATGCATACACACACACATATACACACATAGACACACACACATGCACATATACACACACACACATACACACACAAATACACACACATATACACACATACACACATAATGTTGCATACACACACATATACATACATAACACACACTATACATGCACACACATAGATGCATACACACACATATGCATACATAATGCACATGCAGACATACACATACATAATGCATACACATGCACACACATATGCACATACACATACACATACATACACCATAGAGAGACATGCACACACATACACATACATGCATACATATGCATACATAATGCATATGCATATGCATACATACATACATACATACATACTTACATGCATACACACACATATGCATACATAATGCACATGCATACATACACATACATAATGCATATGCATACATAATGAACATGCATACATACACATACATAATGCATACACACACATATGCATACATAAAGCATACACACACATACACACACATATCCATACATACATGCATACACATACACACATAGACACATACACACACATAGACACATACACACACATAAATAGATACACACTCATAGACACACACACATACACATAGATGTGCACACACATACACACACATATACACACACACATAGACACATACACATAATGATGCATTCACACACATACACATGCATACACACATACAGATGCATACACACATAATGATGCATTCACACACATACACATGCATTCACACAGGGATACAGGTCTTAAATATGACCTTTCCCCCTGGTGTAGAGTACACATATTTAGGCACTATAGTTGTGCATGACAGCGAGATAATGCAGTGTGCTGCTGACAATAAATAGTTAACAGATTGCCATACAGGAATTGTCCCAAGTCTTTGCTATAAAAAAAGGACTGAAACTGCTCTTCAGTTCCTAACATGCCTTCAAAATGTTCTGCATGAATGGCTTTTCCAAACAGGGTTCAATGTTGGCTTGAAAGACATGTACTTAATAGATGAAATCAGAACATATAAAAAACCTCTTGAAGAAGTTCATATTGATGTAGATGATGGTAGATTGTCTTCTCAGAGAGTTCTCACTTTGGAAAGGCAGATCCGATTAGTCCTGTTAGGAAAAGAGGAACTCATTCCAAGAACTTTTATCAATCTGTGTCATAGTGATATCCTTGACTATGGTTACCAATAAAATTTTCTTAGCTTAGTTGAAGAAATCAGTGCTAGAAGATCAGCAATTTGTGAATTTCAACGTGTTCTTGGGGAAATACCAACCGTTGTTGAGAGGCATAGCTGTCCATCCAATTCCATGATGGCAATGATAAGGGCTGGAAGCAAAGGATCATTGTCAAACTTGATACAACAGTGTGCATGCTTAGGTTTACAGTCTGCACATGATTTAACTCAAATAGGATTTTCTCCTGTGAATAATTCACATAATTCGCTGCTAATGCTCCCTTGTATATGCTTTCTATCAATGGTGCACACTGACATCTCACCCGTATGCGTGCCTACATGTAAACAAAACCTCATTACACCTCAGACAGTGACCTAATGTAATATCAGAGATTATTAAATCTAAGCAAAGAACCTGAGCTGAAAAATGTGTCTTCTACTTCCCATCAGTCCAGGCATATGGATTGATGTTCATCTCTCCATAGTTGTCTGCCTCAAAAATACCATGCAACTTTTTATCAATGTAATTAAACAAAAATAGTGGCATCCCTAGTCGGACATTCTTTACATAGCTGATATGAGAAGCTCGAAGGCCTGGACATGCACAAAGACTAATGATCAAGCTATTGTTCGAGCCTGCAACCGTCAAAATCTTCTCCTTTGTCCCCTGACATGGACCCACGTTGTAAACCCACAACCTGTCTACTGACACTCAACAAGTTTCTCATGAAAAGAGATATAAGCTTATCTGTTTGCACATGATTTAACTCAAATAGGATTTTCTCTTGTGAATAATTCACATAATTTGCTGCTAATGCTCCCTTGTATATGCTTCTCCTTTGTTGATGGACCCAAGTTGTAAACCCACAACCTCTCTACTGACATTCAATGAGTTTCTCATGAAAAGAGATATAAGCTTATCTGTCTGCACATGATTTAACTCAAATAGGATTTTCTCCAGTGAATAATTCACATAATTCGCTGCTAATGCTCCCTTGTATATGCTTCTCTTTTGTTGATGGACCCACGTTGTAAACCCACAACGTGTCTACTCACACTCAATGACTTTGTCATGAAAAGAGATATAAGCTTATCTCTCTACACATGAATTAACTCAAATAGGATTTTCTCCTGTGAATAATTCACATAATTCGCTGCTAATGCTCCCTTGTATATGCTTTCTGTCAATGGTGCACACTGACATCTCACCCGTATGCGTGCCTACATGTAAACAAAACCTCATTACGCCTCAAAAAGTGACCTAATGTAATATGAGAGATTATTACATCTAAGCAAAGAACTTGAGCTGGAAACTGTGTCTTCTACTTCCCATCAGTCCAGGCATATGGATTGATGTTCATCTCTCCATAGCTGTCTGCCTCCAAAATACCATGCAACTTTTTATCAATGTAATTAAACAAAAATAGTGGCATCCCTAGTCGGACATTCTTTACATAGCTGATATGAGAAGCTCGAAGGCCTGGACATGCACAAAGACTAATGATCAAGCTATTGTTCGAGCCTGCAACCATCAACATCTTCTCCTTTGTCCCCTGACATGGACCCACGTTGTAAACCCACAACCTATCTACTGACACTCAACGAGTTTCTCATGAAAAGAGATATAAGCTTATCTGTTTGCACATGATTTAACTCAAATAGGATTTTCTCCTGTGAATAATTCACATAATTCGCTGCTAATGCTCCCTTGTCTATGCTTCTCCTTTGTTGATGGACCCACGTTGTAAACCCACAACCTGTCTACTGACATTCAACGAGTTTCTCATGAAAAGAGATATAAGCTTATCTGTCTGCACATGATTTAACTCAAATAGGATTTTCTCCTGTGAATAATTCACGTAATTCGCTACTAATGCTCCCTTGTATATACTTCTCTTTTGTTGATGGACCCACGTTGTAAACCCACAATGTGTCTACTGACACTCAACGACTTTGTCATGAAAAGAGATATAAGCTTATCTCTCTACACATGAATTAACTCAAATAGGATTTTCTCCTGTGAATAATTCACATAATTCGCTACTAATGCTCCCTTGTATATGCTTTCTCTCAATGGTGCACACTCACATCTCACCCGTACGCGTGCCTACATGTAAACAAAACCTCTTTACGACTCAGACACTGACCTAATGTAATATCAGAGATTATTAAATCTAAGCAAAGAACCTGAGTTGGAAACTGTGTCTTCTGCTTCCCATCAGTGCACGCATATGGATTGATGTTCATCTCTCCATAGCTACCTGCCTCAAAAATACCATGCAACTTTTTATCAATGTAATTAAACAAAAATAGTGGCATCCCTAGTCGAACATTCTTTACATAGTTGATATGAGAAGCTCGAAGGCTTGGACATGCACAAAAGCTAATGATCAAGCTACTGTTCGAGCCTGCAACCATCAACATCTTCTCCTTTGTCCCCTGACATGGACCCATGTTGTAAACCCACAACCTATCTACTGACACTCAACGAGTTTCTCATGAAAAGAGATATAAGCTTATCTGTCTGCACATGATTTAACTCAAATAGGATTTTCTCCTGTGCATAATTCACATAATTTGCTGCTAATGCTCCCTTGTATATGCTTCTCCTTTGTTGATGGACCCACGTTGTAAACCCACAACCTGTCTACTGACACTCAACGAGTTTCTCATGAAAAGAGATATAAGCTTATCTTTCTGCACATGATTTAACTCAAATAGGATTTTCTCCTGTGAATAATTCACATAACTCGTTGCTAATGCTCCCTTGTATATGCTTCTCCTTTGTTGATGGACCCACGTTGTAAACCCAAAACCTGTCTACTGACACTCAACGAGTTTCTCATGAAAAGAGATATAAGCTTATCTGTATGCACATGAATTAACTCAAATAGGATTTTCTCCTGTGAATAATTCACATAATTCGCTGCTAATGCTCCCTTGTGTATGCTTTCTGTCAATGGTGCACACTGACATCTCACCCGTACGCGTGCCTACATGTAAACAAAACCTCATTACGCCTCAGATAGTGACCTAATGTAATATGAGAGATTATTAAATCTAAGCAAAGAACTTGAGCTAGAAACTGTGTCTTTTGCTTCCCATCAGTCCACGCATATGGATTGATGTTCATCTCTCCATAGTTGTCTGCCTCAAAAATACCATGCAACTTTTTATCAATGTAATTAAACAAAAATAGTGGCATCCCTGGTCAGACATTCTTTACATAGCTGATATGAGAAGCTCGAAGGCCTGGACATGCACAAAAGCTAATGATCAAGCTATTGTTCATGCATAAGGACGTCCGTAAAATAAAACCAAGCCCAGGATTCCAAGCAAGCTTTAGATTCAGCATTCTTGTCTGTGTTCACATGAAAACCATACCAGAAACATGCACACACATGAACATGCAGTAATATGTGGAGGGAGAGAGAGAGAGAGAAAAAAAAAATAAGGTCACAGAAGGAGATGGTGTCCATATGACCAGGACGTGAAAAAACATACTATCGAAAGCACAGTGGAATCTCAAAATGAGAAATCCAAACCATGATATGATGCATTATGGTTTAAAGGGAGAGACGTATATCTATGATAGAAAGTAAGAGGATAGATAAAGTATACCAAACAGAAGCTGTGTGACGCATTCATTGTAAGTTGCATGGTCATAGCCAAAAATCACAGCAGCAAGCTCCTCCACTGGAAGGTTCAAGAACAGGAGCGGTGATGAAGGAGGACGGCTAGCCCAAGAGGAAGGAGAATGAAGACCTTTGTATAATGTTTCGCTCTTACGTCCAGCTCCCATGACAGAAGCACTCCGCTGGCAATGAGACTTGTAAGAGTAATTTTAAAGTTTGTTGGAAAACGTTAATTACAAATTTATGTAATGAGATCATATGCTACGTGTGTATTAATTACAATAATACTTTCATAATAACATTTTTTATGAATGAAGGAATTTTGTGGGTAGAATATTGACACCAATGGATGAAAATATGAAAGATATTTGTGATTTACCATAGTTTCCATTGATTTTTCTTTTAACAATCACCTTGCAGCTACAAAAACTAGGCTGTTATGCACACATTGACAATTATGACTAACAATTTAAAATAGGGGGATTGAAACTCCAAACAATTTTAGATTGATGAAAAAAGTTAAAGCAACTTGTTCAAATTTTCCTCTTGCATAAATTCACTTTGAATAAATGTATAGTAATCTAATTGACGTCTCAATTAAGAAGTAGACATATGTTTTTGACACCAGAAGAAAATATAAGTTCAGTACCTTTCGTTATTGTGCATGTCGATGATTCCCATTAAGAGTTCCATGCTCCACCCTTTTGTCCAAAGCTAGTTTCGTTCTCATGCAAGTTCACTTATCCCACATGCAAGGGAATTCTCCCAAACTCCATATAAGCAAGGCCTCCCTTCACTCCACACAAGTCATTCCACTCTAGCTCATTGCCAAAAGTGTGCCTCCTATCCTCATGGAGGCTCCATGCTCTTAGAGCATCTTATGTAAGTCATTTCCATTTTCTTTATAATTCATTCATAATGTTTTGTTATCTTTTGTTCCTTCCTCCTTAGCTTGTTACATTTGTGATTGTGGTAGAGTAGGAGTAGTCCTTTTTTCATCTCAACATGGTATTAGAGCATAGGTTAACTTTCCTTTTGAGTTCTATTTTTGTTATCTTCATCATTAGTGTGTTTTTCTTTCTTAATCCCTCCCTCCCTCCCATATTCCTTTAATAAGAGTGCTTCTAAGCACTATTACCTTCTTCACTAGGCATTATTAGCACCATTTTTATCTTTCCTATCCTATGATCGATGAATATCTCATAAAGTGTGCAAGTAAGTTGTCCCGTGATCGAGTGCGACACAGAAAGAAAGCATTGTAGTGAGCGTAGTGGTAGTGAGCACGTCTTCTGTAATCCAGAGTCATGGGGGGTTACTAGTCTTCTCCAATTGTTCCTCAGACCAGCATTCATGAGTTCACTGTCAAGGATGCAGCTGACAATGATGTGGATAGAAATTTGTGGAGCATGCGCAAGAGCAAGGCTAACTGGTTCAGGATCTTGGGTGTTCTGTCGGGTATGATCGCCGATGGGAGGTGGTTTTCTGATATTTGTAGATGGAAGAACCCTATCATCACAGTTCTCGTCCATTTCCTCTTCCTCTACATGTTCCTGATCGGATCTTGGCATTACAAATTTCACCCACACCTACCACCCCATATGGATCCTCGTCTCTCACATGCAGAGGCTGCCAAACCTGATGAGCTAGACGAGGAGTTCGACAATAGATCCCATTAAAAACCCCTTGGATCCCATATGTCCAAGTTATGTCCAAGGATCCCATATGTCCTTGGATCCTAAAAACCCATGGACTAAGTGATCCCATATGTCACTAGTCCCCCATATTAAAAACAAAAGGGTCATCACATGGAGGGGGGGTGTTGAGAGTTCCATGCTCCACCCTTTTGTCCAAAGCTAGTTTCATTCTCATGCAAGTTCACTTATCCCACATGCAAGGGAATTCTCCCAAACTCCATATAAGCAAGGCCTCCCTTCACTCCACACAAGTCATTCCACTCTAGCTCATTGCCAAGAGTGTGCTTCCTCTCCTCATGGAGGCTCCATGCTCTTAGAGCATCTTATGTAAGTCATTTCCATTTCCATTTTAATTCATTCATAATGTTTTGTTATTTTTTGTTCCTTCCTCCTTAGCTTGTTACATTTGTAATTGTGGTAGAGTAGGAGTAGTCCTTTTTTCATTTCAACAATTCCAAGGGTGAATAAATGAAGAGAGTTCTTGTACCTTTCGCTATTGTTCATGTTGATGATTCCAAGGGTGAATTAATGAATAGAGTTCTTGAATATCAAACATCATATTCATACTAGCTAATGACACCCAATATGTTGTTTTTTTTATTTCAATATTTTTAAAAATTCTCTTTGGAGTTCTCCAAATATCATGACACCTATATCCATGTAAGCAACTACTCATGAATTATGAACCACTCTAGTAAATTGTGGATGATTGAAAACTTAACCAATAATATCGCAATAAATATATCGATGCAAAGCTGCATGTATGTAGTGTTATTTTCTCCTTTCTTTCGTTCATGATGTATTCTCAAGATGTAGATATATAGATGTTGGCAAACTTGAACTTTTGTAACATTTCAAGAACTAGATTCAACAATTAGGAGAACCAAGAAGAACATTTCACTCAAAGTACTTAGGGTTGACTTCATATTATGCTTAGGATTGAGCGACAACGAGAAACGATCATTTCAAATCATTCACAAGTGTTCTATTGATTGTTATTATTGTTTATATTAAGCATGTGTTTTAAAACTTTAATTATATAATTCATTCATATGTGTGTACCTAAGTGTATATGTATGTGTGTGTGTATATGTATGTATGTGCATGTGTATCTGTGTGTGTATATGTGTGTATTTCTAAGTGTATGTGCACATGTATCTGTGTGTGAATATGTGTGTGTATGTGTATGTGTATATGTGTATATGTGTGAAAGTGCATCTTCATCATGTGTAAGTGTATAAGTGCATATCAATAATTGTGAGTATGCTATCTAATGAAAATAACACAATTCAAATGATATACAAAGAATAGAAATTGTACTTACAATAGTTAGCCATACTTTTTGCTTGGTTAGCTTCTTGAATAACCTGCAATAAAGAGAGAGAGAGAGAGAGAATTCAAAGAGAGAAAGATGTAGAAAGAGAGAAACAGAGACAGAGGGAGACAATAAGAGAGAGCTTAGGCAAAACAACAATTCTGCATATACTTGCTTTAGCTCGTAAGCACAGCGCAATTGCAAATGTTGGAGAGCTCTTCAATCAGATGCATGAAAATGCCGATCGAAGAGCCTCCAAAGTTTTAATTTTTTTCCATCAACAGACCATCGTGTAAGCGATGCTACACATAGAGTTGGTGTCGCATAAGCGACATCTGCAAGTGTCGCTTATGCGACGTCAAACATCGTCGCTTATGCGACGTAAAAAACGCCGCTTATGCAACACTTTTTAAAATCATCGTGTTAGCGATGCTCTATGCGAGCATCGCAGACCCTGTCGCATCACAAGTCGCAAAAAACGTCTTTCATCTTGTCGTTTAATCGACGGTCCGCGTGTGACGCTCATTATGATGCATTTTTCAATTTTATAGCGACAAAATTGTGTCACCTTAACCGTTGCTATACGCCCGTATTCCTTGTAGTGTATATATGCCATGATCTGCATAGTGATTTCCATTCCAAGAAAATATGACAATTTTCCTAGGTCCCTTTTTGAATTCTCTTTCAAGTAATCTCTTCACCTCCGTGATTCCTTCATTTGAGGTACATGTAATTATAATGTCATCTACATAAATACAGATGTAGACTATACCTTCATCTATTCTCTTGATAAGTAGACTTGCATTTTTTTTTTGAACTTTGATATCCAAGATCATTGAGATACTTCATAAGCCTATAGCTCCAAGCTCTTGGAGATTGCTTTAGCCCATAAAGTGCTCTTCTCAATCTACAAACATAATCTCGATACCTAACGTTCGAAAACCCTTGAGGTTGCTCCATGTATACTTCATTGGATATGTATCCATTTAAAAATGCATTCTTTAATGTCCAATTGACTTAATGCATTCTTTAATGTCCAATTGACTTAATATCCATCCTTTTGATGTTGAAGTAACAATCATTGTCCTTATAGTTGACATCTATCTCTCACCATAGCAGCACTAACTTTTTTAAGGTTAATACACACTTGCAACTTTCCATTCTTTTTGGGCACCACTACAATGGGAGACACCCATTCAATATGCTCAATCTCATAGATAAATACAGCTTCAATCAACCTATCAATTTCTTCTTTTATTTTTGTTGCATAAGTGTCATTATATGTGTAGGGATTCTCTTTGGTGGGCTTGGCATCAACTATCATGGGGATCGTATGAGAGTATATTTTCGGATCTAGTCCCTTCAAGTCTCTATAGTGCCACACAAACACGTCCCTATATTCCCTTAAAAAAGCTACAAGCTCTACTTCTTCTTCTGCACTTAGGCCTTCTCCTATGTATGTACATCGCTCTTCATTCCCTTCAATGGTCACAACAATCTTTTTGGTCTTTTCTTTATTATCATACGCTTCTCCTGTGATGGCCTCTCTTTTAGGCATTTGTTCCAAAATTTTTTGGTCTTCAACTTCATATTTCTTGAAATTATCTGGTACTTTGAACAATGATTCCTCCTCTTCTTGTTTCACAACTTTTCTTTCCTTTTTCTTTTGACTACCTTCACTTTCGTTCTTTGAATTCATCGTTTCAATGCTTGTGAGAGGTTCTTCTTCTTTTTTAAAAAAAAACTCCTACATCTTCTAAATAGCGCTTTTCCGAGTTAATGCAACTATCCATCACAATGGACTCT
Source organism: Ceratopteris richardii (assembly GCA_020310875.1). NCBI lineage: Eukaryota > Viridiplantae > Streptophyta > Polypodiopsida > Polypodiales > Pteridaceae > Ceratopteris > Ceratopteris richardii. The sequence continues at coordinate 181,980,537 of CM035411.1, forward strand.
AGATCATCATAATTCTCGTCCCCTTCTTCTATGACATCACTAGGGTCACATTCTTCTAACAAGGGCTGACACATGAACACAGAGATATCATAACCCTCCTCATCACAATGAGGTTTCCACTATTCCTCATTGATAGCTATGCCCATGGTGGCTAAGATTTCTGGCCAACCATGAGGCTCAAATCCCTTATCTAGAAAGATCATGGGTGTGTAGGCTGGGTCTCTAACTAGTTTACCTCTTGAAGAAGTTCCTTCTTCTCTCGCCTTTAAGCATTTTTCCTCTTCCTCTACGACTTTGCACATCCACAAGTGAGTATCTTCGTGCATCCAGGATGGATCAAGTCAACTTTCAGAATGCAGAGAGATTGAATCTTCTGGTGCCTTATGGATAGGATTCCACTGTAGGGGTGGTACATCTCTGAAGGTATAATCCTTTAGATTGACCTTGGTGGTGACCCCTAAGTGTTGCAAGTACAAGGAGTTGGTTCCCCAATCTTGTGCTATTTGCATTTGCCATAGGAAGGGTCTTCCTAGATCATTTCATAGACATTATTTTTACCAAAGTCACATATAGCAAAGGTGTGCTCAAACTCTACACCACAAGTGGCTATAGTTATCCCTTCTAACAATCCTAGAGGTCTTTCAATATGTCCATCAATCATTTGAAGCTTCATTCTTGTTGTTCTTAATGCGGGTTTGCCCCATTGCTTCCATAAGGAGGTGGTAGCAATTGCAACACCTGCACCTGAATCTATGATCGCTTTGGTTGTGTAACCTTGGTAGGTGATTGGAAGATAAGTATTACCTTCTTCACCTTCACTCATGTATCCTATTTTATCTAGAGGTATCTCTGGTACTTTCCACGTAGAGCCTGCTTTCGACACATTGGAATCAAGTTCAGGAACCTGGTTTGCCACATGCTTCCATAGCTCTGGTTTTACTTTGAGCAACTCTTCTATGGTGAGATGACACTAAACCTAAGTGTTCTTCATGACATCAGTGTTCCTTGGAACCACTAAGTCTTCATTTCTTACCAATATTCCCATGGGCGGGTGATTCAGATTTAGATTCCCATGGGCCTGTGAATTTTGGAAACTCTTGTAAAGAATTAGATTCAAAATCCAGCCTTTCATCCTCTTGTTGCTCTTTTTGGTCCCCAATGGAAGGGATGTGTTGGGGAAATTGATCATGAAGGTCATTGATCTCAGGAATAGGAGGAGGATTACCCTTCTCCTTGGCCCATTTCTCTTCTTGTATTTCCCACAAGAATTCTTAAGAGTATTGTTGAATTGAAAGAGGTGCCCCATTGTCTATGGAATCGAGAACATAAACTTTCATTGGTGGTGAGCTTTCTCTTTCAACAACTGGTTGAGCTTGTGGAGGTAAAGAAACCTGCAGCTTGTTTACCAACTGCTCCAATCTTTCTAGTAAGCCCTGGAAATGCAAATCCGATTTGATAGATTTTGTCTCATTGGATGATTGACTAGTCTCAAGCATAGCTTGAGCTAATTCTACCATTTTCATGCACATTTTTGTCCATTCGATCTCTAAATCCGCCCTAGGGTAGCTCTTGTCTAGGTTCGCAACTGTTGGCCCTTCTTGAAGTCGGGTCTGATAGGCCTTGAACATCATGTCCAAGCCTTCTAGGGTTGGATCTGTGAGAACATGCCTTGGTTGCGGTCCGTATACAGTGAGTGGTGGGGTGGGATGAGGTGGTGTGGGTGGAGCTTCAACATGCAAGGGGTTTTGAGATGCAATGTCTTCTATTTTTGTTTTTGCTTCTTTCAGGCTTTCTTCTACTTCATATAACTTTTTATTCCACTTACGATTGGCCTTCTCTATAGTATCCTTCCATGTTCTTGGTTTCCTCTTACTAGGCTTTTGCAACAGCGTAACAACTGGAAATACTCATGAATGAATGACTCTCCTCCCTACCTTATGCCTATATATATAGCTGCTTGAACTAATGAGGACCACAAATGTAACTAGAGTCCACAAGTGCATGTGCAATCTCCTCCACTCCTTTCATATCCACCACTAGAGTCTATTAGTGGCTGGAGTGATCTCGACCACTACTTTAGTACCTTCCACTAGAGTCCACTAGTGGTTGTTGTACTCACCTCTTGAGTTAAGTCCACTAGACTCAAGTTAACTCACGTTAACTTGAGTTAGAAGGCTCTAGAGCTCTTTGGGCAAAACTCTCTCCCCATGCTCCCCATGGGAGTTGAACCCAAGACCTCCTCCTTCACAACCATGAGACTTAACCACTAAGCTAAGTGGATCACTTGAATATGAGAGCACAATGACTTATGCTTGAGTCTACTCTTGAGATTTTTGGTCCTACAGACGAGTGACCAAACGGTATCCGATTTCAGATCTGTCTGAAGCCATCGGATCCCTAGATCATAGACTTACTTTATTACAGCTCTCTTCATTCACTTGATCCTAATTGTTCAGCTGGTTTCACTTGTTGAATGGCTTGTGCCCTAGTAACTACCTGTATAGGAGCCACATTATTGCCACTTGAACTCAAATTCACCACTAAACCTACCACATTAATGGGTGTAACCTTAGGTGCACTAGAGGATCCCTTGGACAATCTCTAGGGAGATGTTCTTTGCTGCACTCAGGACAAAAGCCTTGTATCGTGATGTTTTGTCCTTGTCTCGGAGTCAATGGCTGGGGACATTCACAAATGAAATGATCACCCTAGCATCTAAAACATGATCCTTTAGGGGCTTGTGGTCTCATTTGTCTCCATTGGGGCCTAGGTTTAGGATTTGTATACATGGCATTGGAGTATTCGGGCTCCCAATTTTGTTCCATAGGTGGTGCCTCGTAGTGATAAGGATAAGTCTCACTATGCTCAAGTGATTCTGTGTAATAAGCTTGTGGACTATCTTCATAGGAGTAGTCAAAAATCTAAGCATGAGGGTCATTTTCTGAGACAAAAGGGGTCACTGGCACCAATACTCTATTTGGGTTTTCCTCTGCCACAACATACTTGATTGGAATCATGTTGGTAGGAGCTGGAGTTTGCTTTTCTAGGAATGGTTGTGGCCTATATGGTGCCTGATATTGTTGTTGATATTGAAGTCAATATTGTTGTGGCCTATGATATGGCTATTGGTATTGGTTCTTACCTACCTTGTTGGTAAGGTTGCTGATAATTTTGTCTACAGCCTGCCTATTGTAGGGACAATCTTGGGCGGTGTGATTTGTGTATTTTCTCTCAATACTTCAATATGGAGCACTCGGGTTTCCTTCCGTTGAGCCATCATCAGGAAAACATTAGCCATGTGATCTCCTCCACAAGTACAACATCTCCTCAATGAGGTTGATTCTTGGTGTTTGTCTATTTTGAGCTATAGACCACTTTGCTTGGGGTATCAGGATCTTTAAATTCATATATCGTCACATTTCCTACTTTGCTAGGCTGATCAATTTTAGACCAACAAAAAGCTTCATCTATCTTCCTATTCTAGAAAAATTCTACACTTTTATTATCTTGGGGAGTCCATTGTGGTGTTAGTATTCTGGTTAAGATTGATTTGCCTCGAGGAGTCTTGGGTTCTCTTCCTACATCTCCTTGCTCTAGGTCTCCTATCTCATTCTCAAGTATGACATTTCCAACCTCATCTGTCCTATCTGGTAAGTTGGTGACCACGTACATGGTTCCTTGCTTGTCAATATAAGAACCTCTTCAAACTTGACTACTGGGTGTTCAAGTCCGAAAGGTTGATTGGGATTTTTGAGTTGGACAGCTAATCGCCTCATACCATCCTCATAGGTGTGTGCACCTAATCGGTTAGTCCTAATATAATCCAATTGTGTCTTATAGCGATTTTGAGCACAACCTAAGAATCGTGATTTTGAGCACAACCAAAGAATCATGATTCTGAGAATGACCTCAAAATTGTGTTCTTTTCAGAAAGCTTTTAGGTGGGAAATAGAAAATCAGGATTTTCAAAAATTTGAATTTTTCATAGAATCGCGATTTTTTGTGATTTTTGGCAAGAACTTTGAATTTCAGAGCCAAGGCTTGCGCGTTGAGCTTAGGGTCATGGAAATCACAAAAACTTGCACACACAAGCACATTGCCTCTTCCTCTCTCCTTCTTGCACACCCATGAATGAAAAATGAGGTGAAAATGTGGAATATATAGTGCAAAACAAAAAATTCGTATGAAGATGAAGATGGAACGAGATGGAGATGATGATGACGATGAAGATGGAGAAGAGAAATCAGAAAAATAATAGAAAATAACTATTTTTTACCTTCCAACATCGCAAATCTACGATCTTACCGTCACAACGCTCATCCTCGAAGCTCTCTCCCTAGCAACAGTGCCTAAATTTGGTGTAGCTCAAGCGTGCGTATCACCTCCTTTACTTGTCAATCTGCGGAGATGTGAGGATTGGTATGAAGACCATGAGCATGTGAAGGCACAAATGTGTGAGTGAGAAGCACACAACATGCACACACATACACATACATGCACACAAGGCAAGATCAAAGAGAGGAACAATGGAAAGCTTTGATAACAAAAGACTTCTCTTAAAAAAGCTCAAATCTACAGAAAGCTAACCTCAAAAATGAGTTGTCTAGCTCTTTTTATAGTTTTTTGACTACTTTTGGCCTTGTCGGGACCTAGTGTCCAGCCTAGTTAAAAATTAGGTTCCAGGGCTTATTTGAGGGCTCAAACGGAGTCTAAAAATTATGAAAATTGGTAGGATGATACTTCTAGTACTCCTCAAACTCAAGGACTCCTCCACTTGAACAAAATGGAGTTACAAAAATATAAAATGCTATTTACACTGGCTTTTAGTGATGAAAATCACCATTTTTATAAGGATTCCTTCTGAAAATTTGACATATACTTCTTGGAGCTCCCTACTTGCTCCTTCTTCATGCATGTCCTCTTCTTTGCATCTCATTCCTGACCTTAAGTGCTAGCACTTACCATCTCCAATTACAAGATAAGAGGAGTCATTAGCACATGTGATGGTATTCCTTGTAGGGGTAGTCTCAAGTGAACTCAAGAAACTACGCTCCTAGGTAATATATTTGGTTGTTCCACTATCAAAGTACCAAACATTTGAGTCTACTACACACATACACTGCTCATGAGAAGATGGACATAACTGCAAACAATAGTAAACACCCATTCTTCATTCTGCACAAGATTAGTCTTTGTTTTAGGTGTAGAGGCCTCTACAACAAACATTCCAACCTCTTTCTTCTTTGCCTCTTTTGTAACCAGCTTTGGACAACTCTATATGACATAATCATTTTCTTTATAGTATTTGCAAAACTATTTTGTCTTCCTTCTTGGACTATGCAAGATTATAATATGTATGCTTACTAGTAGACGAGCTCCATTTTCCTTTGCCCTTCTCAATAGAGAGAAAATCTTGATATGCAATATGCATAATAAACATGTTCTCCCTAGAATGATCCTCCTACAACAAAATAGAGACTAACTACTCAAATGTTAAGGCATTTGGATTGCCTTTCATCATCAATTGATGAGTAGAAGAAAATCTTTGAAATGAATTTGGAAGACCATTAAGAATAGTCTACACAATTGAACAATCAGGCAAGACTTCGTCAACAAAAATCAACTGCTCCTTCAAATATTTGATCTTTTTCAAAAAAGTATCCATAAAATCTCTTTCATTCAGATGCTCACTCTCCAACTGTTTTCGAAAGTAAGCAATATGAGCCTCATTTCTTGCCTGGTATAAAGTGGTAAGTGTATCCCAAGCATCCTTTCCTATTTTGCAAGAGTGAATATGAAGGATAATGGCATGTTTGATAGACAAAGCTATCAATGCATGTGCTTGAGCATTTGTGCCATCCCATGAAGTTTCTCCATAATAGGTGTAACAAGAACCGTAGCACGAACACGAATTTGAAGATCATCATATTTAATGACATCTCCATCACTTTCAATGATTGTGTTTGTAGGGGTTGTAGGATGTTTTTCGAAACCCTGCATAATATTCCATAGTCCTTTTGCTAGCAATACATGACACATCATATAGGTCCACAATGGGTAATTGGTACCATCAAACCTATCCTCAACAACCAACATACAGAATACATGATTGCTTTCAGCCATGGCCACTAACTAAATACCTTAATGTAGAAAAATGATAGTATCTCAAAAAGTTGAATAGAACTACCTTGTCGAGCTTGCTAAACATGTGGCAGACATCAAGACACTTGTATTGGGGAATGGAAACATGTATATATGTTTGGCAAAAAAAGACAAAACTATGTGCATAAGGACTGGGATAGTGCATTTGGAGGCTAATGAGCAATTTTGAGACTGTGATCGCATGGGTGTTGATGAGAACTTAGATGAAGCAGTGACCTAATCTGATACTGATTGTTGGAGTTTGTGGTTTGCAGAAGCACACGAATAGCACAAGGAAGAAGAAGAAGAAGCTTGGAGCACAACACAACAGTGAATGTACAAAGATAAGCAACCCATTAGGGTTATATGCATATATAAAAGCTCTCCTAAAAAGGTTCCACGGTGGTCTTCCGTGTGTTCACACACATCATTACCAAAATATATCAACACTTTGGGTGCTGGAAAATCTTGTGACATCCACATCCTTATTGATAATCAAAGCACATTGTCAATCACAAAGAATCAAATGTTCCATGCGCACACAAAGCTATCGTGAACTGAGAGAGACTTTTGATACATAGGAAAGATCATGGTTTTTGTGCCTACAAATGAAAACCTTTGAAACCTTTTGATGCTGAGATTCATCACATGTCACATGAGAAGTTTGAAGCTTTTTGCAAAGCTACGAACATGTCTCCTTTTTGTGGATTGATCAGATTCCACATGAAAATTTTGCTTTTGAAGATTGAGCACATTCCACATGAGAATTTTGAAGTTTTTTGCAAAGCTATGGACTTATCCTCTTTTGTGGATTGATTACATAGACATTCTTTATACATGAACGCAAGCTCTTAATTCCATTCATCTCTCAAAAGAGATGTGTTTATTTTGGTATGCTGTGTGTAGAGATACTTGGTTCCAAAAAATCACAATTTTTTACATACGTTTTTCAACCTTTACGGACTAGTTATTTTCGTATACTTCATAATTAATCATTATATTGTGTATTGTAATTGGAGATTCTTCTTAGTATGCGTTCCAAGTGTGAGAACTCGAAGAATTCGTTCCACATCCATAATGATTGCATTCACTTCGCCTTGATCACACATGAGGTTGAGTGTATTGCTAATTGATTATTACCTTTTCTATCTCGTCCATTTGGTGGGGTTGCCAATTTCTGCTGACTTTTGGAATTTCTTCCATCATCTGTGCTATGCTTGGCTTCTTTGACAACCCATCATCTGCATTTAGCGTCTTCTTTGGAAACTCGAAAGAGACGACTCTTCTGCTACGTACATTCTGAAGTGCTTTCAAATTGAGCACATAGTTACAATGTACATTCTCTCAGCATGCACTTTCAAATTGAAGGCTTATGGCATTCTCTCGACATGTACATTTTGGATTCTAAGACATTCATATTGATTCTTACATTCATATATATGCATGACCCTTATGATCTCTGCTAGCTATGCATATTCCCACTACTTCTAGCATGTAGCAGCACAATCAAAATAATGTGCCTGCGTGGGTCGTGTCTTCTAAGATGTGCTTGTTCTTGGAGATGCTCTCTTGCCTTCGCATTGAAGGGCTTTGTGATGATTGAACAATTATATGAGCTTATTTCCTGTAGCAAGTGCAGATGACATTAATGGAAGAAACCAAAAAGGACAGATTGGTTAGGCATCCGCATTCAGAATCTTCGACTAGGCCTCCCAATTGGGGGGGGCATCTACCAATATTTTCTCTAGACATCCCAAGTTGGGGGGGGGGGGGGGGGGGGGGGGGGGGGGGGGGACATCTAGGGGGACATCGAAAGGAGAAAAACCATTCCTCAAATCTTGGCCTTCATTCAGGACTGCCCTCATAACCAATGAGTTAAAGACACCATTGGTAAATTGAACCCTACAAATCTCCTAGTTTCAACGTGTCTTCTTAGTTCTTGGTGATTGCTTGACCCTCATAATTTTCTTGATTTGGTAAGGGGTTGTAAGAAGAGCTTCTCTCTCAATGTTTATCAATGGTCGAAGTATCAATTTAATTCACAAAACAACACCCAAGGATGACTTAGGAAACTGGAGACCTATTTCTTTTCTGACTTCTATCTATAAATTTTTTGCCTCCTCCTTGGCCAAAAGACTCAGTCCTTTGATAGAAAAATTCATCTTACCTAAACAAAAGGGTTTCATTGGAAGTAGGTTCATTTTAGATGCTATCACTTCCATCTGGGAAGGAGTGGACTATGCTAAAGAGACTAATCAAGATTTCTTCTTCTTTAAAGTTGATTTTGACAAAGCCTATAATAGAATTGATTGGAATTTTATCCTCCAATCTCTTCATGATACATGTATTGGAAAGAATTTCATCAAATTTATGAGTACTCTCTTTGGAAATGCTAATTCTAGAGGTTCTATCAATGGCAAGTTATCCTATCCCTTTAGACTCCAAAGATCCATAAGACAAAGGTGCCCCTTAGCTTCCCTCCTTTTTGCTATCACTAGTGATGCCTTGGGTTGGTTGGTTAGAAACTCTATGAATAATGGGAAAATCCAAGGTATAGAGATATCGAGATCCCCCTCTTAGCTTGGGTTACATATAATTTCTAATGATACTAACATGATTACTAAAGCTAATGATGATTTTGCTAAAAATTTATTGAGCTATTTGAGTACTTTTTGTCTTGCTAGTGGTTCTATTGTCAACCATCAGAAGACTTCTTTTTATACTTCCAATAAGCTCACTCCCAAATGTATCATCATCAATCAATGTGAAATTATTCAAGAAAGTGTTATATTTAGACTTCTTGGTATACCTATGGGGTTCGGTGTCACTTATGATTAGAGATAGGAATGGGCGCTAAATAAATTCACAAATAAAATATTTAAGTGGATGTGTTTGCAACACAATTTTTCTCACATAGTTTTTTTCCTTAAACCATTACATTCTACCTTCAAAGATAGAAAACAATAGATATTGCAAGTTGTTGCTTTAGCTAAAAGATTTTTGTGGGGTGGATTAGCTAACAATACCAAAATTCCTAAGGTAGCTTCAACCATATGCTGTATGGAGAAAGAGGAAGGTGGGTTGGGCATTCTTTGCCCATCTAGAATGGTTGCTCTTATGTCTGCCAAATGGATATTGAGATCTACTTCATTTATTGATTTGTAGGCTTCTCTAATCAAGAGAAAATGCGGTAATTTTTATATCAAAGATTATAAAGCATCGAACAACCTTAATTTTTTGGGATATTAAATCATTTCTCCTTATGCTTTTGTTCCCATAGGTAGTAGACTCATAACCAACATGTGGAATGGTCGCAGAAAGGTTGAAAAAGGGTATCAACTGAACTCTCATTTTTTCAATAACTCCTCTTTCCTCCTTTAGGGATCTATTTGGACTGGGTGGATAGCTCACTAGGAAAACTTAGATATTAGCATCAAGGAAAATAAATGTAGAAGAGTGGGCTTTGATTCTTGGACCAACTTCTACTCTAATGGTAAGATATTTTTTTGACCATGACATTATGGACACTAACTCTCTTTCTCTTGCCTATAGCTATAGCTACCATATCAAACAAGTTGAACAAGATATGGTCCATCCATTGGATCCTTAAACAATGGAAACACAGGTTTTGTAACATTTGGCCTTTCCCCTTCTCTAGCAAGCACTCTACCCTTCAGTGGCTTATCCTCTTGAAAGGGGTCTGGAATGGGAGCAAAGCAAACAAGTTTCATATTTGTATAGTAAATTTCTCCTTCTATGGCCGTGTGGAGGATTTTTCCCACCTTTTTAATGTATGTTAACATGCTCAAAAATTTTGGAAAATCTTGGATAGATACTGCAACACAACTAGAATTCCAAAACTTGGATTTCAAGAGACCCTCTTGGGAGTGTGTTTTAGAATGGATATCCCTCTTTGGCATATTTGAGATCCATCATCCTATGGAGTATCTGGTCTACCAGAAACCAAAAAGCTTTGAAATCTGACCAGAAGGACTTTGTTTTCTCTTGTATCTGTGAGATGAAAAAGGTTGCTAAAGTTTGTATCAATTCCATTAGGGATACTCCTCCTAAAAATTTCAACACCTATGCTCATCTTTGTAATCTTAATATTGATAAGTGGAGCGATAGTCTGATTTCCCTCTACTCTCTGCCAAGTTATGGGGGCTTGCCCTCTGCACAAGTTGTAAATTTCCTTTATGAATATATTTCTTTCTTGTTTTGCTCAAAAAAATGCAAGTAGTTGTATATGCCTTTTTCTACCTTGTATTTTCATATACCTCAGCATTCATATGTATGAAATGTTGATTGATAGACTATGGAGCAATTATTATATGATATGGATAATTTTTTATAGAAAATATAATCCTAGATTTTGTGTATAATTTATTAAGTTTTATCATACTTTTTATAGGGACTTTTGAATGTCTCTATAGGGGTAGTAGAAGCAAAATGCCCTTTTGAGTCTTTTTTGTCAGTCACAAAACATGTAATAGGTTAGGTACCCATGACTTTGCATGGTATTTATTTCCACATTATATCGTTTGTTTTCCCTTCACAAAGGCTAGAATATATTTTTATTTACAATATCACTTTTGCACAATACTTACATTTTTTTTAATTTTGACTTTCCATTTTATGCGTTCTTATGTTATTATTTTTTTTTAAGAGAAAGTTTGGCCGAAGCCTAATCTCTGTTTGCTTGAATATATTGAAAGAACAACTATACAAGTGAAGGTTGTAGTACCCGTGGGACCCCTTGTATCCCACAAAGCAAGGGTTAGAATGTCGAAGCATCACTAGAAAAGAATTGTCCATAGGCATTAGGTTTGAACATCTTGAAGGCATTACTAGTGGATGGATAAACTTACCAAATCCACCCATACATGTCATGCAGCCTAGAGGGGGGTTCAACTCACAACCTCCACCTCAAGGAGTAAGATTGGAGCCAACAAAGACAAGATGCTCATTTATTCTATGTAAATATACCTACGGCCAACAAAGACAAGAAGCTCATTTAATCTATGTAAATATGTTCATCCCATACTCAATGCTTACATCATACATGTATGCTTTGCTATGGACTATGTCCAGGCCTTAAATTTGATGCCTTAATGGGCATCAATCACATGATGGGGCATCCTTTGATGCCCAAATAGAATGCTAAGGCATCCAAACCTTAAATGCTCATTTAATCTATGTAAATATGTTCATCCCATACTCAATGCTTACATCATACATGTATGCTTTGCTATGGACTATGTCCAGGCCTTAAATTTGATGCCTTAATGGGCATCAATCACATGATGGGGCATCCTTTGATGCCCAAATAGAATGCTAAGGCATCCAAACCTTAAATTTGATGCCTTAAATGGGCATCAATCACATGATGGGGCATCCTTTGATGCCCAAATAGAACCCCAAGGCATCTAGAGATATTTTTTATTTAAAATCTTGGGCATCTTGAGAAAGATATACATGCATACATACATAGACACACACACATACATATATATATATATATATATATATATATATATATATATATATATATATATATATATATATATATATATATATATATGTATATGTATGTATATGTATATATATATATATGTGTATGTATGTATGTATGTGCATGTGTGTGTTGTATCATGTATGGGTAATGGTTCTCGAATCTAGGGCAGTGGCGAGTGTTGGGTAGTGGGCAGGCTTTAGGGGCCAATCCCGAGTTCTAATTTCTACACTCCCCATATGAAAATGGATAGGCACATTTTAACGAGGTACACAGTAAATCTTATTGTAATTTATAATATGTCTGCTGAGTGGACGTAGGACGTAGCTGGAGACTCGAGAGTAGAGAGTCATGTGAAAACATTTTATTTTGCAAGAAACCTACACGATTTAGAACTCATTGAGGCCGGCACAAATTCTAGAGAGCACTGTTCTTTACAGATTTGTTTTTTTCTTTTAAGAGAACAGGAAGATGAATTAAATATCAGAAAGAGGTCAGTCAAGAGGGGAAGTCCCTCCAATCAAGCAGATTACATAGTAGTTTCCAAAAAGCTGATCAGGCTCAGCCTCTTAGGTGAATATAGAGACATAAGTCTACCTTTCCATCTTGTGTAAGGTATTCTTTTACAAATCACATTATGCGAGAAAGAATACTCAGGGGCATCATACATAAGGGCTTTACAATGACTTATGAGTTTCTTAAGTCCTTGCATACAAACAAACAACATATCCTTGGGATGATAAGAAAAGGCCCTATTATTCCTCTCTTTCGAGATATGCAATAAGATATATGACCTGATCATTTTCCAAAGTCCTACATCAAGCTCGCCACATTCACTAATGAATAATTCTCTTATACCAATGCCAAGAAGGCCAAAGTACTGTAGAACAATCTGATGGGGTACCAAAACCTTTGAGCTTTGTGACCGTTGAAAAACATATGGTTGATATCTTCAATCTGATTCCAGGAGATACACTTTCAGAGCTAATATTGTACTTTCTGGCTTTTGCACCACTCCAAATAGATTGGTGAAGAATGAACCAAAGGAGAATAGATTGCTTGGAGCTCTCAGGGAAGGCCCATATTTGTTTAAACATGTATCTCCATTGTTGTGAATTCCAGTTCACACTCTACTTCTTGTTGAGCTTAGGGAAAATGGCAGATATGGGAATGAAGTAGCTTTTGTATCTTTTGTAGATGTCAGGAGCAATCTGATGAAGTTCCAGATTGTTGATATATTTAGGTAGTGATGTGTGTGAACACTCTAGGACCATCGGGGCACTTTTTTCCCTCTTTAGGAGGTTTCTTCCCTCGGCTTGTATATACGCCTATTGCCCTAATGGGCTAATAATCTTTTGTACATTCTCTAGTAATACATTTAGTATTGTGTGTTGTGCTCCAAGCTTCTTCTTCTTCCTTGTATTGTTCGCGTGCTTCCGCACACGTCTAACTCCAACAATTGGTATCAGAGCAGGTCGTCGCTTCTTCTAGGATGCCGTCGACACTCCTCTGGTTGCAGTCTCAGAATCGCACGAATTTTGGTGAGCATACTCAACAGGTTTTTGAGATAAAAACATCTCTCTCTGTCGTGCCGAAATCACGATCTGAGCTTGTTTCGGCCTCCGAACGCACTATAGCAGCGCTTGTGCAAGCTATTTCGTCTTTTTGTGCCAAATGTATATGCCAGTTTTTGTTGGCCAGTATAAGCGTCTCAAAGTCTAATACAGGTCTAGCAGAATTTGTCTGGGTAGTTATGTTCAAGTTTTTGAGATAAAGTCAATTTTTTGCATCATGGTATTTTAGTCACCGGTCATGGCTGAAAGCAGTGATGTATTGCATATGTTGGTTGTTGAGGATAAGTTGGTACCAACTACCCGTTATGGGCTTATATGATGCGATATGTGTTGGTTGCAAAAGGACTGTGGAACATTGTGCAGGGTGTCAAAAAACCTCCTATCACATCTGCAACTGTTACAACTGCAGGTATTAAAGCTGATGCAAAAGGTATCAAAGATGATGATATTCTGCATATTCCTGTTCATGCTAGGGTTTCTGCTGCACCTACTGCAGAGCAGATTCACTGGGATGGCAGAGATGCCCAGGCACATGCATTGATAGCTTTGTCTGTCAAACGTGCCATTATTCCTCACATTCGCTCTTGTAGAACAGCTAAGGATGCTTGGGATACAGTACCAAGCTAGGAATGAGGCTCGTGTTGCTTACCTTCGAAAACAGTTGGAGAGTGAGCACATGAATGAAGGTGATTCTATGGACAGTTTCCTAAAGAAGATCAAAGACTTGAAGGAACAGTTGATTTCTGCTGATGAGGTTATACCAGATAGCTCACTTGTGTAGACCGTTCTAAATGGTCTTCTTGATTCATATCAGATTTTTGCTTCTACTCTTCGGTTGATGATGAAAGGCAATCCAAATGCCTTATCATTTGAGGAGTTAGTCTCTGTTTTGTTGCAGGAAGATCAGTCCAGGCAGAATAGGTCCATTATGCGAGTTGCAGATCAAGCTTTCCTGGCTAGTCAGAAGGGCAAAGGAAAATGGAGCTCTTCAACTAGTAAGCAGAAATGTGCTAATTCTGCATATTCGAAGAAGGAAGATAAAGATGAGAAGAAATCAGAAAAGCAGAAATTGTTTTGAAAGTACTGTAAAGGGAATGATCATATCATAAAGAACTGTCCAAAACTGACTGCTAAAGAGGCAAAGAAGAAAGAGGCTGGAATGGTTGTTGCAGAGGCCTCTACACCAAAAACAGAGTCTGCTAATCTTGTGCAGGAAGAAGAATGGGCGTTTACTACTGTCTGCAGTTTTGACCCATCTTCTCATGAGTAGTGCATGTCTGCAGTAGACTCAGATGTTTGGTATTTTGACAATGGGGCGACCAAACATATTACCTCGCAGTGTAGTTTCTTCTCTTCATGTCTAGAGTAGACTCAAATGAGCAGTGCATGTCTGCAGTAGACTCAGATGTTTGGTATTTTGATAGTGGGGCGACCAAACATATTACCTCGCAGAGTAGTTTCTTCTCTTCACTCGAGCTTGCCCCTATAGGGAATACTGTTACATGCGCTAACAACTCCTCTTATCTTGTTATGGGAATTGGTAAGATCATTTTGACTATTGTTGATGGTAGTTCTTTCACTTTATCAGATGCTTTATTTGTGCTAGGGATCAAGAAGAACCTGTTATCAATTTCTGCATTAGCCAAGATTGGCTTGGTTGTGAAATTTGTTGATGACAGGTGTAGAGTTCATGATCTGTCGAATGGCGATGTGATTATTGCTTCTGGCCTTTTATGTCGTGGGCTGCATAAGCTCATAGACTATGAAAGATCAGTAAATGATTTGGCATGTGCAGTAAATGATCCTCAGGCTATGTCAGATGCAAAGCTTTGGCATGCACGCTTTGGTCATCTGAAGTTTGCTAGTTTGCTATGCCTGCAGAAATCTGAAATGGTGTCCTCTTTGCCCAAACTTGAGGCACCTGGAAAAAAAGTTTGTGAAGGCTGTATTTTGGGCAAAATGCAGCGTTTGAAAAGATGGTTCAGTTCGGGCTACTCAAAAATTGCAACTTGTACATAGTGATGTTTGTGGTCCTATGTAGAGACCTTCTTTTGGGAATTATTTTTACTTCGTGACTTTCATTGATGATTTTTCTAGGCATGCATGGGTATATCCATTGAAGGCAAAGTCCGAAGTGTTCATGTGCTTCAAACATTTTTTGGTTTTGGCTGAAAATCTGTCAACATGTAAAATGGGCACCCTCCATTCTGATCGAGGGGGGGAATATATGTCTTCTGATTTTAATGCATTTCTGGTTGAACGTGGGATAAAACACTAGTGTATAGTGTTGTATACACCTCAACAGAATGGAGTTGCTAAACGAAAGAATAGGTCACTCATGGAGATGGCGAGGTGTATGGTCAAGAGTCAGGCTTTACCACATAATTTCTAGCTTGAGGCTGTCATGTGTGCAGCATATGTACTGAACAGGTGTCCCACTAAAGCGCTGCAGTCTATCACTCCATATGAGGCTTGGCATCACCGCAAGCCATCTGTTGCTCATCTACGTGTTTTTGGTTGTTTGGCATATGCATTACTACCTGAACAACATCGCAAAATATTGGATAATAAAGCAATTAAATGTATTTTTGTTGGGTACAGTTCTGAAAGCAAAGGCTATTGTCTGTATCATCCACAGACTAAACGCATTCTGGTTAGCCATGATGTTGTGTTTGTGGAGGATGCTATTCAGCCATTGCTTTCATGTGCTAAGGAGACGTCTGTTAGCTCCAAAGACATGTATGATACTTTGCTACCTCTTTTTACAGGTAGACAGTCTAGTGCTGGTCCTAATGAGGCAACTTCTCAGCCTTTGCAGGTTTCATGTGATGATGTAGACCATTCCATTTCTGATGCAGATTTACATGATGCACTTATTGATGAGAGAGCTGATATTGAGTAGGCAAGAACTATGCCAAAATGGTTGGTGTAGACCTTATGTGACAACAAATTAGATGCACCTCTGTCATATCATACTCGATCAGGCTCTCATAGTGCCTCTTTTGCATCAGATTTCTATGTTATGGCTGCATCTAGTCTCTATGATGAGACTAATCCTGTTTCATTTGATGAAGCACAAAATTCAAAAAATTGGATGGCTGCTATGCAATCTGAATATGATGTAATAATGAAGAATGGTACTTGGTCTTTATGTGACTTGCCTCCTAGAAAGAAGGCCATTGCACTAAGTGGGTATACAAGCTGAAGTGTAAACCTGATGGTACAGTTGACAGGTATAAGGTTAGGCTTGTTGCAAAGGGTTATGCGCAAGAAAGAGGCATTGATTTTGATGAGACCTTTGCACCTACATGTTGTATGACTACTGTTCGGAGCATTTGTGCACTTGGAGCCTATCATGGTTGGAATGTACATCAGTTGGACATTAAAACTGCATTTCTAAATGGTGACTTGCATGAAGAAGTGTATGTTGTTCAGTCGCGTGGCTTTGTGCAGAAAGGGCATGAAAACTAGGTGTGCAGGTTAAAGAAGGCATTATATGGTTTAAAGCAAGCACCATGTGCTTGGTATGAGAAGATACATGCCTATCTCATTGCACATGGTTTTGAGAACAGTCTAACTAAAAGCACCTTATATGTTAAGCGTGCTAATGATGTGCTTCTGATCATTGTAGTCTATGTTGACGACATGCTGCTCACTGGTCCAATTGAGAAGCATATTGCTAATTTTAAGGCTGATTTGCATGGCTCATTTGAGATGTCTGATTTGGGGCATTTGTATCACTATTTTGGGCATTCAGTTTATGCAAGTTGATGGTGGAATGGCTTTGTGTCAAACTAACTATATTGACACATTATTGTAGCGTTTTGGCCTTGAAGACTGTAAGCCTATTGCCACTCCTATGGAGATAGGTTTAGGATTGAGTCTTCATGATGTTGGAGATGCATTTGATGTTGTCCTCTATTAGTAGGCTGTTGGATGCCTGATTTACTTATGCATTACTAGGCTAGATATTCAGTTTGTTGTCTCACAGATGAGCAGATTTATGCATTGCCTAGGTGTCAAGCATTGGCAGGCGATTAAGCGCATCTTTCGCTACTTGAGTGGTACTCAGCTACTTGGGTTGTTTTATCCCAAGGGGGGATCACTACCACCAGATTTCCATGCTTTCTCTGACTCAGACTGGGCTAGTTGTTATGACGCTCGTGTGTCCACTAGTGGCTTTTGCTTCATGCTTGGTAGCTCATGTATATCTTGGTTGAGCAAGAAGCAGCCTACTGTGGCCACTTCTTGTTGTGAGGCTGAGTATAGGGCATCTTTCACAGCGACTGTTGAGTGTGTGTGGCTCAGACACCTTATGGCTGATTAGGGTGTTGGTCAGTCTTCTGCCACCACCATCTTCACTGACAGTCAAAGCGCATTGGCAGTTGCGAGGAACCCTGTGTTCCATGCTCGCACTAAGCACATTGAGGTGAATTATCATTATGCCAGGGAGAGGTTCTCTGCTGGGGAGATCAGCTTGGCATATGTGCCCACGCAGGAGAACATTGCAGACCTTTTCACAAAGGCTCTACCTAGGGAGAAGTTTGAAGCTTTCCGCAAAGCTTTGGGCTTACTTCCTTTTGTGGAGTGATTTCCACATAGCTTGGCACTTCCTTATACATGAGTGCCAGCTACTTGTTCACCGCATCACTCCCAAGGGGGATTTGTTGATATATTTAGGTGGTGATGTGTGTGGACACTCTAGGACCGTCGGGGCACTTTTTCCCCTCTTTAGGAGGTTTTTTTCCCTTGGCTTGTATATACGTCTTTGCCCTAATGGGCTAATAATCTTTTGTACATTCTTTAGTAATACATTCAGTATTGTGTGTTGTGCTCCAAGCTTCTTCTTCTTCCTTGTGTTGTTCGCGTGCTTCCGCAGACGTCTAACTCCAACACAGATATCTATGATGCATGTAGTTAGATGACTTAAGCTGCAGCCACCTTTTTTCTTGAGCACAATCTGTTTATAGGCAGAAGATAAATTATCAGTATTCAGAATGGTATGGTCAGATAACAACCTTGGATGACAGTATAAATCTTTCCATTTCTGAAATCCATAATTTCTACATTTATTATTTCTAATAGACAATGAGCAAGATTTGGAGTCAACCAACCGACCAATCCACATTGAGTCCTACATCATAAAAGAGAAGTGTTTAGCAATGTTGTCAGGAAGAAAATAATTAGATTTTGTCCGCATCCAGGAGTTCCACAGAGAACACATAATGGGGCCCCCTTTGGGGATGAAATTATAAGGGGAAACAATCACATCCCACAAATCAAAATTATTCCATCTCTTATGGTCTTTAATATGAAATTTATGAATGTTCCTCTTGACAAGGCATGTCCAAAAATCATTCACAGTAGTAGCTCTCCATATCCATTTGGTAGCCATCTGAGTGGCCATTTTTAGTGGGGCAAATGAGGCCTAATCCTTCCTCTTCCTTCTTGAGGTAGCAAATACTCCAAGACACTTTAGAAATTTTGTTAATGAGTTGGGTGCCCACCCCCCCAAAGAAATCTTCTGGCTAGAGCAATAGCTTGAGAAACCTACTTTTTGGAAGGCTGCGAACATGCAAAAAAATAAGTTAGTGTTGGAAGGATATAGTTTTTTTAAAACAAACACCCTTTGAGAAAGAGTTTGTTGTATCCCCATCCACTGAAATACTTTTTTCTTGAATTTGTCCAATATCCAAGTCCATCTCTGATCCAAAGAGATATCAAATCCCATAGGTATACCTAGCAATCTAAAAATCACACCTCTTTCAATAATCTCACACTTGTTATCAGCAACACAACAAGGGATAGTTATTAGTTGAAAAAAAATCAGTCTTTTGATGATTAAGTATAGAGCCACTGGCAATACAAAAAAGGTCACCGCATTTGAGGAAGTTTTTAGCAGAAATATTATCAGCCCTAGTGATCATATTTGTGTCGTCAACAAACATTTGGAGTCCAAGTTGAGAATTAGACCCTGGGATTGCCTTGAACAAAGCATTCTATAACAAGCCAAGCAAGAGAGTCACTTGTAATAGCAAAGTGAAGAGGGGAAAGGGGGCATTCTTGTCTAATGGACCTGCATAACATAAAGGGGTCAGAAACATGTCCATTCATAGCAACCCTAGAGTTAACAGTACCAAATAAGATGCTTGTGTATTTAATAAACTTTTTACCAGCACCAATATCAAACAAGGACTGAAGGATGAAGTCTCACTCTATTATGTCATAGGCTTTGTCAAAGTCAACTTTGAAAACAAAAGTATCAATGTTGTATTCCTTGGAAAACTCAAGGCCCTCCCAAATGGAAATAATAGCATCAAGGATGAATCTACCACATATAAACCCCTTTTGCTCTGGAAGAATAATCCTATCCATAATCAAACTAAGTCTTCTAGCCAGGGTAGAAGCAAAGATTTTGTATATAGAAATCAGACAAGAGATCAATCTCCAGTTATTCAGGTCATCCTTGGTCCCTTTTTTATGAATTAGCTTAATCACATGAGAGTCGATAAAGGTAGAAAGAGTACCTCTCCTCATGGCCTCTTGCCACAACAAAAGAATAATGGGCACTAAAAAATCAACCATATCTTGAAAGAATTCATTTGGTATACCATCATAACCAGGAGTTCTATAGGGTTTCAATTTACCAATGGTTTCTCTAACCTCGTCCGTAGAGAGGGGCAGGTCCAGAATATCAACCATGGCCTGAGGAATAATTTTTTTCCTTTTAAGGGTAATATAGGCTCTGGAGTTCTAGATATCCTCCCCCCTCTTTGGAGGCATAGAGAAAACATTATTAAAGAAGCTAACAGCCTCCTGTGAATTCTCCTTGATAGAAATAGCATAGTCTCATGAACTCTTCCTCAGCATGGGCACGAAGTCCCTAGCTTTCTTTTTCCTCAACAAATCAAAAATGTGTTTGTTAGGTTTGTCAAGCTTACCAGCCCAAAATTCCTTTGAAGAAGCAAGAGCACCACTAGCTAAGAGAGTCTTCATATCTCAATCTACTTTGAAGTTCAAAAACCAAATTTCTTATTTCCAAGGGATCCAAGGCAGCTCTAGAGATAAGGTCTATCTCTTTCATGATCATCATCCTTCTATTCTTCCTAACCTCCCTAGCTTTGATCTTATATTTGGTGAAAAGCTATTGAATGTCTCTCACAGAGTTCTCCCAATCCTTAAAAGGGGGAGAGTTACAGGCAAAAAAATGATGAGTAAAAATGCTCTTAGTCTTGTCTTTAATATAAGGAATATTAATAAGGGAGGGATCCAAGTGGGGCCATCCAGTCTTGTAGTTAGGAGAGTTACTTTAGAGCTTATAGATAAGGGGGGAGTGATGAGATAAGGTCAGAGAATTTTCCTTCTTGCAATCAACTTGCCACAACTCCTGAAATCTATTAATATTCATGTAACACCTATCCAATCTAGCAGAGAGGGGTCTGATATAATTAGGAGCATACCAGCTATGGCGAGAATGGACAGAACAGTCTAAAATGTTAAGGGAGTTAACCATTGCATACCAGTGCTCTTTCTCTCTTCCTTGCAACACATTATTGTGATTACTAGATCTATCATTCAATGACAACCATATTAAAGTCTCCCATAATGAAAATATCACTTGAAATGGTCAAAATTTATGTCCAGTAGAGGAACCTATCCCTAGCATGATTAGAAGCATAAACACTGATAAAAGTATAATCCAAGGGAGCCAAACATTTAATTGCAATCCATTGATTTGTGTTACTCTCGAAGCAATCTTCTACAAGATGGGCAAGATTACTGGAAATACCTACTGCAATACCTCCTTTACCAGTAGTGTGTTTGGTACTAAACCATTTGTGTCTGCTAGAAACAATCTGGAGATTAGACATGAGGGCATACCTGTTCACTTTTATTTCCTGCAAACAAATGATGTCAGGTATAGAAGAAAAATCCTTCAGCCAATTGTTGATCATCTTACCTCTGATAGGGTTAGTTAATCCCTTGCAATTAAGAGAAATAATTGTAATCAGATCCATAAAAAAAGAAGGAAGAAAGCAACACAACAGACTTATTTTTTAATATTTTTTGGAGGCTTAAAAGAAGAGTTAGAAAATCTTGAAGCTTCGTTTCTCTTGTGTTTTGTTTTCCTGGGGGACTTGGTTTTGATTTTAGGTGCCTGACTCATCTCTATGTCTTCAAAGTAGAATTTCTTTTTTAATTCTTGCATGATCTCCTTGTCTTGTTGATTGAACTAAGTGGTGAACACCTCTTCCTCCTAGCTATCAGATTCTGATCCTTCTTCTCCAGCAGAGAATTGTTTAGAAGGAGAACCAAGAATATCCTCCTGGTTGTGGGGACTATTTTTACCTAGGGTGGTAACTTCATCTTGATTTTTGTGTTGAATGGTGTGTTGTTGTACTTGTTCAGTACATCCATCTTGGTCCTGTTCTTCAATGTGGTTAGAGTCAAATTCATTAATCATTTCTTCAAGAATACCAAAAGGGTTACTCACATTTTCTAGCAGCACACAACTCCTATTTTTCCAGTTAGTGCTTTTTCACTTACTTATATTATTCACTTTTTTAAACATACTAGACTTTCTCCACATTCTGTTTAGAGGATCAAGATTGAGACTCATGACTCTTGTTATGGGTGGGGGGATTCTCATTCTTACTAACAAGCAATGGACAATCCTTTATTAAATGACCTATTTAAAGTAATTAAAACAAGCATTGAGGAGACTTTTGTAAATAACCTTTTGTTCATGCAGAAAACAACCATCATTATCCTTAATGACTAGAGATGATTTCAATTAATTAGCTAGATCAACTTCTATAAGAATTTTGGGATCCCATTTAGGATTAAACCCATTCTTTGGTTTTTGACCTAGCACTTTACCCAAGATTTTCCCTAACTGTTCTATCTAGGGATAAAGATCTAGAGGCATGTTGAGGAACTCAATCCATATAGGCACTCTTGTGGGTTTAGGTCCTCTTGGATTAAAACTTGGATACCATTTGAAAATAGATAGTGGCAAGTTTTTAATGATCCAATGATCCTCATATAGAACCTATATAAGAGACTAAGAGTCATCAAAGAAAAATAGAAAAAATTTATTGGGGAGATATTGCACATGACTAACATGCATTCCTCTAGCCTCCTAGTTGATTTTAATCCAACTCTTTAGGTATTCATGAGCTGGTCTTGGACCATGGCAAAGACCAACAACCACCCATTCATTAAGGTGATTGTGCCAATTACTAAGCACATTTCTATCTATAATTAAAGTATCAACATCTTTATCAATGAAGTCATTATCGAGGTTAATTTTGTTTTGTTTGTTTGAATTATCTTGAGTCATCCATCCAAAATTCTCCTCAAGAGACTTTTGTTTACCCTTAACATTAGAGGAAGGGTAAGGCATACCTGAAAAAAGCTGGTTGTTGAACATGAAGAAAGAACCTGGATGTTGCTCCCGAGTAGCTTGCGCATATGCCCTTCCATTAGTGGTTGGTCCTTGACCTGCTTATGCCTTCAATCTTTCATTCATATTGCGGCTGGTCTACTTCATACATGGTTGATCTGTTGAAATGTAGTCGGGGTCAAAACGTACAGGAGGAGCTACATGCCTTGTCCAGACATTATGGAGTAATTCATTGATGTCCTTGGGAGATATGCCCGAGTTAGAGCAGTAGCTAAAGCCATTTCTTATGGCGTCATGGAGTGCCATACCTCCCCCTAATGGGGAGGTGATGCTACTACCTTATAGTGCACATGGCAGGGCAGTCGAGTATTTCACACAGATACGAGGAGAGGACGATAGCATCCTCGCCAAGATTAGCTAGAGTAACATGCTCGCGAGAAAACCCTAAACTTAGAGCCCATATGTTTTTGCCGTCCTTCTTTATAGATTTCAACTTTCACAATTCACTTCAAAGTTTGTATTGTAGTCTATAAAGAGGCTGCAGCATAGCACAATGGGTTGACTGACTACTAATGATTCCACTTCCACTCTTTGAAGGACTAGCAAGTTAGCATCCCAACGACATGCCATGCCTAGACGGCCAACTCCCGATCATCTTTTTCATATTTTTTGAGTTGGTGAGAACCTGTTCCGTCGGTTTTCAAGATTTCCAATTCCTACAAATGCTTATTCTTATATTTTTTGAGTTGGTGAGAACCTGTTCCGTCGATTTTCAAGATTTCCAATTCTTACAAATGCTTATTCTTTGTTATTCTTACGAGTGTACGGGGAGGTTCACCATATATAGAATCCTAATATTTTGTAGATAGCTCCAAAGTGAAGCAATGGGTTCACAGTTATCTTCTAAACATTTGCATACTTAGGTACAGCTAATATGGAAGATTTCACTAAATTTGTAAAGTGTATAATTCGTTTTCTAAAAGGATATTGGACTCGAGGGTTAGCCCGTTCATTTGTATAGTTATTCTTTTTATTAATTGAAGTTTTATTAATTGAAGTTTGGAGAGTAGGCTATTGCCGAACTTTTTTTTATAAAAAATTAAAAAAAAAAGAGAGATTAGACTCGCGGGTTAGCACAATAATACCACTCTAATACTACACACTGCTGTAGTCTTTTGTTTTGGGGCAAACAACACTGATACTGCACATTGTTGTTTATATTCTTGAAGGAGAAAGTTAAACTCGTAACCTGCGATTTGTTAATGTATGATAGGATTTGGTTTAAGTATACTGTGCTATACGAGAAATTTGGAAAAAAAGATGGAGTAGCTCGAAGATCGTAGATGTGTACTAAATGTCAAGGAAACCATCTAAAAATGATATTGAACTCTTTTTTAATCTAATGTAAGCATTATTTTCCCATCATATGTATAATATGAACAGGCCGTTCTAAATTCAAAAGTTTTGGGGTTTGACTTGCCTAAAATGTGAAATGATGAGCTCCTATGATAATTTTTGTGCATGCTTTCCTTAGCTTTTTCTCGTACTCACATGCTTCGCAACTCCTATTTTTCTTGAAGGTTGTAGATGGGCTTGAACATGAAACTTGATCTATTGCGAACTGGCCAGGGTTTTGCGAGGGTTTGCTCCGTGCGAGGGTTTTGGGCTCCTACCCTCCTACTGCGAGGGCTCTGTTATTCTCGGCCCTTCGTGGGGGGACATGTCGCTCATGGATGTGGTAACCAATGGGTGTGGACCATCCTCAAACCAGTCCTATGGAGACATAGCTAGAGTTCCAAAGATTTCCTCCTTCCCAACCGAGGAGATGAAGTACGATGCTACCGCTTCCTTGAAGCTTGCCTCTAAGCACACAAGTGTGGAAGGTAAAGAGGACATGGAGTGCTTCAACAAAGGTATGAATAATGACTCCCCTATCCACACTACCTCTGAGAAAGGGAAATGTATAGCTTAGGATAACCCTCACTTCATAAACATATACATGCACAATATCACAGATGGTGACTCGTTAGTTATAGATAGAAACTCCCTTTCTAATTGGCACAACGAGTTGGTTGAACTAGTGGTTATGCCGTGGGCCTAGACTAACTCAGAAGATACTTAAAGGATGGATGAAAAATAGCTGGGAGACTAGGGGTCTATTTTTGAAACACGTGCAATACTTGCATGATAACTATTACCTTTTTTTTTTAAGACTCCAAAAGTGCCCTCAAGGCTATCACTAAGGGGCAATGGCTCATTAGAAATGTTCCTATCTTGTTCTTCAGATGGTTCGTGGGTTTTAACCCTAAAGGTCCAAAGCCAACTAAGTTGCCAATATGGGTTGAATTCTCTGACGTGCGAGTTGATTTCTATCCTTGGCTCAATAAACTCGGATCAATCTTAGGGAAGGTTTTAGGACAAAAGGCTTGAACAGGGGGGATAAACCCTAAATGGGAACCCCAACTCAAGTTTGAGGTTGATGTGCCCAAACCTATCCAAAATACCATCAGGATTAAAGACTCTGATGGTTTGTTCTTACATGAGAAGCAAGTCATTTATAAAAATATGCCTAATGCGTGTGCTTTAAACAAGGCCACCTCATCAAGGATTGTCCTTTGTTAAATTCTATCAATGCTCACAGTGTGGTGGAAAAAAGAGGCAATAAAGAGTCTCTTTTGAAAAAGAATACTGTCAACCCTCAAAATACTCCCCAAGTGGCCAAAAAGAGCATCCCAAGGCAAAACAAGAAAAAACCAGGTGAAAATTTTAACCCATATAGTGTCCTGCTTGATGCTACTAATCACTCTCTCTTTGAGGTGTTGGAAGAGGACAAGGAAAATAACCACTTCAACCATCCTACAGATGAGGACTTGGTGCCCTCCTCTAAGCAGCACTTTGAAGAGAATAATGATAGTTCACACAGTCGGCAGGTTGTTGCAAAAAGGAAAAGCTTCCCCTCCCCCAACAACAGGTATGCTTCTACGATCAATGATGGTCCTAATGAACAAAGTAAATAGAGAAGATAAAGAATGGGTAGAGAATATCTCTCAAAATGATCCTAGAGATGAGGAAATGCCTTTATCCCAAAAAAAGGCGAATGAAATCATCACAAGACTTCAAGTTAACCCTAAGAGAAAAGAAATAGTTAGGACTTCCAGTTCTCTCCTGCAGCCCATCAAATCAACAAGCTTTTAAGTGCTTTGAGTCTGTGTCCTTTCTCTTTTTGTTTCTTTTATGGACTCTTTCAATTTATTATCTGTTAACACCAAAGGACTGATTAATCCTATCAGGGCTAAGATTCTGAATGGCTGGATTAAAAATCTTTCAAAGCCTCTTGATTTTATTTGTCTCCAAGAGCTAAAGATTGGTGGTTTTAAACTCTCCTCTCACTTAAACATTGTTGCTCCAAACTATGTTTGGTTTTTTATAGATCATCATCAGGGTAAGGAGGAATAGCTAAAGGTACTACCTCTTCCTTGAATCATCTTGTTAAAGAGGTAGTGAAAAGTCCTTCTAATCAATGGATTGCTGCTCAGATTGACATTCCCTTTAATTTGTATATTGTTAGCCTATATGCTTCTAATTGTAGGCAGACTAGAA
Source organism: Ceratopteris richardii (assembly GCA_020310875.1). Classification (NCBI taxonomy): domain Eukaryota; kingdom Viridiplantae; phylum Streptophyta; class Polypodiopsida; order Polypodiales; family Pteridaceae; genus Ceratopteris; species Ceratopteris richardii. The sequence goes on from CM035411.1 coordinate 182,006,770, forward strand.
GTCTATGCTGGGAAGAGTTAAAAGCCATTCAAGGCAACATTTGTTTAATTGGAGATTTTAACATGGTCACTAATACCTCTGATAGACTTGATGGTAAAGTCTCTTGTATTTTTTGTGCTGAAAAGTTTTCTTGGTTTTCTCTTTGTCATCACCATGATGTGGTTGATCACTCTGAGCTCACTGGATTAACTTGGCACAACAATCATTTTAATGAGAATGCTCTAGGTGCTAGGCTTGATAGATGCTACAGTGATTCTTCCTATGCTCATGATTTTTGGGAAACTCAAGCTATTATAGATACTACTCTTATGCTCTCAAATCAAAAACCCATATGTATGATCTTTAAGAAGAACTCTCACTTCTTCAAAGCTGGTTGGCCCCACCTTGATGCTAGATTACTTAAACTTCCCATGGTTGTCAATCATGTCAAGAAGGCTATTAAGTGGCACTTCTCCCAAAAGGACTCAACCTCAAGATGTTGGGAAAATGTTGTCAAAGAGATTCAAAGAATTTTCCCTTTTTATAGGAATAAGACCAAAATCATTAGGGCCCATAGGAAAGAGAAAATCCTTGAGGCTTTGAAGAATTTGGACCTTAATAATCCTTCAAAAGACCTTCTTGAGTGTCAACACCAACTTAGATGTGAAGAGTATTTGGAAGCTAGTTGGTCTCTTGCCAACTTCAGCGAGTATTGGGTTGGGAAAGTGGATAGACCTGTTAAAAGCATGTATGATTTGATGAAACAAAAAAAAAGAAAAAGAACTATATTCCTCTGATATCTAAGAAAAATGGTGAGACTGCTAACAACATGGGGGAGAGCTTATAGGAGGTTGTTAGCTTCTTTATGGATGTTTTCTCTAGTTCTCCCAAGAGGGGGGAGGATATTCAGAGTTCTAGAGCCTCCATTGCTTTAAGAAGGGTGAAAACTCTCCCTCAAGGTCTTGCCTCTATTCTGGACCTGCCCTTCTCTGTCGGTGAGATTAAAGAAACCATCGATAAATTGAAACCCTGTAAATCTCGTGGAATTAATGGGATTCCTAATGAATTTTTCTTGGGACTCAAGGATTTCCTAACCCCTTAACTTTTGGTGATTTAGGAAGAAGCTGCTAGGAAAAGTGCTCTCTCATCTCATATCAACACTAGTGTCATTAGACTTATCCATGAAAAAGGCCCTAAGAAGGACCTAAATAATTGGAGACCTATTAATTGCCTCAATTATGTATATATGATTTTTGCTTCCACTCTTGCTAGAAGACTTAGCCCCCTTATGGACAACATTGTGTTGCCTATGCAAAAGGGCTTCATTAAAGGAAGATACATATTAGATGCCATCATTTCTATTTGGGAAGGGCTTGACTATGCCAATGAAAGGAACATAGATTACTACTTCTTGAAAATTGATTTTGATAAGGATTATGATAGAATTGAATGGGACTTCATCTTGCAATCCCTTTATGACATTGGTATTGGGAAAAAGTTTATTAAGTATGTTAGCACCCTTTTTGTCAATGTCTGGTCTAGGGTGTCTATGAATGGTCAACTATCCTCCCCCTTTAGAAATTGTAGATCTATTAGAGAGGGTTGCCCTTTGGCTCCCCTCTTATTTCCATATCTAGTGATGCTCTTGGATGGTTGGTGGAACATGAAGTGACTAAAAGGAACATCAAAGGCATCCCCATCCCCAACTCTAACAAACAACTTGGTTTGCACATGTTTGCTTATGACACAAATATGTGCACTCTAGCTGGCCCCAATTCTACAGCTTGCTTTTTGGAATGCTTGAAAATTTTCTGCTTAGCAAGTGGTTCCCATATCAATCATTCTAAAACTAGATTTAGATCTTCTAACAATTTGGTACCTGACTGCATCTCTAGAAATGGTTGTCTTATTTTGCACAAATAGGTCATTTTCAGACTTTTGGGGATTCCCATGGGTTTCAATGTCTCAATGCAACAAAGATGGGAATGGATTTTTGTCAAATTCAAGAAAACGGTTTTTAGGTGATATAATGTGTACTCTTCTCTGTCTCATAGATCCTTTGTGCTCAAACATTATTTGATACCTACTCTCCTTTACTACTTATCTTATTGGATGCCATCCAAAGCTCAACTGAACTAGGTGATTGCTCTCAAGCCTCCAAAGTTCCCAAGCTTGCTTGGCACATCTGCTATCTTCCCAAAAAAGAAGGTGGTCTGGGTATTATTTGTTGGTGCATTTTACCCAAGCCTACATGCTTGATATGCTTGATATTATCCTCATTTGTAAGTCGCATGTGTGGTCATGTGAACACCTCTTGTAAAAGAGTTCATTTTTATCTCTTGTATTTGAAAAAAGAAAAAAGGAAAAGGATGGCTTACCTCATGCATGATGTAAAAGCAAAGTCGTGGTTCTAACTACCTAAAACCACGAATTTTTGAGTTGAGGGAATATCTCCTAAATTTGGGGATCACTTTTAGGTGGAGCCATTCGAATTCGAATTCAAAACTCTCTCCAAGAATAGCTATAAAAAGAGCAAGAAGGAAGAGGCGATTAGCAAGCCTTGTACGTGACCACTTCATGTCATTTTGTAGAGATTGAAGAGCTTACTCCATAGCTCTATCATTCTACTCCCATTGTGCAAACATTCATTGCCAATGTGGTTGTAATCATATGTGAATCTATACATTTATCATCATCTACTTCTCTGTTTTGTCCTCTGCTATACTCACTCAGAGCAGTGACTTCAGAAGGTCATATCTTGAGTTCTACGCAACCTTTTTCAGTGTTTTAACATGCGTTGGATAGCTCTTACTAATTTTCAAGGTCATTGGATTAATAGTTTTGGAGATATCTGCATTTTACTGCTCATTGGTCTATCTCTGCAGAACCTCGAGAATGTTGGGCATGTTCCAAAAATTGATAAATCTTCTTCTCAGTGCTTAGTCCATCATTTGAAATGTTTTAACTTGGATTGGGAAGCTTGCTAAGTCTATTTGCTATGCCCAAAGGGAATTTATCTAATTCTTACTAGGTTGAGAGCACTGTTCAGTTTTTCCAGCAGGTGTATGTCCAAAAATTAGCAAGTTTTTGGAGCTAGTCATCTTGCAACTTGTCTGTCTTGACTTAAACTTTTGGGATACATGTTCCAAAGTACATGGCTGATGTTTTGGTGGATTTAGGAAGCTCAAAGGGTCTACTAATCAACTCTGAAATCTCAGTTGGCTGGTGTGAAGCTGGTTGTAGCAGCACCAACTCATCTTTGGATTGCATCCACCATCTCTCTTCACAATGGTATCAGAGCATAGTCAAGCAACATGGGAGATGGATTTCCATCAACAATTGACAAATTGGATTGAAAAAACTACCTGGCATGGTCTCTAAGGATGGAGGCTTACCTTCAAGGGAGGAATCTATATGGATTCATATCCGGAGATGAAGCAATGCCAACCATGAGGAACAAAGGGCAACCATCACATGAAGAAGTGGAAGGACTTTCGAATTGGTGTTCGAAGGATGCACTTGCAAGGTCCTATATTCTAAACTCAATCTCTGATTTTCTTTTACCTCATGTCAAGGGATGCAAGACATCAAGAGAGACCTGGAATGCACTTGCTTCTTTCTTCTCTTCCAACACTCGAGCAAGGAAGAACCAATTGTGGATGGAGTTCACAACAATGAAGAAAAGCCCGAAGCAAAATGTGACTGATTATGTCACAAAGATGAAGGAGATTTTTGACCAACTTTGAAGCATTGGAGAGGTAATTGAAGAGGAGAAAATCATTAGACAAATCATATATGGAATCAAAGCAGACGACAAGTGGTAGTCATTCACAACAGCCATGGAAATATACATGGATATGCATGTACCCGACCTCAACACACTCATGGGCCAACTCTTCACTCATGAAGCAAAGATTAGCAAAGGTGGTGAGTCCTCAAGAGGTAATCAAACTTCTGCCTTATATTCTGATAAAGCTAAGGTCAAGGACAAGTCAAAGAATAGGAAGAATGAAGATGAAGGTAGCTCTTTCCAAGCAAACTTTGCAGGTAAAGGAAGAGCTAGAGGAAGAGGCAGAGGTGGAAAGCAAGGCAGGGGGAGATTCCAATCATCTCAACCTTGCAATATATGTGGCTTATCTAATCATATTACTGAACAATGTTTCAGGAACCCGAGGAACTCAAGAGGAAGAGGATTCAATAGAGGTGGCTATGGATCAAATAGAGGCAGGTACAATGGAGGCTACAACAACAACTACTACAACAACAATTACAATAAAAACAACTATCAAAGTGGCCATAGAGGAAGAAGAGACTACAATAACTATGTAGAGGACCAAAGTCAAGAAGATTCATTATTGATTATGAATCTATTCGTGAAGAAGGGTAAGGATGATGATCACATATTTTACATTGATTCGGGAGGCTCAAACCATGTAGCAAGAAATGTGGCTTTACTTTTTGATTTGGAAGATCCTCATAACAAGCATGAAGTGTAGACAGGAGATGACACAAAGCACTCAGTGGAGAAGATAGGTAATGTGAAGACATCAAATGGGAATATGAACCTCTTAAGCAAAGTCTTGTATGTCCTTACAATTACCAAAAATTTAATAAGTGTTGGACAGATTGTTGAAAAAGGATTGCATGTTAGATTCAACCGATTTGGAGCATATGTTGAAGACTAAAGGCAAGGCTTTCAAAGGATTGCCAAAGGAGAAAAGACAGGAAGGCTTTTCACTTTTGAAGTGGAAGATAAAAAGAACATAGCTTTGTTTAGCTATGGATCTCAAACTCTAACAGAGTTGGAGATATGGCACAAAAGGCTTGCTCACATTGGTCAAACAAATTTGCAGGGACCAAAGTGTACTTGTTTGCCTAATATCACAAGGCAACACATGATTTATAAGTGTGAAGCTTGTCAACTCGGCAAGGCTCATAGACAACTTTTCAATAAGAAAGGATATATGTATCAAAATCTTTTGGATCTAGTGCACACGGATGTGTGGGGTCCAAGTAAGGAGCCATCTATATCAGGCTCAAGATATTATGTGTCTTTCATAGATGATTGTAGCAGGTGGACCATTCTCTTTTTCATGAAGCACAAGGATGAAGTGTTTAATTGCTTTAAGAAGTATATTGCTCTTGTCGAAAACCAAACAGGTAGGACTTTGAAAAGACTCAGATCAGATGGTGGAGGAGAATACTTCTCTTCTGAATTTGATGCCTTCTTGCATGAAAGAGGCATTAAAAGGGAAGTCACTACAAGGTATACACCCAAACTCAATGGTGTAGAAGAGAGGAGGAACAGAGCTATTGTCGAAGCTGCAAGGTCCATGCTCAACGAAAAGGGATTTCCAAACTACCTATGGGCAGAGGCTGTGTCTACAGCCACATATCTCATAAATAGACTTCCATCTAAGTCACTAGATGGAACAACTCCATATGAAGTGTGGAATGGAAGAAGACATAGTCTAGAGCATTGTAAAATCTTTGGATGCGTAGCCTATGCTCACATTCCTTCTCAAGTAAGAGGGAAATTGGATCCCAAGGTAGAGAAGTGTGTATTCATTGGTTATGATCAAAACAAAAAAGGATATAGATTGTACAATCCAACCAATAAAGGATTTTCTGTGAGTAGAGATGTAATTTTTTATGAAAACAAATCATGGTTTGATGATGACAGGAAAGTGAAGCTCCCTTATGACTTGGATGAAGATTTTCCATCACTTCAACCAAAGGAGCCAAAGTAGATTGAAGAAAGCGATTCGGAGATCGACCTAGAAGACTTGGAAAGACGAAAGCTATGGAAGAACAAAGGTAAAGCAAAGATGCAGGATGCTACATATGGACCCGAGAGCTCACATCAACCACTTAGAAGGTCTTCAAGGGAGAAGAAGAAACCTGAGAGGTTTGGTTATGATACCTCTTTGGTCACCAAGCACTCAATCTGCATTGCAAAGGATTCAACCAATGAAGAACCTACCACATTCGAAGAAGCACAAAGCAAGAAAGCTTGGAGAGATGCAATGGATGAAGAAATGGAAGCCTTGAAGGAGAATGACACTTGGGAGCTTGTACCTAACAAGCCATCTATGAAGGTAATTGGATCTCGATGGATATACAAAATCAAGAGGAATCCAGATGGAAGTATAAATAGACACAAAGCAAGGTTAGTTGCTAAAGGGTTTGCTCAAACCCATGGTATTTATTATGAGGAGACTTTCTCTCCTATTGCAAAAATGGCTACAAGTAGGGTTCTCATTAGTCTTGCTGCATCTAGAAATTGGAATCTCTATCAACTTGATGTAAAGAATGCTTTCTTGAATGGATGGATTTCTGAGGAAGTTTATATGGCACAACCTCCTGGATATGAGGATGCACATCATCCTAACTATGTATGCAAACTAAAGAAAGCTTTGTATGGATTGAAGCAAGCTCCAAGAGCTTGGAATTTTAGATTGGTGACTTATTTGCAAGACCAAGGATTCAAAGCTAGCAAGGCGGATACCTCTTTGTTCATAAAGAGGAATGGATCTGAAGTGATCTATTTATGTGTGTATGTTGATGATATTATTATCACAGGCAATGATCTTGAAGGAATCAAACAAGTAAAGAGTCAAATGAAGGAGGAGTTCAAAATAAGTGACATCGGACCACTCACTTATTTTCTTGGATTGGAGTTAATCTACACAGATTCAAGTATATACATCACACAAAGGAAGTATGTGCATGACATGCTCGTCAAATTCAAGATGGAAAATACCAAGTGTGCACGTACACCTATGGAGCAAAATCATAAGCTTAGTGCTTATGAAGGAGAGCCAATTGAAGACATCACAAGCTATCAAAGCTTGGTTGGAAGTTTGAACTATGCAACACTCACAAGGGTGGATATATGCTATAGTGTTAGCATATTGAGTCAGTTTATGCATAAGCCGAGAAGACCACATATGGAAGCGGCCAAGAGGGTCCTCAAGTACCTAAAGGGGACCATGAATGAAGGTTTGTTCTATTCATATACTTCAGATATTGAGCTAAAGGTCTACTCAGATGCAGATTGGGCCGGATCTAGAGATGATAGAAGAAGCACATCCGGGTATATATCATTTCCAGGTTCAAAAATCATTTCTTGGTCATCCAAGAAGCAACCAACCGTGGCATTATCTTCTACCAAAGCCGAATATAGAGGTTTGGCTAATGCAACTCAAGAAATCATGTGGTTAAAGTCTTTGTACACTGATCTTGGACTTCATTCTTCAACACCTCACATTTTTGGTGACAACACAAGCTCACTACATCTAGCAGCTAATCCGGTATACCATGCTAGAACCAAGCATATTGAAGTCCACTACCATTATGTAAGGGAGAAGCTAATGAGCAAGGATATTCAACTATCCTATGTCTCTACAGATATGCAATGTGCAGACATGTTGACTAAAGCTCTTGATGGTACAAAGTTAAGTAGATTCAAGTTGATGATTGGATTGCAGGAAATCAAGGACAATTGAAGACTTATTTGGAGGCCAAGCATGTTAGGCTTGAGGGGGAGCTATTGGTGCATTTTACCCAAGCCTACATGCTTGATATGCTTGATATTATCCTCATTTGTAAGTCACATGTGTAGTCATGTGAATACCTCTTGTAAAAGAGTTCATTTTTATCTCTTGTATTTGAAAAAAAAAAAGGAAAAGGATGGCTTACCTCATGCATGATGTAAAAGCAAAGTCGTGGTTCTAACTACCTAAAACCACGAATTTTTGAGCTGAGGGAATATCTCCTAGCTTTGGGGATCACTTTTAGGTGGAGCCATTCGAATTCGAATTCAAAACTCCCTCCAAGAATAGCTATAAAAAGAGCAAGAAGGAAGAGGTGATTAGCAAGCCTTGTACGTGACCACTTCATGTCATTTTGTAGAGATTGAAGAGCTTACTCCATAGCTCTATCATTCTACTCCCATTGTGCAAACATTCATTGCCAATGTGGTTGTAATCATATGTGAATCTATACATTTATCATCATCTACTTCTCTGTTTTGTTCTCTGCTATACTCACTTAGAGCAGTGACTTCAGAAGGTCATATCTCGAGTTCTACGCAACCTTTTTTAGTGTTTTAAGGTGCGTTGGATAGCTCTTACTAATTTTCAAGGTCATTGGATTAATAGTTTTGGAGATATCTGCATTTTACTGTCCACTGATCTATCTCTGCAGAGCCCCGAGAATGGTGGGCATGTTCCAGAAATTGATAAATCTTCTTCTCAGTGCTTAGTCCATCATTTGAAGTGTTTTAACTTGGATTGGGAAGTTTGCTAAGTCTATTTTCTATTCCCAAAAGGAATTTATCTAATTCTTACCAGGTTGAGAGCACTATTCAGTTTTTCCAGCAGGTGTATGTCCAAAAATAGCAAGTTTTTGGAGCTAGTCATCTTGCAACTTGTCTGTCTTGACTTAAACATTTGGGATACATGTTCCAAAGTAAATGGCTGATGTTCTGGTGGATTTGGGAAGCTCAAAGGGTCTACTAAATTCTGAAGTCTCAGTTGGCTGGTGTGAAGCTGGTTGTAGCAGCACCAACTCATCTTTGGATTGCATCCACCATCTCTCTTCACATTATTAACCGAGTCCAAATGGCTAAAAACCTTTCTACTAAGTGGGTTTTAAGATGCATTAATTCCACTGACATTTGGGCTTTGCTTCTAAAAAGAAATACTCATACGTTTTATGTCAAAAACTATAAATCATGGAATAATAACCATTTATGGGACATTGCTGCTTCCCCCCAAACTTTTTGTCCTATTGGAAGTGTTTTGTCTTGTAGATTTTGGAGATCTTGGATAAAGGTAAAATATTTTTACTCTCCCAATAGAGTCCCTTTGGCATGGGTGGTTAGCCCTATGGCACAATAAAAGTCTTGCCATAAAAGAACACAAATGCTTCAAGCATGGAATCAGGAAACTCGAGTTTGTTTCTCCAATCAAGTGAGATATTATATGATGACCAGCTCATGGAACTTACAGACTTATCCTCTTCATGTGTGCAAGTGATCCTAGATTTCACGAACATTCTGAGGGGAAAGATGAGAGAGTGCAGGATTGCAAACCTACACTTGGAAGATGTTGCAAAGGATATGTGGAATACTTTGGCTCCATTTGTAGCACATTCCATAAAATTAATTCAAGATGAAAGTGCAATTGGTCTGTCCATTAGCAAAGATACAAATTTAAGGCCATTTGGGCCTTCCCTACAACACCAAACATTCCTACTTAGAATGGCTTATTCTTCATAATGAATTGTGGACTCGTAGCAGGTCTAGGAAGATTAAAGCTAGTAAAGGTAACTGTGTTGTGTGTAGCAGGGAAGAGGATTTGCCCCACCTTTTTATTAACTATTAGCATGCCAAGATGTTTTGGTAGTTATTGGAACCCATCTTGAAGATCAAGAATCTACTTGAGTTTGGGATCAATGAAGTCATCCTTGGTTGCTCTAATAAGTTGGATGTGGTTCTGTGGAATATTTGGAGAGGGATCATTCTCTGGCACATATGGTTGAGTAGGAATCAAAGACAATTTGTAAATGGAAAGAAGAATTTCTTGTTTCCTCTTAGGAAAGCTCTTTTAGTCTCTGTTTATAACAGTCTGATGTCTATAAATAGACTCCCTCAGAATGTCATGTTAGTCCTTAAAACCAATCCTCCAAACAAATGGAGAGATATCCTATTGTCCTTGTACTCTAGAGATAGATTCGTGATGGTTTTTTGTATTAAGGATATTTGACCTGTTGTTTGGGGTTGGATTGTCCCTTGTTGACTCCCTTGTTTTGTATTTGATGGATCTCTGCTTCCCTGTAGACATTGTAATTTTATCATTAATTAATCTTCCTTCTTGTTGTGTCAAAAAAAAGTGAAATGATAACATTGTATGATGATAACTCATGAGGGTAGAAACGTGATAGATGAGTATGTGAATTTAACTTGCATTCGTAGGTAATCTTGAGAATGATACTCCGAGCCTATTTTTGCTATTTCTGCTGATGCATTCTTATGTAAAGTGCATCGATCAAAAGCAATGAGCATGAATCTCATTGCAGGTGGACTAGAAACTTTTTAGATTGTATCCCAGTCTTGCTTTTTGAAGGCAAAAATATGTAGAATTATCATCATTTAATATGTTTTCTAAAAAAGGAAGCAAAGTTGGCTCACTTTATCATCATACAATATCTATCAAGTGAATGTGAGACACATGCAGAGCGTCTCAACAGTTGCTGAACAGGAACATGTGCAGACTGTTCTGATCGGAGATTCTCTTGAATATCCCTATGTGCAATATTTTTATGCATGCTAATTGGAGGACTGGTATCCTCAAACACCACTCTTCTCAATTCAACCTCCTTAATGGGATGTTTATGCATCTTAGACTCATTGAAAATGACATCATTGCTTTTGGTCACTGACTGTGCTTCAGGATCCCATAAGCAATATCCAAATTGTCCTTCTCGACTATATCCAATAAAAATGCATTTCTTTGACTTATGGTCCAACTTTCTGCCCTAAAAAATGCCAGTCATTTGACACGAATCTTTAGAAATATGTCGTATGACAGACCCACAAAATATTTTTTCCTATCAATTTTAGTTACTGAAGTTACCATGTTGACAACTTCGAAATCGGCAAAAGAATTCGAAATTGTTAGAAGCCGCCACCATTTAGACATCATAAAGTGTTTCTCCTCGAGAACAACAAGATTAAATTCAAGTGGGCTCCACATGAGGGGCACGAGAGGGTTGTCAACCTCCTTTGTAAAGCCCTCTAACTTTGTATGTTCTTCCCCTGCATAGTGGGATTCAGGGTCCCATCGTTCTCCTGTAGTTGCTTTTTGTTATTTTAATTAAAATCTGAGAGAGTAGGCTTAAAAAAAAACTTGGAAATTGGCATAGCTGACGCTTCAGGATTCCTTTCTCGGTTCAGCTGCCTCGTTCGGAAATCCGAGAAACTCGATTTAGACACTTAAAAAATATTGCGAGATTGTTGGATCCAAAAAAGTGGGAAAGGCGGCGATGGATATTAAGCACAAATGAACAGCGAAGCCAAGCGCGCCGCTCTCTTTTCCATTGAACTCCTGTTTCTATAAAGATTTTCGGAACGAACGACTATTTTCAATATTTAGATTCGGATGATCTCAGACCCAGCTTTGATTTGTTTTCTCTAAAATGCGCTTAGAAGTTAGATGGGAGCCGTCAGCCCAGGTTGCTGCGGTTTAGTAATGGAAACCCTCACAGACGTCATCTAGCTCCATGGATCAGCATCCCTTCCCAACGAGATGACTGGATGGTTTAGCTCAGCATCTAACAAGATTTCTGCTCCAGATAATTCCTTTCATGGCGAAACACTACAGCTAGACACGCAGAAGACAGACGAGGAGAGACACTATGAAGGAATCGAAAGGGAAGCTGAGCTACCAGTGGATTCCGAGAACAAAGCGAAGAAGATGAAATTGTGGTCTCTTGCGCCTCCGCACATGCGTACTTTCCATCTCTCATGGACCTCGTTTTTTACCTGCTATATCTCGAGCTTTGCTGCAGCGCCTCTTCTATCTGTAATCCGCGATAATCTGGACCTCACCAAGCGTGATATTGGCAATGCAGGAATCGCCTCCGTTAGCGGTTCCATAGCATCACGCCTCCTCATGGGTGCCCTATGCGACTTCATTGGGCCCCGCTATGGTTGCGCTTCCATCCTGATGCTCACTGCTCCAGCTGTATTTTCCATGTCCGCAGTATCCACTCCTATCGGTTTCCTCCTCTGTCGATTCTTTATCGGTTTCTCATTGGCAACGTTTGTGTCTTCTCAGTACTGGACAAGCTCTTTCTTCAATGCGAAGATTGTTGGTTCTGTCAATGGAATTAGCGCCGGCTGGGGCAACCTGGGAGGGGGCGCAACACAGTTGATCATGCCCCTTATATACGGTCTCATTCGCGGTCCTATAGGATGCCCGGATTTCACGGCGTGGAGGATCGCCTTCTTCGTTCCCGGTATACTGCATATCATTATGGGGCTCATTGTGCTCAGTATGGGGCAAGATACACCTTATGAAAACTTTCGCGATGGCACCCAAGAGCGGAAAAAGCTTTCCAAGGTAGGCAACTCTTCACCTTCATACATTATGAAGAAGTTAGTGCTGCCGTGTCGTAAACACGCTGACATTGAGTAGGTCTCTGCATCGGTATGCGGTTTCAACATTTTGTACTTTGGATGGGACGATGATAGGTAGATTTGTCGAACAACCTCAAGATTGTGTTCCATATAGATCGTAGCTATAAAACGTGAAGCCTGCCCACCCGAATGTTTAAAGATAGGAGGACCAAACTGTTGTTGGCTAAGAACTTAGTAGAGGCTATCCTGTACGTTAACAAACAGAAATTGATGAAGGCCGATGTCTTAGCGTGCATATATGCCGCATCTCTTTATATAGGGAAGTTTTGGCTAATGAACAGTCTTTTGAACAGAACCGCATGCCTTCTACGCATACATTCCTTGTCTTCGCAACTTTGTCCTCTAAAAAGCTTACGCCTAGTAACTAAAGAAATAATTTTCAGAGATAACGGCACGTTGGAACTTCTTTCTGAGATATTTATAACTTTTCAGCTCTGATTAGTTGATTTCTGATGTGATCTCGTAGTTTTTCGTTAGAGAGAGAGAGAGAGAGATTATGAATGCAGATATCTTGGAATGCCATTGCCAATTACAGACCTTGGATCTTTGCTCTTTCATATGGATACTGCTTTGGTGTGGAGCTAACTATGGACAACATATTGGCCCAATACTTTCATGACAGATTTAATCTCAATATTCGCATCGCCGGCACGGTTGCCTCAGTTTTTGGCCTCACCAATTTCATTGCTCGTCCGTTTGGAGGCATCTTATCAGACCGGGCTGCTCGAATGTATGGTATGCGTGGTCGTTTACTCATGCTTTGGACCGTCCAGACCATGGGCGGAATTTTCTGCATACTTTTGGGGACGCTGGGGAACTTAAGTGGGGCTATTGTGACAATGATTGCCTTTTCAACCTTTGCTCAAGCTGCAGGAGGACTCACCTTCGGCATCATACCATTCATCTCCCACAGGTATATATATCCATCTCATCGCTGATTTGCCTTTGAACACCTTTCTCCGTGTGGGTCTCTTTAGGAGAATATCTGGGTGTGTGCGATGCCTAAAGTCATCGCTTCTCTATGCTTGTAGATCCGTGGGTGTAATTTCCGGTATTACCGCGGCTGGAGGTACGTTTGGCTCTATGCTTACGCAGCTAATCTTCTTCACGAGCTCCTATTCAGATCAGAAAGGCATAATGCTGATGGGCGTGATGGTGATCTGTTGCACTCTTCCAACTTTCACGGTTTATTTCCCACAATGGGGTGGTATTCTATGTCCAGCTGCCATGGGTGCAACAGAGGAGGCCTACTATGGTGGGGATTGGAGCACGAAAGAGAGAGAGAAGGGGATGCATGAAGCCAGTATGAAGTTCGCACAAAACAGTCGAGGCGAGCGAGGTACGTCTAGCAGCAACAACTCTTATCCAATTTGCCCTTGAGTGCATTCAGACTGGGCAGTGGAAGCCACCCTTCTTCCTTCGATTAAACTATTGTAATTTCTATTGGAAGTTCTGATTGTATGTTGGTTCTTAATCTTTTTTACATGCTCGAGAGAAATTTTTCTCATTGAGCCACGTATCAGATACATAAAATATATTTCTTAAACTTTATGCGAACACAATGTATCCCCATTTAATATTTGCGGAACGACAATAGGGGCCTTGGGATTCACTTAAAAATCATCTTGAAAATTAACAAGTATGTGAATGTCTATCATATCAAAACCCCTAGGCATGTAATATTCTTGGTTCTAAATCAAGATTGAGGTATACAGGCTTTTCCGAAACCATTCTGAAAAAAAGATGTATGATCATTTGACTCGTTCAAATCTTTTGAACACTCATCCATGCGATGCTTTTCAGCCACTAGGAATATTCTAACTCTATATGAACATGTGTTGGATGGGAGTATTAGCAACACAGAGTATGCAGTTGATTTTAAAATAGGTTTCCCGAGCTAGGAGGAAACAATTACAGAATAAATAAAATAATAAAAAATGTAATAAACCAAACAGTGAAAAACAAAGAAAAGATAAAAAAAAGGGGGTGGTGAGAGACTTTTCGTAGTAATTTGATCTTAACTTCTTCACTCTACACTAACGGTATTGGGAAGAGGAAGGTTCTTTGCTAAGGTGCAAGAAACCTTGTCAGAAATTGATGTTCATGGCCTTAACAAAGGGAAGGAAACGTTGATTGATTGCCTTCACACATTGGTTATATGATCAAAGAAGGATAAAACCAACGTTAGAAAATACAATTAACATTGACTTCGAGGATATTTGCTAACTACGTGAGAGAGGCAAAGTCCTTTGATTTATTGTTGTACAATGGTGTAGCAATACGGGGAACAAAGTGCATTATTAAATACAAAGAATATAATTTGTAGCCCAAAACCATTACATGAAAGGAAAAATATAATCAATGGAGAACCAATGGTCACTAGAGCTTTTGTAGGAGAAAAGTTGTTGTAATGTCATTGAATCGAGTGCAACCTACCACAAGCAGAATGGTCACTAGAGCTTTTGTAGGAGAAAAGTTGTTGTAATGTGCATTGAATCGAGTGCAACCTACCACAATTAGCAGAAGAGACACGAAACAAGAAGGAAGATGAATGAGTTCTTGGGTAATATAGTAGAATGAGTTAGTTTCTCTTTACACTTACGTTCTCATGAATATTATCTTTCATCACACAGTCATCATCAATTTCATCAATGCCACGGTTGCACAAAAAGAGTCCCATGCGTTCTTGAGTAACATAGTAGAATGAGTTAGTTTCTCTTTACACTTCTGTTCTCATGAATATTATCTATACAACTGATAATCCAAAGTGAGTTCCATATGAGCATCCACATGATCAACCAAATCATGCTCTACATAAGCATTGGACCATCCAAACATGATCTACATGAGCATCTAATTGAGCATCGAAATCATGCCATACATGTGCATCAAGAATTTCAATAGACCTATGTATACGTAGACAGAATGAGACATGATAGGTCTCATATGCACATAAAGATGAAGTCCCACTCAGACAAAACTATCCCTCATATGGAGTACCTCCAAGGGATACACATGCCCAATCTTGGAATCTCTAATAAGCATGAGTTTCTCCAATTGCAATTGAACATGATTCTTACCAACTGATACATGAAAACCAATATCCAAGAACTAATCAAATAATACCAAACTCATAGGAAATAAAGGCACATATATACAAGGTCTAAGTGTAAATGATGCTTCACTAGGTAGCATAAGGCATACATCTATACCCTCAATATCATATGATGTACCGTCAGGCATGTGCACAAGCCCATGATTCTCACCACAAAATTGAGAAAATCACTCATGAATTGGAGTAACATGGAAAAAGACTACTACATCAAGCAACAATTCCATCCGTGATATCTAATGAACAAGAGCAATCTTGAGATTAAACATAAGAGAAAGTGATATCACCATCAATAACATAATCACTCACCATAGGCTCTTCTGAAACCACTACCTAACCTGCATTACATGCATATCTCTGATGTCACTATGACATCCGCTTGAAGCAACATCATCCAGTATGACCCTCATGACCACAATGCCAACATCAAAGCCATCCACATGATCTATGTCTCACATAAGTCATCTGACTCTCAAACATTTGATGTAGTCTTTGCCATAACACACTACTCATATCCTTCTACATTGACACACTCATATATAGAATCTAGGAGCCATATCCGAATAGTGGATATGGCTAGTGCACCCATATCCATCCACAATAATTAGGCATGTCATGAGGCCTCTATGCATCTCTGTCACATACATGTATAACCTTGCACGAACCGACATATGCCATGTGATCTTTCGACCTCGACAAGTCACTACCATGAACGGAGAAGACATCATGCTGGCAATCCAAGAGACTATCAATGTATCAAGAGACTAGAAACAATATCCTATCATCAATAGGATCTTAACTACATATATCCATATGCATAACTCATATCATAAATATATTCTAGAGAAGAAAGTATGTCAATCACCTGTCAAATAAACATGCATCTAGCATGCACATGAAATCATGAGCATAAATCAGCTTACCAAATCTAAAAAATGACCATAAGAAAATGTTAAGAATCCTAGGAAAAATCCAATAGAGTATCCTCGATAAAGTGAGCAATCAAGACAAGATAACCAATACCAAATGAAGAATGATTAATCTATGACCACATGTCACTGATCCAAGCATATAAGTAATGGCAAATATATATGTCAAAAAATAATGGCAATATATGAAAATACAATGATGATACACCTCCCAATCAAGAATGAATCTAATAAGATGATCTTACATGTCAAGAATAATCTATGACCAAGTCCAACTCAATGGAGATAAGCAACGATCCGAATCTATCATACAAGCATCAATAATTTGCTAGACCACATGTCTAGCATAAGGACTAATGAATTTTGATAACATCTCACATGAAAATGTACTTTAGAATCAAATAACCATGTATGAATCACTATGCGCAAATTCCAAGAATCACATTGGTAAATAAAGAATTTATTCACCAATCATAAGCTAACATAATAGCCAATCCAATTGATAATCAGGTACTCAGCTGAGGCTCCAACTTGGATCATGTACCTACAAAGAAAGAAAGAAAATGCAAGTATCAACCAAAAGTAAAAATCCAATCAATCTCTCACATAACTGTGTAATCAATAAACAAAGCCATATCCAAGTGGAAAAAACAAAATATGAACACGATGCCACTATAAATGCACTAACAACATAATCTCAAAAATTAAAGATGAAATGGCATAAGCTAAAACCAGTACCACAAAGCTATCATACATATCTAAACCTGACATAATTGGTTCTACTCTCATATGGAGGACCATCCACATGGATTGTACATAGTCAATTCCCCAAAGTTGTAAACTAAGCTTGCACAACAAAAAATCTCTCTCACCAAAGTTCCAAATCAAAATGAACTTCCAAAAGCAATTAGGGTTTTGTTATGAAAATCTAATGCTTTGTATTTTGTTGTTTCAATGATGATAAGGTTGAATCTCAAGTTTTTCTCTTCATCAAACTTGAAGACTTTCTCTTGGCTATGTAAAGGCACTTCAAAAACCTTATTTCAAAATTTCACGCTCAAGATACAAGAAAAATATGCATCTTCTCTCATAATCATCTTCACGAATAGCATTGTCTCTTTGTATTATGCAATTTTGGCAACATAGCTCTCTGAATCTAGAACTTTGTTCTTCTATAAAGTTGTAGATGCTTTCTACAGCTATTGTCAAAGTGATTTCAAATATTACTTCTAAGTCACTCTGTGTTTTTTGAATTTTTAATAAAGTATAACTCCAAACAAATTTCTACATCTTTCATAAAGTTGTAGCCCTCTTCTTAAGCTATGCACAAAACTTTAGAATGCCTCAATCTAGCTCTAGTTATGATTGAAATACTGATTTGTTGTCAAAAAGATGCTCATCTTTAAATTCTTCTTATTTTCCCTACTCTTCCATTGAAGCTCTTTGCACTTCAGCCTTCAACATGCTCTACTACAAATGAAGTTATTTGGAAGGTTGAACAAGATGAGCAAAGAGGAGATAGATAGATAGATAGATAGAGAGAGAGAGAGGAGAGGAGAGACAATCATAATTGGAAAGGAGCCTCAAAATCCATATAATGATCTTGTGTTAGACATTGTTCTATATAGACCACTCCATGTGTGTGGCACAAGGGCTAGCCATAGACAAGGACCCTAGCTTGGGGGATATCCTAAGTTATTCAATGGTAATGGGGATGAGTGTTGCATTGTCGCCACATGTTGGCACTTTATCAATCGAGGGCAATACTATTTTGCATGCAAGGGGATATAATGGATGGGAGGAGAGTGGCACACACATCATTCACAAGTCTTAGTCCTCAAGTTTTCAATAGAGAATTCAGGCAAAGCTTACATTTGGTAATAAGAGCTAAGATCTTTGAGAAGTTTTAGAGTCATCTATGCATGCAATTTAGGAGGGCCGCCATCGAAATTGATGATGAATCATCATCTTCTTAACAGAACCGCTGCATGAGGCTGCCATGAGTGTGCATGGGAAAGTTCTTGGTTCAAAAAAAGAGAAGACCCCCTAAGAGGAGCCTCAGGCGACTCGAAGGAGATCTCGTGCGATCATGGAACCCAAGAAGAAGTTCGGAGCAGTACAACTGAATGAGCACAAGCAAAAGGAACTTTCATGGAGCAGAGCAGTAAGAAGAGGCTCATACTTCCCCATCGTCTCTTCTGTTGGGAGCAAGATGACTCTCATCTTCTATATGAAGGTGCAAAAGTTGGTTGTGGCTTGATATAAAGCATTTTTTTCCATTTTCTTGCAAAAATGCTACCAATATTTTTAGAGTTTTTGCATGCATACATAGCATACTAAAAGTTTTCTTTTTTGTCATTTCTTTATGGAAATTCTTCTCACTAGTTACTTTTTGCTGCCATTGTGTTACTTTAGATGTACATAAACACACAAATTAAAAAAAACATAAATATATCAAAAACATAAAAATAATTTCACTTTTTTCCTAGTATGGATTTAGGACCTTCTTCACTAGTTAGCGCTGACATGCACATGGCTAATCACCTTTCAGATGCTATAGAGAACATGAGTGCTAGGATCTCATAGATAGAGAGAGCACTTCATGATATCATGGAGCATGTACGTAGCTCCAAGAAAGAGGAAGTAGTGCTAGAGATTGACCTATCAAGAATGCAGATAGATGCTCTAGGTGAGCATCAAACCCTAGAAATTCCTATTAAGAGTCTTTTAATAAGAGAGGCCTGATGAGAGCTTAAGGATCTTAATTCGCCAAGATACACAAATTTACTAGTACACAGACTGCTGATGCTATTGAGCAATGCCTTAGCAAGTGGGAGCAGGGCTCCCGTCTATGCTTGCATATCATGGAAGATAGCCACAAGATCTAGCAGGTAACTTATAACCTTATGGATGTTGCCCATAGGTGTTGGCATAAGATTGAGCAAGACAAGAAAGATCCCACTACATGGGAACAATTTAAAGTCCTATTCTATAATAATTTTCTATCACCTCATGAGAGGTCTAGAGCACTAGAACTTGGTTTTTCATTAGTAAAGAATACCAAACCATTCAAGGTTATGTGGATAAGTATAGAGATGTACTTCTTAGAGTACCTGACTCTATCGCAGAGTTTCTTCAAGTTCACAAGTTCATCTTGGGGCTTAGAGAAGCTATCCAACCTCTACTTAGAAAGGAGAGGTGTCACTCTTTGGCACAAGCCATAGAGATGGCTCTAGTTTATGAGGATGGCCATAAGGGCCTAGGATCCAAGGTCAAAGATCCACATGAACTAAGATGAGTTGGTCCTTTTGCATATCCACTCCTATCTCGACTAGTTTACATGCTCAGAAAGAGGCTAAGCAAGTGCACATGATCAAGAGAGTTTTAGGAGGAAAGGGAAAGGTGCCTGCTCTAGGTGAGAGGGCATACAACAAGTTCATTTTTACCCCTGAGCAGAAAGAGAAGGGATTGGAAGGATTATGCTATGGATGCCTAAGACAACATCGCTTCAAGGATTATCCTAAGAAGAAAAAGATAGCAACTACCATAGTCATAAATCCTACACAAGCAGGGGGTGATGTAGATGAGGATTTTGGTGATTCCTCATCTCAGATATTATCTCCTATAATAGACATGACAGTCATGAAGAAGTTTGATGTAGTGCTAAGTAAAAAGTGGCATGCTAGGAAATAGATAGTCATAGATTTTGTGTAACATGTTTATTAATTTGAGCATGAGGGGAGGTGATTACTAATCCATGGAAAGCCAGATCTTCAAGAGATGCAATTGGTAACCACAACCAAGTTGCTCAAGATTGATTGTAAGTATATTTAATTTCTTTATTTTGTGTATTCATCATGTGTTGTGATGTATTCTCATAGTCAAGGAAACTCTAGTTGGAATGCTCAAGTACTTTTAGATAAAGTAAGATCACAATTTCAAGAGTTGTTTTTTAAATAATTACCTTCAGTTTTAGCTCCATGCAAGAACATTGAGCATAGAATCAAATTGGTACTAGGAGCAATTCTCGCTGCTCAACCACCATTTCCAAAGAGCTTGTAGGAGGAGAATGAATTCTGAAAAGTGGTGGAAGATTATTTGTAGAAAGAGCTTATCAGAACCATCTATTCACTCTTTGTAGTACTAGTTCTTCTAGTGAAGAAGAAAGATGGATCTTATAGGATGTGCGTCAACTATAGAGCACTCAATAAGATTATCATCAAGTAGAGATATCCTATGCCCAAGATAGAGGATCTCCTAGATGCTCTAGATGGAGTAGTTGTATATAATAAGATGGATTTAAAAAGTTGCTACCACCAGATTAGAGTAAAGGAATGAGACATATATAAAACAACTTTGAGGACTTGTTTTGGGCATTATGAGTATTTATTTCTGCCATCTGGTTTGACTATTGCAGCTACTACTTTCGTGATGTTAATGAATAATATTCTATGAACATTCATTGGAACGTGTATTATGCATTTTTTTGATGAATTTTTTGTGTATAGTAGGTTTGTACGTGAGCATTAAAGTCATTTAAGATTAGTATTAAATAAGCTAAAAGAAAATCAATTGTTTGTTAATTGAGATAAGACTCAATTATTTCTTCCAAAGATAGAGTATTTAGAGCACGTGGTATCGTTCAATGGGGTTCAAATGCATCCCAAGAAGGTCTCAGTTATTCTAGCTTGGCATACTCCTCAAGATGAGGGACAATTACGGTCATTTCTAGGAGTTTTCAATTTTTATCAAAAATTTATTTCCTCGAATTCATCGATAGCAATGCCTATGATGTACTTGATTCAAGGCAAAGTATCATTTTCATGGAAGCAAGAGCAACAAGAAAGTTTTGATACTATGAAAAGAGTTGTTTTAGAGGCTCATATACTCAAAGTCGTAGATCTACAAAAACCATTTAAGTTAAAAAATAAATGCTTGCAGCATAGCCATAGGGGCAGTGTTGAGCCACGATCGAAGGCCAATAGATTTTGAAAGAAAAAATTTGATTAGTGAACAATGTAATTTGCTAGTGCATGAACAAGAGTTGTATGCAATGGTGCATCCTCTTAAAGTCTAGAAACATTGTCTTTATGGTGTAGACTTTAAGGTATACATAGATCACCATACACTAAATTACTTTAGTAGTCATCAAGATATTTGAGGCAACGAGGCTCATTGGGTTGAGCTCATGCAGGACTTTCACATGGAAATACTACATAGAAGAGGTAAAGAAAATATTATAGTTGATGCATTATCACAGATAGTGCATTAGGGTGAAAAATGGGAAAAAATGGGTTGTGTAAGGATTTCAATTAGTTGTGCTTAATCTAGATAAATCTTTTCAAATCATCTTTGAAAATTCTGTGTAGGCTCATTTAAAATGTATCTTCTAGGAAAATATTGTTTTGGGAGAGAGAGAAAGTTCGTGTGAGAATCATGAAAAGTAATATGCCTCAAACTTTGTGCCCGTCCGACATTCCAAAATTTTTGTTTTCCTCTTGTCCTTCGACCTATATAATGGTGTTTTTAGGACGTGATCCGCCTTTTTGCTCTACTTTCGAAAGCAAATCAACTTCTGTCTTTTTCACAATTCTAGATGCATTTTCCATCTAGATCCCCAATCCAAACACTTTCACAGAACTTTCAACCAGGAGGACTCTATGTCATAAGTTTCATATCAATATTATGCAGATTCATAAGTATGCAACAATCGAAAAGGTATTTCAAACGGCTCTACGACCTTGGGATGTTGAAGCATCATGCAAAGAAGGCAAAAAGCATATTGACATATGGATAGATGAAGCTACTTATCCAACTGATCCTTGAATTACAAGGTACTCGCCTTTTCATAATCTTCATGATTTTATTAGATTTTTAGGAGATGGTGATAAGGGTTTATGTGGATATTTTCCAAAGTTGTGTGAGTTTTCAAACAACTACATGCAATACATAAATAGATGAATTTTCAGAGATCATGTGGTAGATATGCAACATTTTATATCTCATATATATGTGATTGATTTCAAAAGGGCAATCATAGAGCTTATAGGAACCATCACAAAGGCTTGGGTTTTCAAAGAAATAACTTACTACTTGGTGAGCTTTAAAGAGATTATTTAGCCCAATATTAATTTTTCAAAAAAAACATCGCATGGTCTCAATCTTTATGTTTTTACAACATATCCTATTTTTGCATGGTCCATTCTTTACGGAAGAAGGAAGCCTTTCCACATGTGACACTCTGGGGATGGAAAAATCTCATTATGAAGCAAGAAAAAGCTTCTTTAGATGCACAAGAAAAGAATTTACAAAAATTAGTCCATTCAAAGAGATTTTTGATAAGTTCTTTAGAAGAAAAATACCGAGGAACACATGCCAAAATTATCAACAGACCAAAAATATGAATTTGAGGAAAATCCTTTCAGGAAAAAGCTAGATTAAATACAAAAAGAGTGAAATGAAGGTACAAAGATGGTATCAAAAAGGACCTGGAATATGTTTTGGTATTTATCTTACCCAAAACTACATATGGATGTATTTATAATTTTTGAAACCACGAATTGATGACACAAAAAGGCATTATTCTTCTTCTCTTTTGAATGAACTGGACTTTGGAAAATCTCCTCTACAAAGCTTATGTTCAACAAAGAATGAATCTAGAGTCTTAATCTTTTCCTTTTTTCTCTAAAGCTTTCATTGTGCCCTTCCGTTTGCTAAGAAGATTGTCTTCATTTGATATAAATATATGCAAAGAAAGCAACAATAGTAAGATTCTACATGTGATTGGGAATGAAATCATGAAGCAAAAGGAAGTTGCATAAGAAAATGAAACAAGACCAATTCACGCGACTATGCTCATTGGAAGATCTTCGAGGGGCCCAATCGCTTGAATCGATCGTCCCTAACAATCATGAAAATACAAAGATATTTGGCCTATTACTTTCGAAAATACCTACGAATAATGAGGAATAAGGGAATTGCATAAGAAGAAAAACAAAGAACTCAAGTATATGAATGAATGTAGGGCACAACCAATTCAAGCCATACGGCTCATCAAAATATCTTGGATGGGCCTAATCGCTTGAATTGTTTGTGTCTCAAAGATGAGTCACAAATGAAAGGTAAATGATTTTGAACATAACTTAACCTCATACTAATCCTAAAGCAATTCTTTAGCATCAACTCTTTGATCTTTTGTCCTCAACAACTTCCCTTTGTTAAATTTTCCCATATACAAGTGTAGTTTGATTCCATGACTTGAGATTTTTTGTTTTCTCCCTATGCAAGGTCGCTCATGTCTTAGACACAAAGGAGGTCATCTTGAACCTCAGATTGCATGTGAACTTCTGTATTTTATTATTGGTTTAGAACTTGGAGAAATTTATGCTTCCATTGCATCCGAAACGTGCCAAAACCCTAAGATCGACTGTCTATTTGCATGATTCTGATACCTAGAGGTCTTGATAAGCCCTTTTGTATTGATTTCCATACACAAACGATTCAAGCGATTAGGCCCATCCAACATTTCCAGATGGTCCTAATCGCTTGAATTGGTCGTGTCCTTGATTAATGTACAAATAGGCTCATCAAGACCTCTCGGTATCAAAAACATACCTTGACCTCATACTCATCCTAAAGCAATTCTTCAGCATCAATTCTCTAAGGGCTTTAAGTCTAGATGCAAGGGATGATTGATGCAAGCAAATAGAGGCAATCAAAGACAGTCAATTAACATGTGCTATGGCTTGAATTGGTCATGTATAAAATTTAGGTGTAGGAGCCCTCAGTATGGGTACGCAAAGTTGTTGAAGGTAGAAAATGAGCAAAAGATAAGGGACTTGATATTTATGAGGGAAAAGAGACGTTGGAGAATCCACGTGGACCAACGAGCCCATGGGATGTGGAAAGGCCTCGAGAATTCCAATGGTCAAATGACATGGACGAATAAAATTTTCACACATAGCAACTTGCACCTTGAAATCCACAACCATCAAATGACATGGATGACTGAAAATGTGCCACATGGTAATGTATGTTGGGATTCACAAAGGTCAAATGACATGGACCAATCTGAAGGTACCACATGGCATCAACGATCAATAGGGCCTAAAGTCGCTATATAAGCTCCTCAACTACTTTGTGGCATTTTTTTCTACTCTCTCTAGTTTCACTCAACTCCCCATACTCTTCATTGCATTTTTCTTTCCACTCTCTTTTGCAAGAAACAATCTCAACTCATTGCTTGTTGAAGTCTCTTGGTGTGCAATATGAGATATGCATTTCTTTGCTTTTTGAAGTGTTTTTTAAGTTGTTCTATATGGAGCATTCATTCATATAGCTAGAAATATGACACTTGTTTGGACACGACCAATTCAAGCGATTAGGCCCATCCAAGAAGCATGGATGGCCTTAATCGCGTGAATTGGTCATGGCCAAAGAGAACAAGTATATGATGCCAATTCGCATTTATTTTCTCTTTGAAGTGTTTTTTAAGTTGTTCTATATGGATCACTTATTCATATACCTAGAAATATGACATTTGTTTGGACACAACCCATTCAAGCGATTAAGCCCATCAAAGAAGCTTGGATGGCCCTAATCGCTTGAATTGATCGTGTCCAAAGGAGGTCATCTTAAACCTCACATTGCATGTGAACTTCTATATCTTATTATTGGTTTAGAATTTGGAGAAAATTATGCTACCATTGTGTCCCAAACGTGCCAAAACCCTAAGATTGACTGTCTATTTGCATGATTCCGATACTGAGAGTTCTTCATAAGCTTTCTTGTACTGATTTCCGCATACGACCGATTCAAGCGATTAGGCCCGTGCAACATTTCCAAATGAGCTTAATCACTTGAATTGGTTGTGTCCTAGATTCATGTCCAAATAGGCTCATCAAGGCCTCTCAGTATCAAAATCATGCAAATAGACAGTCAATCTTACGGTTTTGGCACGTTCCAAATGCAATAGTAGTATTAGTTTCTTGAAATTCTAAGCCAATAGTAAGATAGAGAGGTCCACATGGAATGTGAGGTCTAAGATGACTTCCTTTCTATCTATGACATTAAGGATCTTGCATAGGGAGAAAACAAAATATCTCAAATAATGCAATGAAACTAGGGCACAATTGAAAATCATAAGAAATAGAGGCTAATTTTCCCATTTCTTTAGTCAATATCTATGAATGATGAGGAATAAGGGGATTGCATAAGAAGAAAACCAAAGAATTCAACTATATGAATGAATCTAGGACATGACCATTTCAAGCGATTATGCTCAATCAGAAAATCTTGGATGGGCCTAATCGCTCGAATTGGTCATATCTCAAAGATGAGTCATAAATGAAAGGGAAATGATTTTGAGCATACCTTAACCTCATACTCATCCTAAAGCAATTCTTCATCAGTTCTTTGAGGGCTTTAAGTCTAGATGCAAGGACGACCGATGCAAGCGAATAGAAGCAATCAAAGATGGTCAAACATGTGCTATTGCTTGAATTGGTTGTGTATAAAATTTAGGTATAGGATTGCTCAGTATGGGTAGGCAAAGTTGTTGAAGGTAGAAAATCAGCAGAAGCTAAGGGACCTGATATTTATGAGGGAAAAGAGACATTGGAGAATCCACATGGACCAACGAGCGCATGCCATGTGGAAAAGCATCGAGAATTCCAATGATCAAATGACGTGGACGAATAAAATTTTGACATATGGCAACTTGCACCTTGAGTTCCACAACGGTCAAATGACATGGATGAATGAAAATGTGCCATGTGGTAATGTATGTTCGGATTCACAACAGTCAAATGATGTGGACCAATTAGAAGGTACCACATGGCATCAACAATCAATAGATCCTAAAGTCTCTATATAAGCTCCTCAGCTCATTTGTGGCATTTTTCTTCTAGTCTCTCTAGTTTCACTCAACTCCCCATATTCTTCATCACATTTGTTTTTTCGACTCTCTTTTGCAAGAAACAATCTCAACTCATTGATTGTTGAAGTCCCTTGGTGTGCAATATGAGATATGCATTTCTTTGCTTTTTGAAGTGTTTTTTAAGTTGTTCTATATGGAGCATTCATGCATATACCTAGATATATGACACTTTTTTGGACACGACCAATTCAAGGGATTGAGCTCATCCAAGAAGTTTGGATGGCCCTAATTGCTTGAGTCGGTCGTGGCCAAAGAGAACAAGTGTATGATGCCAATTTGCATTTATTTGCTCTTTGAAGTTTTTTTTAATTTTTTCTATATGGAGCATTCATTCATAAAGATAGAAATATGACACTTTTTTGGACAGGACCAATTCAAGTAATTAGGCTCATCAAAGAAGCTTGGATGGCCCTATCGCTTGAATTGTTCGTGTCCAAAGAGAACAAGTATATGATGCCTATTTTCTTTTCCTCATTATAAAGAGTTTTCTTTCATTTTATTATGTAATGAATTTCACATTTCACAAGTTGTTGATGGAGAAACAAGACATTCAAGTTATTAGAGCCATTGGAGAACTGGAGATGGTCCTAATTGCTTGAATTGTTCCTCTAAAACCAGATTTTTTATGTATATTTGTTTGTCTTGAGTATTACAAATGTCTTACCATTGGTTTATGTTATGGAATGCACATGGAAGCACTTGAGGGCTTGCATTATTAGACATGACCAATTCAAGCCATGAGGGTAGTTTGAGAACTTTGGATGACCCTAATTGCTTGAATCACACGTCTCCATTGATAACTTTCATTTGAAGTATATTTGCTTATTTAAATGTAAGACATGTATGATCATGGATTTTTTTCATGAAATACACAAGAGATCACTTAATGGCTTGCCTTTTTGGACACGACTAATTCAAGCAATATGGGCAATCAGACAAGTTTGGGTGACCCTTATCACTTGAATTGGTTTTCTTTAATCCCTCCATTTGCTTAATTTTTCTTTCATATCTATAAGGATTATGTTTTCTTCTTTCTTGAAGATGAGAAGATGTGAAGAGTCCTTGATATGTCTGGTTTTGATTGTAGTTTGTACAGTCCTACTCTAGAAGTGTGAAGATCTTGTTTCAACAAAGGTCTTTTTCTTGGATCACTTGTGACTGAGTGTATACTTTTCAAGCATGGAAAAGTAGGTCAGTTTCTCAAGAACAAAGCTCTAGTGCACTTTTGATGCACTTTTGTATCACCACATTGCTATGCATTTTGATATTGTTTCAGTTTTGCAGTGTTGTCAAGCTTTTGAAGATGCACATATGATCCAGAATCTCCTCCACCACCTCCACCACCTGTAGATAAGAAGACACAAGATAAGAAGAAAGGAAATCTATTTATTCTCCACTCAAGCATGTCCCAAAGAAAAAGGACAAAGGTAAAGAATCCAAAAAGCAAAAGCATAGAAAGAAACAGAAGATGTACAATTTCTAATACCTATGATTATCTCTAGATAGAAATCCCATGTATTTTCAACATATGTTGGAAAATATTTATTTGTTCTTTTTTGTTGTAAATACTAATTATGTACAGAAGGAACCCTTCAGAGCATTCTATCTAGAGAACAATGTATTAAGGAATGATGCCATTCTATCTTTATCTAGAAGATAGTATATTGTAATTCATGTTTGTACATAGAGATCAATATTTCAACTTCTAAATGTTGGTAATCTTTATTTCTCAAAAAGAGGAAGCACTTGTAATGTGCCTATCATTTATGAGATCAATTAAGATGATAAGTGGTTTAGATTTTATTTTTTTCCATTAATGCTATACCTTTTTGCCATATCAGCTGCTTGTTGCATCTTGGCTTTAGCTATTTCTAAATTTGCTTGGAGATTCACCAAGAACTTCGAAGCACTAGGAGATTTCTTCGGCATTCCTATGGTACTAGGAGGGATTCATGCCATAGTTCATCTCAAAAGGAGACTTTACTTTCACTTTATGAGGTATGCTGTTATAAGCAAACTCTCATAGTGGCAAGTATTTATCCCAATTTTTCTAGCTCTCAGACATATATTCTCTCAACATGTCCTCTAGAATTTGGTTGACCCTCTCGATCTCACCATTTGTCTGTGGATGATCACTAGTACTCATTTTCAATGACACTTTTAATTTGCCAAATATAAACTTCGAAAAGTGTCTTGTGAACCTACATGCTTGTCTAAAACTATTGATGTCAATAACCCATGCAATCTCAAGACATGCTAGATAAATAGCGCTACTACCTATGGAGCTTCTATCATCTCTTCTGTGGGTAGGAAATGAGCCATTTTGCTCAATTTATCTACCAAAGCTAGGATAGTATCCTGCTTCCTTTGGGTCTATGGTAACCCCACTATGAAGTCCATGGATAGACTATCCCAATTGTGCTCTAGAATCCGTAAAGGATGTAAAAGACCTAGTGTCTTAATCCTTTTTGCTTTGTTGACCTTAGACATAAAGCATTGTTGAACATACATGTGGACATCTCTAACTAATCCAAGCCACCAAAATTTTCTTCTAATAAGTTGAATGGTCTTGTCAACACCAGGATGTCCTGCGGAGGGAACATCATGGTCACCATGCATGAATTTTCTTCTCAAATCTCGAGAATTCGGTACAAAAACCTTCCTTTTTGTTTGACTACTCCATTATCCATCGAGAAATTGGAATACAAACTTGAATTGTTTGCTTTACTAGGGGAAGAAACAACTAGGACTACCTCGTCTTCTATAATACAGTCATCATTGATGGCTCTAATGCTCTCTAACAAATGTGGATCTTCCATCTGTGCTTCCTTTATATCTTGAAGCAATGAGCTTTCTAAAATTCTAAAGATTATTTGATACCATTAGGGCAAAAAATGGATAAAAAGGGGCGGTTTGCTAATTATAGATTAAGGAAATCAATAAATAGGGCCTTTCCTCGTGTACAAGAATATAACATTTGTGTCTCTTTTAATCCTACAAAGAAAGACTTTTTTTTTTTGTAGATATTCTCTAAAAGTGCCGTTAAGACGATGGAATTTCTTGTATTCCATGTAGAATTTTTTTCCCATACAAAAATGGATATTTTTGCACACCCTACAATGCAAATCTTTACATTTCCCATAAGAGAAAATATTTTTGAAGATACAAAATATTTTTGGGTTCACAAAATTCAATGATTTTTTGGACACACTTGATACATCAAATCAAGAGTTTGTGGGTCTCGGTTTTCCACGTGTACATCACGTTTTTCTATCTATAAATAATCTTGAAGTTTGTGAGTCTCGATTTCCTGCTTTGAGCTTTCTCTATTATTTCTCTGAGTGTCAAATGGCTTCTACTTGTCATCCTTCCAATCGTGTAACCTCATGTCAAGTTTATAACAGAAAAGAGGATTCCTTAAGGAAACCTCTTTCTGTGCAGAAAAATGATTGTGTGACTATGCTTCCTAGTTGTAGAGGTGCCCATAAAGTGAAGCGAGCTAAAAGAGATGATACAAAAACCATTCGAAAGTTCATATTATCACACTCAAATTAAGAAGAGATGGTCAGTTTGCAAGAGTTCAGAATCTGTACAATGCTAAGGATCTAGTGCTAAACAATCATCTACATTTCCCATGATACTATAAGTGAAGTTTAACAATGATCTTTAATCATTTTTAGTTGTTTTTGTCTTACAAAATATCTGTTTCTGTATTGTAGATATTTTTCTTTCCAATGTTCAAGGGTGGCAGCATTTTGAATGTTTAACAAGAACATTTAAAGTTCTTCATGAGGACTATGCAGACAAATGTAGGTTACATTTTTCAACAACATTCAATTTTTTGTCTATTTTGTAGAATATCAGGTTCCTTGAGGAAGAAATGCATCTGGAAATCTTGTACACCCACCTACTACTTGCATCTCTTCATTAGATTGGGAGTGTCCTGATCAATCAATAGGTATAGTTTTTCTGTGTAAGATGAAAGATGACATTCATTTTCTTTCTAGTTCATATCAAATATCTTGACAATCTCTAGTGTTACCATATGACTAAAGAAGGTGGAAGAAAATCTTGGAAATTGAACTCTCCACAATTTGATTTAGAATTACTGATGCATCCAGATTTTCAACCTAAGAAAGTAATTGACACCACAAATTGGAAACTTTTAAAATGTTAGAGAGCTTCTAGAGTACCTTGATGAGGTTTCACCACAGTTCACATTCTCAATTGATGGTGTAATGGCAAACATTAGATAAGAGAAAACACTAACTTGCATTACTTGCTTGTCACCCAAAGTGATCAAGTTCCAATCTTTAAGAATGTAACCACTCTTGCCCCTTTTTTCCCACTAAAAATGATAGTATTTTCTCTTGGTTGAAAACAAATACATTGAGTACTAAATACTTTTGTCACTTTTGTTTTATGTATGCACTCTTCATATTCATATTGGCTTTGTTATGCTTTATATCATTGGTCTTGAAAATTTCTATTGTTCAAAGTCTTCCTCCTAGATAGAACTAGTAAAAACTAATGTATAAGGATGGATGATGAAGGATAAATGTAAAGATGTGGAAATTCTTCATTTCAGTGACTAACAAGCTATACATAGAATTTAAGGGAAGGAATATTACAAAATGGAAAAGATTGGAGGAGATACAAGACATGACCAATTCAAGCCATAAGGGCCATCAAAGGTTCTCCGACTTCCCTAATCGCTTGAATTGGTCATCTCTTTTTTTTTTTTATCTTTATGCAACACATATGAAAAGATACAAACAGTTCAAGAGAATAGGGTCATCCAAAGACCTCCGATGGCCCTTATCTCTTGAATCGGTTGTGTGGCTTTTCTTTACAAAATAATTACTTATAGAGGATAGGTATTGGAGACATCATAATAATAGATGGTACATGCATTACAAGAAACGACCAATTCAAGTGATTAGGGCCATCAAAAGTTCCCTAATTGCTCTCTTTGCTTGAATCGGTCATGCCTTTTTTATTTTCAAAATATTAGTTACACAAGCTAAGGATTACATTTCATATATGCTGATAGGAAAAAATCTCTTAGAGTCTTTGAGGAAGGAGATACATTTTTTCTTCAGCTAGAGCTACTTCATAATCCACAGGGAAGTGTACTAAGATTTCATGGAGGTCTTGTGCCCCTTGGAAGATAGTTAAAAAGCTTAGTGATGTTGCATACACATTAGAGCTTCTTGTAGGTTGCAGAGTCTATGTAGTGTTTTATGTCGGTAAACTTAGAAAGTATATTTCTAGGAAGGATAATCTAATAGAGGGTATTGCTTCTTTGCACTAAAGTCATAGCATAGATCATTCTCCAAATAGGATACTAGATCGGAGACAGAAACAGATTAAAAACTATGTCATCCAAGAGTTTCTAGTAGCCTAGAGAGGATTGCCGCTTATAGATTCTACTTGGGAATCAAAAGCTTTTGTTGCAACTACTTTCCCTCATCGATTATTGAGGACAATGATCTTTAGAAGGGGGAGAGAGTGTAAGACATTTGGTCTATAGAGACCACTCCATGTGTGTTGTGGGACAAGGGCCAGCCATAGCCAAGGTCCCTAGCTCAAGGGATATCCTAAGAAATTCAATGGTAATGGGGATGATTATTGCATGGTAGTCACATGTCGACACT
>CM035411.1:182043588-182051088 GCA_020310875.1 Ceratopteris richardii
CCGGACATCTCTAACACTATCATGTAGATCAAAAAATTGAATAAAAGTGTCTCTCACAAGCTTAAGGTAATTCCTCACTCTTTTTCAGTTACAGGGATTTGAAAAGTGCCGTTTTTTCCAATACTTTAAAAAAAAAAACGAGGGCTTATCTAATTCTATTTGAATCCGTGATTCTCATGCTCACATGTCACCATGACTAATTATGGATATTTTTGGATATGTATTTTTTGGTGTTTTTCTCCTATTTTTGACAGGTATGCTAAAGAAAGAAAGTACACTACGATCGCATGGCTTTTTGCAAAAGTTTTGGAGAAACTCGACTTTTTCTAAATTTGGTGGATCGCACACTTCTTTGGGGGACGGCTGCGATCAAACTCTGATATAGGGAGACATGCGCATCAACACGGAGGACACATTGAAATCTGAGAATTACCTTGTGATTGAGAGTGTGATTGAGAGTGAGAGTGAGAGTGAGAGTGAGAGTGTGATTGAGAATGTGATTGTGATAGCTCCGGGGTGGTCGGGAGGTAGAGG
The DNA here is from genome assembly GCA_020310875.1 of Ceratopteris richardii. NCBI lineage: Eukaryota > Viridiplantae > Streptophyta > Polypodiopsida > Polypodiales > Pteridaceae > Ceratopteris > Ceratopteris richardii. Next base: position 182,044,123 of record CM035411.1, read on the forward strand.
CTTCATCAAGAAGCTATTGTCCAAAGCTATTGTAACCATTGATTTGCATCTATAATATCATAATTCTTCCTTCTCTGCGTCATATTTGTTTCTACTCTTCCACATCATATTTTCTTTTACCTTGTGCAATCTCTACGTTCTTCTCTCCATTGTTATTTTTGAGTGATCAAAAGATTGTGATTGGGGATAGATTGTGATTGAGGAAACGATACAGTATGCATGCATGTATGCATGTGTGTGTATGTATATTTGTGCATGTGTGTGTATGCATGTGTGATGTGTATGTATGTAGATGTATGTGTATGAGATATATGCATGTGTGATGTGTATGTATGTGCATGTGTGTGATATATACATGTGTGTGTATGCATGCATGCATGTATGTGTGCATGTATGTGTGTATGCATTTGTGTATGTATGTATGCACGTGTGTGTGTGATGTGTGTGTATGTGTGTGCATGTATGTGTTTATGCATGTGTGTATGCATGTGTATATGTACATATGTATGTATGCATGCATGTATGTGTGTATGTATGCATGGGTATCATGTGTATGTATGTATGTGCATGTGTGTGTGGCATATGCATGTGTGTATGTGCATGCATGTATGCATGTTTATATGTTTGTAGGTGTTTGTATGCATGTGCGTGTGAGTATTGTGTGTGTATGTCTTTTCATATGTATGTCTATATGCATGTGTGTATGTATGTCTATTAGTGTGATGTTTATGTATGTATGTGCATGTGTGTTTGATATATGTGTATATGTGCATCCATTTACATGTGTGTGTGCATGCCTGTATGCATCTGTTTATGCATGCGTGTGTGTGATGTGTATGTGTATGTATGTGTGTATGCATGTTTGTGATGTGTATGTATGTACATGTTTATGGGATATATGTACATGTGTGTGTATGTGTGTTGTGTTGTGTATGTATGTATATGTGTGTGTGATATATGCATGTTTGTATGAATGTGTGTGTGATGTGTATGTATGTGCATGTGTGAATGCATGTGTATTTATCCATGTGTGGGTGTGTGATGTGTATATATGTATGTGAATGGGTGTGTGCTATATGCATGTGTGTGTATGCATGCATGTATTCATGTGTATGTATGCATGTGTGTGTGTGTATATGCATGTGCGATGTGTATGTATGTATTTGCATGTATATGGGATATATGCATTTGTGTGTATGCATGTGTATGTGTTTGCATGTGTGTGTGCATGTGTGTGTATGCATGTGTGTATGAATATATGTGCATATGTGTGTGTTTATGCATGCATGTATGAAAGTGTGTATGTATGCATGTGTGTGTATGAATATATGTGCATATTTATGTGTTTATGCATGCGTGTATGAAAGTGTGTATGTATGCATGTGTGTCTATATGTGTGTCATGCATATGTATGTATGTGTATATGTGTATGATATATGCATGTGTGTATGCATGTGTGTATGGATTCATGTTATGTGATGTGTATGTATCTATGTGCATGTGCATGATATATACATGTGTGTAAATGCATGCATGCATGCATGCATGTATGTATGTATGTATGTATGCATGTGTGTGTGATGTGTCTGTATGTGTGTACACATGCATGTGTGTATGTATGCATGCATGTGCTATCTCTCTCTCTCTCTCTCTCTCTCTCTCTCTCTCTCTCTCTCTCTCTCTCTCTCTCTCTCTCTCTCTCTCTCTCTCTCTCTCTCTCTCTCTCTCTCTCTCTCTCTCTCTCTCTCTCTCTCTCTCTCTCTCTCTCTCTCTCTCCATGTTAAGGCTCTTGCTCCAATGCGCTCGCGGCACAATGGTGCCAAGAGAAATCAAGTTGTTTTTACATTAGGCATAGTGTCACTTATGTGACACTATTGCATCGTCGGTAATTTGCTAGTGTATCTAAAAACATCACTAACTTGTGCTGCATTTAGAAAATATTGCATAGACAACACTATCCAACACTTCTGGTACAACTCTTCTTTATTTACGAAGCATCATTTATGTGATGCTTTGTATAGAGAGCCTCACATAAGAGGTGCTTCCACTTGTTTTTTAGAAGGGATGTCACTCTGGCTCCCATTGTCTTGTAGTGAGAACTTATTGGAGAAAGGACCAAATACACAAACCTGTAATATTCTTCTTACAATAAATTATTGTTATCGTGGTTGTGCACCTAAGCTCACAATCTGTTAGGGACTTACAATGAAGGACACTAAATTGCTACGAGTGGCTAGGACTGCATCCATCCTCAAAGGTCTAGTTTGTATTTCTTTGTTTACATCCTTTGGGACCTCTTCCATACCTCCAACCTATGTTTGTATTTTTTTTGTGCCTCATTTTAGCCTGATTTGTGCCCTTGTGGGGCTCTAGATAGAGAGTAATAGTTCAATGAATTATATTTTTCATTAATTTTCTTCTTCTTCTTTTCTTGACTAGAAGGAGATATGGAAGAGAGCTCACTCACAAACTCTCACACTCAAAGAGGAGCACACACATAGATTGAGGCAAGGAAGAAAATGATCATTAGGGAAAAAAGTGAACCCTGCATGGGCCTTGTAAGGATTCCTAATTTTTAGGAATTAAAAAGCTTAATCTAGGAGGTTAAGGGCATAAAAAAAACCACTAGTGGTATTGTTGAATAAAATAATATCTGATGGAATATTGTGATTAAATTTCTAAAAGCAATTTACTTGAGCCTTTAGATGCTTCCATCGCGTGGTCATGATTTAAAGACGCTAAACACTAGGAGAAAAATTCGTGCATGCCTCAATTTAAGGGCCTGACATGTGTAAGAGTTTGAAAATTCTCATGATGAGATTTTGGTCAATCTCTGCAAGCTTTTCGGCCCTTGGATCTTGGGACATCCAACGATGAAGCGCATATGGGGCTGATTCAAAAGGCGCAGTCATTTTGAACCATTGGATGGAGGTGAAGATCATACGATCCAATGAAAAAGGTGCTTTTTGCATTCATTACTTCATCCTCAGCCATCAGATTCAAACAAGATCTAATGGCCTATGTTAAAACGCGCCCAAGATTCAAAATATTGAAGTTCTGCCGTCCGATGGAGGCTCTAATCGAATGGTGTACAGTTCATGGCGCATTTTTGAAGAAGAACATGATCTTAGCCCTTGAGTGCTACACAAATCTAAGGGCTATTGTTCAATCTTGCCTTGACTTTTTACATTCAACCTCAAACTTTGGATCCTTAAGTGAATCCAAGGGCTCTTACTCATTTCTAAGCCATCTAAAACCATTTAGAGATCTAAAACCACAAATCCTTAGTGGTTTTCTCCTCTTTGACCACACAAAAACCATGGAAGCCTACGTCTAGCCTATGTGATTAAGGGACTAGACTGTGTCCACCACCCTCTTCTCATTGGTCCATGACTAATCAGCCCTTAATCTAAAAGGCCCAAGGAGGGCTCATTTTTTTCCCTAATGTATTCTTCTTTTTCTTCTCCTATTAGATAAAAGGAATGTACAAGAATGACCTAAAACAACAATACAACAAGTGCAATATATAAAGAATAGTACAGAAGGAAAATCCTAATGTCTGTGAATGAGAGAGCTAGCAAGAAAACAAATGTTCCATCACTCTCAGTAGATAAATCTAGTAAACGTCAATGAAGTATCCCTGATATATCCTAGTGTGATCACTATACATACCATGGAAATGAAAAAGTGATACATGTCATCCTGGATCATCACATGTTGAGTTTGGTATCTCAACACTCCCCCCAACCCTCAATGTCGTGTCTTGTAATCCAAGCATCTTCTGAATCTTCTTCAACTTCTGAGCTCCAAGTGCTTTAGTGAAAATATTAGCAACCTTCTCATGTGTCCTCGTATAAACAAGGTTAATATCACTTGCTAATACCTTTTCCTTGATGAAATGATAATGCACCTTGAAATGTTTTGTTCTAGCATGAAAAACAAGGTTCCATGATAGTTTTATGGTGTTTAATTTATCACAATAGATGGTGATAGGCTCTTGCACTTCCATATCTAAATCTACAAGTAGCATCTCTATCCATGATGCTTGACATGCTACCATATCAGCACCTTTATACTCAACCTCTATACTTGACAAAGCAACATTGGGTTTCTTCTTACTGCTCCATGTAATAGCTACACTTCCAAGTGAGAATAGAAAGCCACTAGTAGATCTTCTATCTAGAATACTACTAGCCCAATCTACATCGATGTATCCATGAACTTTCCATTCTACACCAGCTTCATAAAACAATGCATAATCCAAAGTAGCACTTACATATCGTAGAGTGTGTCTCAAAGCATCTAAGTGTGGTTTCTTGGGAACCTTCATAAATGGAATTTGTAGCTTATATCAAGCCTTGTAATTGTAAGATATATCAAACTTCCCACAATTTTTGTGTGCATAGTAGCATTTTCCAGTGCTTCACCTAATGTAGTATCCAACTTCAAATTATGATCTAATGGCATAGAAATTGCCTTACAATCAGCCATACCATACTTTTGGATACTCAAGGCATATTGTCTTTGCAACATCCATGTACCTATTTCTATATGTATGAACTCAATGCCCAAGAAATAGCCCAGCACACTGAGGTCTTTCATGTCGAATTCCTGCATAAGGAGTTGCTTTACCACTTTAATGCTTTCTTCATTATCACCACCTACAATAAAGTCATCAACATAAATAGCCACAATCATGATGCCATCATCACCCTCCCTTGCATATAGTGAATGATTTGCATCAATAGAAAACCCAATGGTGGTTAAGTAATCAGCAATCCTTGCATGTCAAGCACGAGGGGCTTGTTTAAGCACATACAAAGCCTTGTAGCTTGCAAACTTATTATGGGTGCTTTGAATCCTCATATCCTTGTGGCTGGTCCATGAATACTTCTTCTTGCAAGACATCATGTAAGAAAGCATTCTTCATATCCATCTAATGCAAAGTCCATCCTTGTGTTGTAGCTAATGCAACAAGTGATCTGATAGTAGACATTCTAGCTATAGGGCAAAATGTTTCCTCATAATCAATGCCATATGTATGTGCATATCCTTTTGCTACTAATCATGATTCATACCTACTTATGCTACCATCAGCACCCATATCATGACATGGCTGGATTTAAGCAAGTGTTGCATGCTGAGCAGGTAGATGAATTTTTTGTCCAATATGAATCTTTCAGGCTCACACTTATAGGGTGTGTATATATGTATATGCATGTGTAAAAAGTCCAAAACCCTAATCCTAAAGACCTAGACCTAAAACATGTATATGTGTGTATGCATGTGTATATACATGTGTATGTGTATATGTATTATGTGTATATATGTGTGTATGCATGTGTAAATAGCCTAAAATCGTAATCCTAAAGACCTAGACCTAAAACATGTATATGTGTGTATGCATGTGTATATACATGTGTATGTGTATATGTATTATGTGTGTATATGTATATATGTGTATGCATGTGTAAAAAACCTAAAACCCTAATCGTAAAGACCTTCTTTTTCAATGGACTCTGAACTTTATTATTCAAAGATCAATGCATCAAAGATTTCCATAAAGTTTCTATATATTTCTTCTTTTGAATGTAAGTTTTGCTAGAAGTGTGCTATCTTTTATAAGAAAGAGATTTCTGAAGTTGGTTTCAAAAGTGTGCCAAAAGGGTGCTATCTTGTGCCAAAAGTGTGCTATCTTTTATAAGAAAGAGATTGCTAAAGTTGGTTTCAAGTTCTAGTGAATGTAACCATGTGACGAGAGAATCACGATTCTTCAAAGTCTTCAGAAAATAGTTCCTAGTTTGATTCTTAGAGTTTAAAAGATGGGAATAGGCTGATGGAAGCATAAGACACACATAGAACTACTGATCACAGAGATAAATCCATGAAAAGCACTTACAAAAGCCACTTGAAAATACCATCAAAACGGAATGACAAGACAAGATAGTTGCAAGAGCTCTCTAGTTCTCATTAATCATCCAAATTGAAGATTACCAAATAATTCCTCCAAATTGACTTTTATACCTTTTTAAGTGTCCATATTCACACTTAAAATAGGTCCTTCTAAGTTACTATTCTAAAAAGAAGACGTCTAGAGAGCTCTAAAAATTCTGCAAAAATCATATGTATTGCATCTCCTCATGAGGAAACTCATTTTTACAGAATTTGGGATAATCTAATCTACTAAATGACAAAGTTTCTAGATGTTTCCATTGTAAAATGTTGATTCCTAACATTTCTTCTTTCCTTGATTTTTTTTCATCCGTGAAAAAATTTTGGAGTGGATCTTTTCAGTGCTTCTTCTTTCTTCGATAGACCTCTGCAATTAGGTCATGTATCTTTCTTTTGATAATGTTTACATCATTGATGATCTCAAAAAAGGGCCTTTCTCCACTAGACCTTTGTTGATGGCCTAACTATTACATCTTTCTTTAAGTATCTTGTATAATTTGCTTCGTATGTTGTTAGCCGTCACTTCATTGCTAATGATAATCTCCCAAAAATTTTAGAGTCTCTTTCAAAAATTCCATAATGAAAGGTATCTACAAAAATTTGTACATAATGATTGCCCATGAATATGATTCTACTGTAATATGACTCATTTGCCTACAAGAGCAAGGAATTTGTCAAATTCTTTAAGAAATTGAAAAAAATACAGTATCTTTCATCTTTGAATACAAAGGTGTTCCTTTCTCTTCATATTACATAGATCATTCTAAGTCTAATAGTATTCCACAATAGTATATCAATAAGTTAGTTCACTCCTAACAAGATTTCCTTCTGCTAGAAGGGGTTTTTCTTCCAGGGAAGTGACCTAGCATGTAACCACTCCTAGTATATCTAAGACTGCTTTTAGTTAACAAAAATATTAATTGTGTCATCTTGCTTGCAAAAGGGGCTCACAATCTAAATTTGTTGTATTTTATTTATTTTGTTGCCACACCATATGCCTTGATGTATAAGAAT
>CM035411.1:182053588-182157833 GCA_020310875.1 Ceratopteris richardii
GTGTTTATAGAGGAAAGAAAGATCGCATAAAAAGCTTGATTAGAGTAAACAAAGAAGTGCATGTGATCGTAAATACCATGTGGTACCAAAAGTTAAATTTACAAGAAGGAGGAGAGAAGAAAAAAGCAACCATCAAAGATAAATCTAGGGGATCTCAAACATGGTTGGATTAAGGGTTGCAACCCATTTTCAAGTAGCTCTCTATTGATGTGTGATCTAAAGTGGACGTAATGGAGATGAATGATCTCATTGAATGCTTAATAAAATAGAAGATTTGGGCTTTATAACTTATATGCATACAAAATTGATATTAGATCTACATTTAAGTCATAAAAATTGTAAAATTTTAAAAAATTGGGTTCTTTCCCATACTTAGTATCCAAAGAAAATACATTAATGGTGCAAGATGTGTTTATCCAAAACATTTGTGGTTAATGTGAATGTGAGTGTATGGGAATGTGTGGTTAGAACAAGCACACTACATTGATCTTTCCGTCATTATGGTTCACAAGACATCACCAACTGCAAGTGGGGAGATAAATTGGCCATGTAGATAGAAAATATTCCATGCCATTCTTTGATCATGTATATATTTTTCTATTTCATGTACTTTTCCAAATTTCTTATCTTTCCTAAGTTAAATCCCTACTTCCTTCTTATATGTACTAAATTAACTACAATTTCTTATGTGTGTATGTGAAATTTCAATTCTTTTATCTTATGCTTTAGAAATTATGTCAAACAATTAGAGTTCATAGAAAAAAGAATAGCACATTTCATTATCAAGGCCTCATATGTTATGTATGTTCCCCACATTTCACATATACATCACTCTCTTTGTGTATCTCTTGTTGGTGCAATTAGCAAGCCTAAGTGCATTGGTAAAGCTTTAGGAATACACATTCATTTAAGCTTTTCACATTAAGAACCACATATGAACTCATGCTTGTCAAGTTCAGCATAGTTACTTTGGATAAATGTAAAAAATAAAAAAAGATGGAATCTTGTGAAGTTAGGAGAGTGAAACCACGACTTATTTGGTGAAGCAATCAAATAAATCAAGTCCCTAAAGTGTAATATCACTTTTAGGTGAGGGAAAATTCAACTTCAAACTCTAAAAATGTGCATGGCATTGAGATACAAAATTGAGTATACCTTGAGCTCACACTATCTATCTGTAATCCATTACACTTCTCTTGTATCATATGTTCATTAGCATATACATTTTGATACATCTGTTCAAGTACATTTTTGTCTAATGTCTATCATTGCATCTTCTTCATTACAGTGATCTTGTGGAATGCATTCTCTACGTGTACTCATTCGTTTTATATACTTTAACTTGAGCTAGCTAGATTAAAGTGTCTAGTACCTACATATCAAATCTCATCAACTTTGGTTTAGGAGATCTCAAGGTATGAAGTAAGGAAGGTGACTATGTTTGCAAATCTTCTAGATCCTACAAAGTCGGGATGACCCCCCTAGCTTGTTAGATTCATTTCTCAGTATATGGTACAGTTAACTTAATTAAATAACTTGCTTTAGTTAGTTATGCACTTCATCTAGATGTATGCACACATTTCTTGCTTATGCAAGTTATTTGTTTTGATGCAAAAAATTGAGATTGATGCTCCAACGGACTTGGTGGTTCTAAATGCATCATTGTGATGCTAAAGAGGCATACTAAGCATCCTTGGAGTTATATTGGAAGGTGTAGAGAAGGTTTTGTGCAGCACCAAATCTCTGGAACCTATCTCACCATCTCCTCATAGTGGTATCAGAGCAAGTACAAATCAACATGCGAGATGGATTTCCTTCATCCATAGACAAATTGGATCAAGGTAGCTAATCAGCTTGTTCACTTAAAATGGAAGCTTATCTTCAAGGGAGAAACCTCTGTGATTACATATCTAGAGATGAGATTATGCCAATCCTCAGAAGCAAGGGTCAACCAACTCAAGAAGAACAAGAAAGATTAAACACATGATGTTCAAAGGATGCCCTAGCAAGGTCATATATTCTTAACTCAATCTTTGATTTTTTTACTTCCACACATCAGGAGTTGCAAGACTTCACAAGAGACTTGGAATGCTCTTGAAGCATTCTTCTCATCAAGTACCAAGGCAAGGAAGACTCAACTATGGATGGAATTCACCACACTCAAAAAAATTCCCAAGCAAAGTGTGATTGATTTTGTCACCAAAATGAAGGGCATAACAGAGATACTTGGAAGCATTGGAGAAATTGTTGATGAAGAGCAAATAGTAAGGCAAGTGATCAATGGAATAAAGGAAGATGACAAATGGGAAGCTTTCACTACAGCTATGACCTCTACATGGACATGCAAGTTCTTGATTTTAACACCCTCATGGAATAACTATTCACATATGAGGCAAAGCTTACAAAGAATGGAGACAAATCATAAGGTAATCAATCCTCTATTCTCTATACAGATAAGAACAAGAATAAAGACAGCAAAGGAAAAGGTAAAAAGTTTGATGATGAAGGTAGTACCTCTCAAGAAAACTTTGCAGGAAGAGGTAGAAACTCAAGAGGAAGAGGTAGAGGAGGAAGACAAGGCAGAGGGACAACTTAAAGCTCTTCTCCATGTGCCATATGTGGCCTAATTATTCACAGTACTGAGAATTGTTTCAGGAATCCTAGAAATCAAAGAGGAAGAGGTTACAATAGAGGAGGCTATGGAAGCTCAAGAGGTAGCACAACAATAATGGTTACAATAACAACTCATACAATAACAACAACTACCAAGGAGGATACAGAGGAAGGAAAGACTACAATAATTATGCAGATGATCAAGAACAAGAAGATTCACTCCTTCTTATGAACATGAACATGAAGCAAGGTAAAACAAATGAACATGTATTTTATATAGACTCAAGTTTCTCAAATCATGTAGCAAGGAATGTAGCTCTACTCTCAAACTTGGAGAATCCAAGGAATAGACATGAAGTCCAAATAGGAGATGACACAAGACATCCAGTGGAGAAAATAGGCAATGTGAAGACTTCAGATGGTAATATGAACCTATTGAGCAAGGTATTGTATGTGCCAACTATCACCAAAAACCTCATAAGTATAGGTCAAATTGTTGAGAATGGATTGCAAGTCAGATTCACAAAGAATGGAGCATTTGTAGAAAATCCACATCAAGGATGCAAGAGGATATCAAGAGGAGAAAAGTCAGGTACATTATTCACATTTGAACTCCAAGAGACTAGAAATATTGCATTGTTCAATTATGGTAGCCAAACTCTATCAAAGTTGGAAATTTGGCACAAGAGGCTAGCTCACATAGGTGAAAGGGCTCTGAAGAAAATCAATAGGGATCAAAGTGTACTTGGTCTACCGAATATCTTCAAACAACACATGATCTACAAATGTAGTGCTTGTCAATTTGGTAAGTCACATAGGAAACCATTCACAAAGAAGGGATGCATTCATGGAGATCTATTGGAGCTAGTTCATATATATGTATGGGGACCAAGCAAAAGAACCTTCAATCTCTGAATCCAAGTACTATGTGTCATTCTTGATGATTGTAGCAGATAGACAATATTATACTTTATGGAGAATAAAGATGAAGTGTTCTCATGTTTCAAGAAATACCTAGCACTTGGAGAAAATCAAATAGGTAAACCATTCAAGAGACTAAGGTCAGATGGAGGGGGAGAATACTTCTCCCATGACTTTGATCCTATCTCCAAAGAGAGGAATTAAAAGAGAAATTACTACAAGGTATACTCCAGAGCGAAATGGGGTGGCAGAGAGGTCAATGCTAAATGAGAACAAATTACCCAGCTAATTGTGGGCAAAGGCTGTATCCACAGCCACATACTTAATCAATAGACTCCCATCAAAAGCACTGGATGGAATGACACCATATGAAGCATGGAATGGAAGAAGACCTAGCCTTGATCATTGTAGGATTTTTGGGTGCATAGCATATGCACACATACCTTCACAAATCAAGAGGAAAATTAGATCCAAAGGTAGAAAAATGCATCTTTATTGGTTATAATCTAAATCAGAAAGGTCCTAGGCTATACAATCCAAGCAATAAAGGTTTCATTGTAAGTAGAGATGTGTTTGATGAAAACAAATTTTGGTTTGAAGATGATTGTAGGAAAATCAAACTTCCCTATGATCAAGAGGAAGACTTTCCAACATTTTCAAAGAGGAATGAGTACACAATTGAAGCATCAAGTGATTTTGATGATGTCTAAAAGACGCCAAGCAAGGAAATCAATTTTTGGAACTCCAAAAGCAAAGCCAAAGTGCAAGAGTTGAGAGATGTAGCAAAATCATCTCAACAAACTATAAGAAGATCTACTAGAGAAAAGAGAAAGCCAAAAAGTTATGCTCATGATACTTCGTTGGTCACTAGATATTCAATATATATAGCAAAAGACTCGAACTCTGAAGAACCATCTACTTATGAAGAAGCCAAGAAGAAGCTAGAATGGAGTAGTGCCATGGAAGAAGAAATAGAAGCTCTACAAGAGAATGAGACTTGTAGTACCTAAGAAACCATCTATGAAGGTCATTGGCTCAAGGTGGATATACAAGGTAAAGAAGAATTTTGATGGCTCAATTAACAAGTACAAAGCAAGGCTTGTAGCCAAAGGGTTTGCACAAACCCAAGGTATTGATTATGAAGAAACATTTTCACATGTTGCAAAAATGCCTACAATTAGAGTACTCATGAGAAATGGATGTTCAAACTGTTTTCTTGAATGGTTGGATTTCTAAAGAGGTATATATGGCTCAACCTCCTAGTTTTGAAGATCAAACATACCTTGAACATGTGTGCAAGTTGAGGAAAGCCTTATATGGCTTGAAGCGAGCTCCTAGAGCTTGGAATCATAGACTTATAACTTACTTGCAAGATAAAGGTTTTATTGTAAGCAAGGGAGATCCTTCCCTCTTCATTGAGAAGAATCATTCAAAGGTCATATATCTATGTGTATATGTGGATGATATAATCATTATAGGAAGATGCAGATGGAATCAGGAAGATCAAAGCTCAAATGAAGGAATTCAAGATTAGTGATATTGGCTTACTCACAACTTCCTAGGATTGGAAGTAGTATATACAGAGAAAGGTATGTTCCTCACTAAGTTCAAGATAGAAAATACAAAGGTTGCAAGTACACCCATGGAGGTCAATCCGAAGTTAAGTGCTCGTGAAGGTGAACTAATTGAATATATGACTAGCTATCATAGTCTAGTTGGAAGCTTGAATTAAGATACTCTAACTAGAGTAGATATCTGCTATGGAGTTAGTGTGTTGAGTCAGTTCATGCACACGCCAAGGAGGCCTCACATGGAAGTAGTCGAGAGAATCCTAAAGTATTTAAAGGGCACAATCAATGAAGGGTTGTACTATCCATATATATCTAATATATATGTCAAACTCTTTTCTGATGTAGATTGGGCAAGCTCTAAAGATGATAGGAGAAGCACATCTGGTTATCTTAGGTACTAAGTTGATTTCATGGTCCTCAAAGAAGGAACCCACAATTGCTCTTTCATCAACAGAGATAGAATACAGAGGAATCGCAGATGCTACACAAGAACCTATGTGGATTAGGACCCTATATTCAGATTTAGGGTTGAACACTTCAACTGCACATATATTTGGAGACAATATCAGCTCATTACATCTTGCTCCTAATCATATCTATCATGCCAGGAATAAATAGATAGAAGTTCATTACCATTGTGTTAGAGAGAAGATCATGAGTAAAGAGATACAACTCTCATATGTGTCAACTCTTTTGATGACCTTTGTGATAAGACATGGCAATTGCAGTAGTCTTGAATTCAATTTACTCTCTTTTGGGGACATTTGAATACCATATGATTGTAATATTTACAATAGACACAGTCCATTCATCTTTGCAATGCTTTCCCATTTTCATTATAAGACTTCTAAATTTAATATTATTTAATTGCATCAACCTTGATTGAGATCCTTCTATGGTAAATGATAAAGAGATTGAAGTAAGCTTAAATTCCTTATTTTGAATGTTATCCATTTTCTCTTTTTTCTCTCAAATAACCTACTACCACATTTCAAGGTAGACTTTTAATTTTAGGCATGGTGAACATGAGATGCTCAATGCTATCATGTAAGCCTCACTAGATTTGATTGATGAAATAATTTTAACCATATGAAATCACAAATGTTTTTTTTTTTACATGTATACTAAATCAAACGATATCTGTTGTATAGCTTTCGTATCATTATTTATAACCAAAAAACTATTTTCATCTCCAAAGTAATATGTAAACTCTCAAACAAAAGCCTTAAAATCAAACAAAATATATACACCCTTCTCAAGGATAAATTTAAATCATGAAAGAGAACAACTAGATAAATGTTTGACTTGCTACAAAAGCTTGAAAGTTCAAAATTTGTTGTATTGAACTTCTCAAGCATGCTTACATTTTGGATTTTCTCTTTTACTAGATATCTTTGGAAATGTAGGAGAAGATTGATTTATTATGATTTGCATCTCTAAGAGTTCTCTTTATAATTCTTCAATAGCCTCATGAATATCCAATATTGAAGGTTTTCTTGATTCTCCATTGTCCCTTGAAACCATCATTGAGTAATTGTAGAACAAAAAGAAATACATATTTTTAGACTTGACAAGATACATGAAATATTACTATATATATTTTTAGTTACAAAATTTTAAGTATAAGATAATCTCACATAAGGATACAATTATAAACATTGGATGCAACTAGATATGATGGATCCCACAATCCAAGCTCACAACTATAAACAACAAGACTCAACTAGACATGGAAGATCCCCAAAACCAAATGCCATGAGTATTAATGCTCGATATCAAAATTGCAAAAACTTTCTCAATAAGAACAAACAAGATACAAGTAATGACTAGGTGGGATCAAATTCTATGAGATCACAAGACAATAAGATAACAAGGTTATAGAACAAGACTAGACTAGACTAAATATGATTGGACACAAATTGGAATACTTGGTGAGTGCAACTGCTTGGACTCCCAAGGCTCTAATTGACAAGATTGAAGAGCTATATGGAACTTTTCCTTAACATACATAAAAAGGGTGATTACGTACGGCAATTTTGTCAGATGATTTCAACAATGCTTTAAATTGAAATAGGATCCTCTGTTGTCATTATATAACATATAGATATTCCTTCTTAGCGCTTTGACACACTTCAAGCACAACATTGACATTATAATGTTCAGATTTTACACATATGATTAAGTATGATGAAGTTAAATGGAATCTGGCATAGATTCAATACAGATCTTTTAAGTCCACGGCACATTGTCTGTACCTGAGATCGCTCAAACTTTTTTGTAGTTCCCACTCATGCAAGAATAATTTTGAGTTACCTTCCAAGGCATAAAATGTGTTGTTTGAGAAGCCAAGCAAGGTTACAATCATTCGATAAATTCATTTCACATATAATTGCCAATATTGTTTGGAGTCAAGTCTTTTCTTCTTGTGCAACAAATATAATTTTTGCTGCCGTAAGGATATTACTCAGACATGTTTGAAAATTCTCACTTTCTACAAGGGTTTTCGAATCTGCATTTGTTACGTCATCTATGCACGGGTACAGTTGTGACTATTGAGCATATAGGTTAAAAGTAATATTTAAAGGATATTCTTATTGCAGATGTAAGCTTCATCACAATTTTCAGACACGTCGTTTGAATTACATATTGACATTCTCCTTATTGTGTATTCTAATCAGTGCCACACAATTGCATGAAGAAAGCTACACAGCAGGTTTTGAAAGTTCAGTTGCTCTAAAATCAAGTTCAGTTGCTCTAAAATCAAGTTCAGTTGTACCATATTACTTGTATAAAGATTTGTCCTGTGGAAATCGGTAATCTTTGGCCAGCTTGAGCTTTAGACCAAAGAAGTACCTCAAATGCAACAAGGAGAGTGATTCAACAGACCCCCATTGTCCTTGAAAGAGGAGTATTATACATTTCCTAACTGTAATTTAATTTATTAGTTCACTACAAAATTCTTTGCCTTCCTCTTTCCTCCTGTAGCCTAACCTATTTTTTGAAATAGATATGATGGTTAGAGAATCCTAGAGTGTGGAATTAAGCCAACAGCGTATGGACCACAGAAAATTGTCAGCATTTAAGTCACAGAATCAATGTCTAGAACACATGCAGTTGCAAGGACGACTTTGCCTGCTAACTGTCTAGGAATAGGGGGCAAATCCACTTAAATCGTGTACATTCAAAACACCAGTATTCTTCACACATTTAGGAACATAAAATGATGGCTTGACCTTCAGGAGATCAACAAAAGCCTCCACATACTTACCATTAAGATTGAGGGAGTCCTGAGTATTTCTCTTTATCAATTTTATGCAGTTCAATCAGCCCATTTGTGACTTTGCATATGCTCCGGTGTGAAGTGCAGAGAATAAATAAATGAATGCTCTTCACTGAAAGATCACCTTCCCTTGCCTTTCCCTCATGAGTGCCTCTAAAGCATGTAAGGGGTTGTGGGGAGCCGGGGGAGGGGGGGATACACTATATGGAAGGTGATTATGTCTTGATAGATGTCTAGCAGTGACAGTATCTTGACTAGTTTTTGATTCTATGAGAAATCAAGAGAAAGGAATTGGCAGGATTTTTTTGTAAATGGTACATTATCCATTAAATTAGTCCATGCTGTTTGTTTATGCCATAGGACTCCCCTGCCGCCCAATTTTAAGACCAGCAATAACACGCTTTCAGAAAGCTATTAAGCTAGGAAACTTTTCAGAGGAAATATGTAACCATTAACTCAACACACTAATCAAACATTAACAGTAACATAGTGACACATTGACTTGAAGATGCCTAAACAAAGGCAATAATAACAACTATAGAAAATCTTAATTACAAATACTTACCTGTCTGCTGTGATGCTGACTAATATCATCTTCTCATTCGTCTATCACGTTTGCTATCATCAGGAAAGAGACAAGGAAAACTGTGACATTTGCATCAGGATGCTTTAGTCAAGTTCAAACTTGAAAGCTCCAAAAAAAATGGTTTATTGCAGCAAAACTACACTTCCAATTTGTTATAGTTAAGTGAAACTGTATGTTGTTCAAAACTGTGTCGGCAGCATCTTCTCTTGTTTTGGCAGGAAGATTTGCATCCCCTTTAGAATAAGAACCGAAAACAAATCAACATTCCTGCCGATCAACATAAAACCTCAGTGCTTAGAACAGTGATTTCAGGTAACAAAATGTAGCACTCTTTTAGCAACATGTTAACGACCTCAAGATTTTACGGTGATATGATTGACTTGATTGACGTGCCTTCGCGTGCTCCTTCATTTTAAGACTCAATCCAAAGAAATAAAATTTGTGTATGTCCTCTGTCAGCAGCATTACCATTAAAGTTCACAGCCCTTTCCTGTCATTCTAAGTAGTGATATCCAAGCAGTTTGAGTACTGAAGTCACACATCCATCATTTTGAAGTTCCTTAAAGCTGCATTATTGTTGTTCAATGTTCATGCCAATTCAGCACCTCATTGCATTTGTCTAAATTTAAGGCTGAGGATAGTGGCAGTATTGATGTGTATAAAAAGCTCTGACCCATTTAGATTCTTGAATAGAACCCATGTTCACCAGCACCAACAAGATGAGATCCACTGAACCAGCTCTTCACTATGATTCTAGTAGACATCCATGAATTTGGATCCTCGGGGTTGAAGATCCTTGCAGCTAGATCCTTTATTGTCTCAGTTTGAGTGCAGTTACTGCTCCTTCTCCTTTCATCTCAGGACAGTGATGAGATTGACGAGGACGATGACGATGATGATGACGACGATGACGATGAAGAAGTTGAGGATGATGATGAGCTCCTTGACCCACTGACTATCTTGTATTTGTACCATTTCGCAGACACGACATAAACGATACAGTTCACAGAGCTGATCACAGTAAGAAGCCAGTAGAAGTAATCAAGGTGGCTGCTGTTGAGATCATCTCCTATCCAACCTTTATTATCACCATTTTTTGTAAATCTGCAAACTAAGGTGACAAGGAGACCACTAATAAAGCTTCCAATGGCTATGGTACTCAAGTACAGAGCAGCACCAAGACTGCGCATCGATTCTGGAGCCTGATCATAAAAGAATTCCACCTGGCCAACAGAAATGAACACTTCACAAACTCCAGTGAGGACATACTGTGGTAGAAGCCAAAATATGGTCATAGGAACTGTGGCCCTTGGATGGCCTGCTAGGCCATAGTCCCTGGCAACTCTCAACCGCTTTGTTTCAACAACTGCTGCTACACCTATTGAGATTGTTGAAATTACTTGCCCCACACCTATTCTTTGCAAGATACTGAGACCTCTTTCATGACCAGTGATCCGTCTTGCAAAAGGTACAAAGTGCTTGTCATACAATGGCAGAAGAAGACATATTGTAAGTGTCACAAAGAGTGAAAAACATGCTGCTGGTATTTCAAAATGGGGCCCCAGACTCCTATCCATGGTTGTCCCTTGGGTCAAAAACAGAGTACCCACTTGGGCAAACACAGCAGAAAAGATCAAGTTGGTAATCCATATGGGCAGCACTTTTATTAGCAATTTTACTTCTTCAACTTGTGTGACAGGGCACAACATCCATGGATTTATCTTGCCTGTAGAGTGACAAGCTGTATCATTAGGCAGAATAACTGCAGCCTTATCAAGAAACCTGCATAGAAAAGTAGTCATGTCTTTCATGTTCTTATAAATTCAGTGCAGCATGCAAACATGATGCTTTTGATCCTGATATTCCAAGACTTGCAGTCTTACTATAACTTTCATGATACTTGGAATCAAAAAAACATTGCATCACGCCTGCCTTCAATTTCAGCACCTTAGCTGCCCTAGTTGCTTCAAAAGCATGTTGTAATGAAAAGATCCTCATAATTTCTCCAGAGCTCTTTTTTGAACATCTAATTCTCAAATAAATTGCACACATCCTATGTCTTAATACGTTGTACCACATAATGATTCCTTCCATGATTTTTTGAGATCAAATCTTAGCAAGATAGACTTCAATGATTTCTGAATCCCTCAATGGTTTAGGCATAATATTCGCAAAACACTTCAATGGTCTGAACCTTGGCAATCACTTACAAAAACTCATTGGTGTGGGGAAGCTTTGACTTCGTATTAAGCAGCAGGTCTGCATCATCAACCTCTTCATATAGAACCTCTTCACCAGCACTGGGAAATGAGACATGCCATTTTCGAGTAGCAGCCACTATAACCTGGGCTACTCTTGTCAAGGGGCTTCCCCTTGGGGCTTGGTACCGGTAAATTGGGGTGCCAAAAAAGAAAAGTCCTGCTGCAATGCCAGTTATCACTGTAGCAGCACCATATCCTAAAGGCCACCCAATATTCTCTTCTGCATAAACCAACAAACTCACTGACAGCATTGTTCCGAAACTTATGCTCACAAACCACCAATTCAAGAATGAGATCTTTCTCTTGCTCTCAACAGGATCCATCTCATCAAATTGATCACCCGCAAAGGAGCAGACATTGGACTTGATGCCTCCAGCTCCTAAAGCCATCAGATACAATGCAAAATAGAAGAATCCAACTTGCATTCTTGAGCCAGCAGGGCATGCAATAGATTTGTCAGGGAGTATCTTGCAGGGGGCAGGCTTTAGTGATGGCAAGGAAACTGCCAAGGTAACGAGAATAAGTGCCTGCAGCAGGAGAACAAAAAAAATAAAAATAGATGGAAAATTAACTTATCTACCAAAAATAAAAATATTTAATAGCATGAGACAATTATGTTCCTTATTTCCTCACCTAATGCATGGTGTATGGGAAGGCTACCTTGGTTCAAATGAGATAGTATACAGCTATTCCCCGGTTAATATCCAGTTTATAAAAATGCATTATTAAACAACCGAAGAGATAACATGCAAGATTTATATCCTGCTATTGCTGTCACATGGATGTCATACCTGTGTTAGGACATTTCATTGTCGAGCATTAGCTAACTCACCCAACCAAAGGAAAGTAGAAAGGGGATTAAGAATCCCATTTCTTACCATAGAGAACTCTCAAGTGCAAGAGGCCTATGAATTTTATCGGTCAATGCAGAGTATCTTCACATTAGCTTGAGATCAAGAGAGGCAAAGCCAAGGGAATTCTAAGAGAGACAAGAACATACAGATTATGCCTGATTGAGATGAAATGAGAAGCACTTGACTTGTAGTTGTCCACCATATACAGATATTGGAGGGCCCGCGGGGGGGGGGGGGGGGGGGGGGAAACAACTTCATCACTATCACATTTAATGGGCACCTCTGAGTTCAGAAGGCTGGGCACGTATCTCCTCCACATTCAAAGACATGCAGATACATGCAAGAAATGGATTACAACTGCTCACCCTCACAAATTTCCTTGAAAACTAGACCTCTCCAGAGTGCCCAGGTTCAAATTTCAAGGGGCCAAGGAGCAGAGAGCACACAGCTGTTCAGATGTGTTCAACATCATAAGACTCAGATTCGAAGGATAAGAGTCCAGAACTACATGATACCCTGAGAGCTGCTACACATACTGACACGTGCATCCCAGCATATGCCATACCCATACAAGCGAAAGATGCAGCTAGGTTACCCTATGCATTTGTCATAATTGTAGTCCTGCGGCATATATAATTTCACTCTCTCCATCCTGTGCCAATTGTAAACCCAGACCAGCCTATGACGTATTTCCTGGAAAAACAGTAGATCTCCTCATGAAACATACTAAAGAATGCAAGTCGGCTAAGGAGCTCAAGCCGAGTTCATCGGAACATATATCTATGAACATTCATGCAAGTCAACCCCCCCCCCCCCCCAGCTACTAGAAAATTGTAGTATGGCCCTTGAAGAGACCATCTGTTTATTGTTTAGATTAAAAAAATTCCTCAAAATTTTGGTTTTAAAAAGTAACTCGTTTGAAGTGAAAAGTCGCAGACACACACCGAGAAAAGCATATTGAGGTCTCTGCCCATTCATATGCTTAAAGACGCGTGACAAGTTAATAGCATAGTCATGCATTAAAGGTACCAAAAGCTTGAATGGTGCAGCTTACCAGAAAATAACCACACATGAAGAGTGCAAGTGTCCAGTATCGGCCCAAATAAGCATCCGCTAGGAATGCCCCAACAAGAGGTGTGAGAAATGTCGTGCCTGTCCAATTGTTAACATTTTTTGCAGATTCAGCTATGCTTTCATGAAGCTCCCTTGTCAAATAAATCACAAGATTTGAAGAAAGAGCATAAAATGCAATCCTTTCGCAGACTTCGCAACCTGAAGAGGAACCACAGGAGCTCGCCTTAAGCTAATTAATCATTTGGAACTTCAAATGCAACCAGCCCGTATTAGCAATAAACCCCAGTATTGAGTTGTATGGAAACAATGTTATTTTTCCGTCGAGAAACACATCAAGGTTCACATTTTTCCACAACAGGTATAAGTTAATTTCTTACTGCAAACATCTCTCTCTCTCTCTCTCTCTCTCTCTCTCTCTCTCTCTCTCTCTCTCTCTCTCTCTCTCTCTCTCTCTCTCTCTCTCTCTCTCTCTCTCTCTCTCTCTCTCTCTCTCGTGCGTACACGTGTATATGTACATATTTGTCTGTGAAACTGTTTGACGCGTTCTCCTAGAGAACAGTTGAAAAATTTGTTTGATTTGCTTGCATGTCTTCCATTGAAGATGCACTCGAAACTCACTTTATTATAACTATATTTATTTGCTGCCAGTTTGGGAGAACTCATAAAATACACGGGGCTCTCCTATATAACTGAAGTTACTCGCAGGCTCACAAAATCATAGCGTACAATGAAGAAAAAAATTGCGATGCACGTCTGTGCAAAAGAACGAAGAAGGTCATAAGTTCATAATGTATGATCTTTTGCTACAACCGTTACCAAATATCAAAAAGCACGCTTTCCAATTGCCAGTCTTAGATTTGGATGCAGGCTTGCCATAAAAATCACTGGCAGAATCCTCAACCAAATCACCATTCATTTTAATATCAACGAATGGCGCCGGGATTGTTGGCCCCAGCTCTGCCAACTTGAAAAAGACATCTGTAGACAGAAAATTGGTGCCGCAGGGTAAATCTGCATTCTCGCTATTCTCCTTCTCCATTGGTCACATGTCATACGCTTGGGCCTGTCCATGCAGAAATCTCTCTCTCTCTCTCTCTCTCTCTCTCTCTCTCTCTCTCTCTCTCTCTCTCTCTCTCTCTCTCTCTCTCTCTCTCTCTCTCTCTGCATGAGACTGCGCACCTACATCAGCGGAACATCGCCCACAAGATGCACCGGCGCAAACAAGCAGAAAACATGTAAAAAGAAGAAAATTGCTGTGAAGAGAATCCACATCAAAATGCAGCGCTAAAGACCACCCATTCTGCCGTTTCCGGCATCATTGCTGGACGAGAACTCTGTATTTTGAATTGTTGGCGACGGCATGGGTCGCCACCTCTTTGAAAACACTCTACTTTTCATTAGATGCATACGCTTATCTTGAGCTTTGGTGCCCAATTTTAAAAAAGAAACGTAGCCGATCCTTCTTCTCCTTAAAATGGTTAGCTCGCATAATGTGTAAACGTTGTAGTGTATTTTTCCTGAAATTCACATGGAATTTCAACAATGTCTCGAATAAGCAAAAGGAAAAATGTCTCAAATCTTCAATGCTCTTTCCTTTTTAACTTCACCTCAAATGTTTGTTGATGGTCTAACACGATTATCAATGTTGATTTTCATTTGCTGTTATTTTTTCTAAAATGTTTTGAGTTTTTTTTTGCTAGTGGCTCTAAAGTGAATCATATAAAAACTTGTATTAAAGCTTCTAACAATCTTATTTTTTATTGTGTCTCTTATATTTTAGAGATATACATGCCTAGAGGAATTCTTTGCTTGGGGGATAGCCAAGGCCGAAAGCCAAAGAGTTCATACGAGATACTTACTCGTGATGGTCAGATGAGAAGAGGAAGTTTAGAGAGAACTTTAGATGGTGACTAAGCGAGGGCTATAAATAGGTTGGGAGGTGGGTCTTAGGTATGTGATTCTCCACGTCTCACATTTGGTATCAGAGCTTAGAGAGAGCTCTTGAGAAATCTTGTAACCCTCTTTTCTCGTGCATTTTTTCTCTTCTCTTTGCTCAATGGGTGTGGATATAGTGATGAATGAGTGTCTCAAGGGGGTATGCAGACATTGAGAGACTTCTTCCATGCATCGGTGGCTTCATACATGCACGGTGAGCTCCAATATAAGATAAGTGTGTTTCCACGAAACTTTCGAAGTCTATTTTCTCTTTTGTTTGTTCTTAGTTTTCAAGATCTATTCATGTAGCCATGTAGTACCTTAGATTCCAGACATTCTACAACACATTCAACATCGAATTTAGAGAGAGACAGAGGGAAGATTCATGAAGTTAAGCATACATGCATGTTGATATATTTAGGTAGTGATGTGTGTGAACACTCTAGGACCGTCGAGGCACTTTTTTCCCTCTTTAGGAGGTTTTTCTCCCTCGGCTTGTACATATGCCTTTTGCCCTAACAGGCTACTAATCTTTTTGTACATTCTAGTGGTAATACATTCAGTATTGTGTGTTGTGTTCCAAGCTTCTTCTTCTTCTTCTTCTTTCTTGTGCTATTCGCGTGCTTCCGCAGACGTCTAACACCAACAATTGGTATCTGAGCAGGTCACCGCTTCATCTAGGGCGTCATCAGCACTCCTCCAGTTGCAGTCTCAAAATCGCATGAAATTTTGTAAGCATACTCAGGTTGTTTCAGAGATGAAAATGGTTTTGCTCTATGGTGTCGAAATCGCGATCTGAGCTTGTTTTCGCCTTCGAATGCACTATCATAGTGCTTGTGTAGGCTATTTCATCTTTTTGTGCCAAAGGTATATACCAGTTTCGGTTCACCAATATAAACGTCTCAAAGTCTGCTACAAGTTTAGCAGAATTTGTTTGGGCAGTTCTGTTCAACTTTTTGAGATACAGTCAATTTTTTGTATCAAGATATTTGAGTCACCGGCTATGGCTAAAAGCAGTGATGTATTCCGTATGTTGGTTTTTGAGGATCAGTTGGATGGTACCAACTACCTGTTATGGGCTTATATGATGCAACATGTATTGGTTGCAAAAGGACTGTGGAATATTGTGCAAGGTATTGAAAGACGTCATGTCACACCTACGACTACAAGTACTGCAAATACACATGGTGGAGCTGATGGAGATGGTGTCGAAGATGATGATATTCTGCAGATTCATGTTCGTGCTATTGTTTCTATTGCACCTACTATAGAGCAAATTCTTTGGGATGGCAGAGATGCTTAAGCACATGCATTGATAGCTTTGTTTGTCAAAGGTGCCATTATTCCTCACATTCGCTCTTGCAGAATAGCTAAGGATGCTTGGGATACACTTATCACATTGTACCAAGCTAGGAATGAGGCTCGGGTTGCTTATCTTCGAAAACAATTGGAGAGTGAGCACATGAATGAAGGTGATTCTATGGACAGTTTTCTCACAAAGATCAAGGATCTGAAAGAACAGTTGATTTCTACTAATGAAGTTATACCAGATAGCTCACTTGTGCAGACCATTTTGAATGGTCTTCTTGAATCATATCAGATTTTTGCTTCTACTCTTCATTTGATGATGAAAGGCAATCCAAATGCCTTGCCATTTGAGGAGTTAGTCTCTGTTCTGTTGCAAGAAGACCAGTCTAGGCAGAGCAGGTCTATTATGCGTGTTGCACCCATTTATCTCTCATATTATGGTTCCTTATTTTGCATTAAATAATCGTATTTTCACTTATTGCTAGATTTTCTCTTCTCAGATCAAGCTTTCCTGGCTAGTCAAAAGGTCAAAGGTAAATGGAGCTCTTCTACTAATAAGCAGAAATCTGCAAATCCTGCACATTTGAAGAAGAAAGACAAAGATGAGAAGAAATTAGAAAGGCAAAAATTGTTTTGCAAATATTGTAAAGCAAATGATCATGTTATCAAGAGCTGTCCAAAACTGGCTGCTAAAGAGGCAAAGAAGAAAGAGGCTAGACTGGTTGTTATAGGCCTCTATACTGAAAACAGAGTCTGCTAATCTTATGCAGGAAGAAGAATAGGCGTTTACTATTGTTTGCAGCGCAGTTTCTTCTCTTCACTCGAGCCTGCCCTACAGGAAATACTATTACATGTGTGAACAACTCCTCCTATCCTGTTATGGGAGTGGGTAAGATCATTTTGACTATTGCTGATGCTAGTTCTTTCACTTTGTTAGATGCTTTGTTTGTGCCAGGGATCAAGAAAAATCTATTATCAGTTTTTGCATTAGCCAAGATTGTCTTGGTTGTGAAATTTGTTGATGACATATGTACAATTCATGATTTGTCAAATGGCAACATCATTATTGCTTCTGGCATTTTATGTCGTGGGTTGTATAAGCTCATAGACTATGAAAGATCTGTAAATGATTTGGCATGTGTAGTACATGATTCTCAGGCTATGTCAGATGCAAAGCTTTGGCATGCACTCTTTGTTCATCTGAATTTTGCTAGTTTGCTATGCCTGTAGAAATCTGAAATGGTGTCCTCTTTGCCCAAACTTGAGGCACCCGGTAAACATGTATGTGAAGGCTGTATTTTGGGCAAAATGCAACATTCTTCGTTTCCAAAAGATGGTTCAATTTGAGCTACTCATAAATTGCAGCTTGTACATAGTGATGTCTGTGGTCCTATGCAAACACCTTCTTTTAGGAACTATCTTTCCTTCGTGACTTTCATCCATGATTTTTCTAGGCATGCATGTGTATATCCATTGAAGGAAAAGTCCAAAGTGTTTATGTGCTTCAAACAGTTTCTGGTTTTGGCTGAAAATTTGTCAGCATGTAAAATAGGCACCCTCTATTCTGATCGGGGGGGGGGGGGGGGGGGGGGGGGGGGGGGGGGGGGGGGGGGGGGGGGGGGGGGATATATGTTTTCTGACTTTAATGCATTTATGGCTGAACATGTGTACAGTGCCGTATACACCTCAATAGAATGGAGTTGTTGAACAAAAGAACAAGTCACTCATGGAGATGGTGAGGTGTATGGTCAAGAGTCAATCTTTACCACATAGTTTCTGCTTGAGGCTGTTATGTGTGCAGCATATGTACTGAATAGGTGTCCCACTAAAGCACTACAGTTTATCACTCCATATGAGGCTTGGCATGGTTGCAAACCATTTGTTGGTCATCAGCGTTTTTTTGGTTGTCTGGCATATGCATTAGTGCATGAACAACATCTCAGAAAATTGGATGATAAAGCAGTAAAATGTATTTTTGTTGGGTACAGTTCTGAAAGTAAAGGTTATCGTCTGTATCATCCACAAACTAAATGCATTCTGGTTAGCCATGATGTTGTTTTTGTGGAAGATGCTATTCAGCCATTGCTTTCATGTACTAAGGAGACATCTATTAGCTCCAAAGACATGTATGATATTTTGCTGCCTCTTTTTACACGTGGACAGTCTAGTGCTGGTCCTAATGAGGCAACTTCTCAGCCTTTGCAGGTTTCATGTGATGATGCAGATCATTCCATTTCTGATGCAGATTTACATGATGCACTTCTTGATGAGAGAGTTGATATTGAGCAGGCAAAAAGTATGCCAAAATGGTTGGTGCAGACTTTGCGTGATAGCAAATTAGATGTAGCTCTATCATATCGTACTCGATCACGTTCTTGTAGTGCCTCTTTTGCATCAGATTGCTATGCTATGGGTGCATCTAGTCTCTGAGATGAGAATGAGCCTGTTTCGTTTGATGAAGCACAAAATTCAAAAAATTGGATGGTTGATATGCGATATGAATATGATGTTATAATAAATAATGGTACTTGGTCTTTATGTGACTTACCTCCTAGCAAGAAGGCCATTGGCACAAAGTGGGTATACAAGCTGAAGCATAAGCTTGATGGAACAGTTGATAGGTATAAGGCCAGGCTTGTTGCAAAGGGTTATGCGCAGGAAAGAGGCATTGATTTTGATGAGACCTTTGCACCTACATGTCGTGTGACTACTGTTCGTAGCATTTGTGCACTTGCAGCTTATGATGGTTGGAATGTACATCCGTTGGACATTAAAACATCATTTCTGAATGGTGACTTGCATGAAGAAGTGTATGTTTTTTAGCCCCATCGCTTTATGTAGAAAGGGCCTGAAAACTAAGTGTGGAGGTAAAAGAAGCCATTATATGATTTAATGCAAGCACCACGTGCTTGGTATGAAAAGATACATGCCTATCTGATTGCACATGGTTTTGAGAATAGTCCAACTGAAAGCACCTTATATGTTAAGCGTGCTAATGATGTGCTTTTGATCATTGTGGTATATGTTGATGACATGCTACTCATTGGTCCTCATGACATGCATATTGCTAATTTTAAGGCTAATTTGCATGCCTCATTTGAGATGTTTGATTTGGGGCATTTGCATCACTATTTGGGCATTTAGCTTATGCAAGTTGATGGTGGAATGGCTTTGTGTCAAACGAAATATATTGACACATTATTGCAGCGTTTTGGCCTTGAAGACTATAAGCCTATTGCCCCTCCTATGGAGATAGGTTTATGATTGAGTCTTCATGATGCTAGAGATGCTTTTGATGTTGTTCTCTATCAATAGGCTATTGGATGCCTGATTTACTTATGCATTACTCGGCCAGATATTCGATTTGTTGTCTCGGCAGATGAGTAGGTTTATGCATTGCCCAGGAGTCAAGCATTGGCAGGTGGTTAAGCGCATCTTTCGCTACTTGAGTGGTACCCGGCTACTTAGATTGTTTTACCCGAAGGGGGGATCACTATCGCTAGATTTGCATGCTTTTTCTGATGGTGATTGGGATAGTTGCTATGAAACTTGTGTGTCCAATAGTGGTTTTTGCTTCATGCTTGGTAGCTCATGCATATCTTGGTTGAGCAAGAAGCAGCCTACTAATGGCCACTTCCAGTTGTGAGGTTGAGTATAGGGAAGCTTTCACAGTGACTGTTGAGTGTGTGTGGCTCAGATGCCTTATGGTTGATTTGGGTGTTGGTTAGTCTTCTGCCACCACCATCTTCACTGACAGTCATAGCGCATTGGCAGTTGCGAGGAACCCTGTGTTCCATGCTCGCATTAAGCACATTGAGGTGCATTATCATTATGTCAGGGAGAGGTTCTTTGTTGGGGAGATCATCTTGGCATATGTGCCCACGTAGGAGAACATTGCAGAGCTTTTCACGAAGGCTCTACCTAAGGAGAAGTTTGAAGCTTTCTGCAAAGCTTTAGGCTTACTTCCTTTTGTGGAGTGATTTCCACATAGCTTGCCACTTCCTTATACATGAGTGCCAGCTCCTTGTTCACCGCATCACTCCTAGGGGGGATTTGTTGGTATATTTAGGTAGTGATGTGTGTGAACACTTTAGGACCATCGAGGCACTTTTTTCCCTCTTTAGGAGGTTTGTTTCCCCCAGCTTGTATATACGCCTTTTGCCATAGCAGGCTACTATTTTTTTGTACATTCTAGTGGTAATACATTCAGTATTGTGTGTTGTGCTCCAAGCTTCTTCTTCTTCCTTGTGTTGTTCGCATGCTTTCGCAGACGTCTAACTCCAACAATGCATAGAGTTGCATATGTTTACACACAAACACCTACACACACATACACACTTATGTTTGCACATATGATGACACACATACATTAATCTAATTATGAATGTACATATGTATTTGATTATGCATCTACACATATTTGAGATTAGATAAAAAGAACGAGAAAAAAGAAAGAGAGAGAGGTACATGAATACACACACATGTATATAGATAGTTAAATATATGAATCACTTATACACACTTTTATGGGGAGAGAGAGATGCATATGAACGTTTTCTTCATGCATACAAGCATTCAAATATGCATCCATGTATACACATGTGCATTGAATCTACATACATACATAAATAGATATGTATCTAAATGCATATTTATGTATATACATAGAATAACATGCATGTGAATTTATATATATAGGAATCATATAAAAACATGTATATGTAGATGCATAAGGATGATAAATTATGCATTTGTATGCAATTATGCATATACATTCATGTATGCACTTAGGTGCATGGGTAGTTATCTACATGTTTTATTTGGAGCATAAGTTCCTGCTCTAAGCTCCAATTAGAGCATTTCTGATTGTTATAGAATCAACATGTCATATCATGGGTGTTGCATGATAACACCTCTCAGAGGAGGTGGGATGCTTTGCCACATGGCATCGTGTAGATTCATTCCCTTAGTAGGAAGGTAGGAGAAGAGGGGAGAGTAGAATCTCTCAAAGAGATCTTATGAAAGGATTACTAGGGCTCGACGGCAGGGCAGATTGACTTCATCGTCTCTGTGTGTGCTTTGGTGGAAGATCCACGATCATTTGATGTCAAATTGGGTGCGCGATAGCAAAAGCTTGATCTCGATTTGATACAACATTTCAAGATCTTTTCAACGAGTAACTGGAAGTCTTTTAGAATTCCTTTGAGAGCATTTAATGTGCTAATTTTCTCCAAAGAGTGAGGTGTTATCCATATACCTAGGTTTACTATTTTAGCCATAACTTCTTCGTATGACATCTAAATCAAGAGATTTAACTTGGGCTAAATTTCACACATCAAAAGCTATCTTTTGAGTGGTTGCACACCATATCTTAATGCCTACAACCTATCTTTGCATAAGATTAATTGTCTATTGACTAGCGAGGGGTGCTTTTGAAATCAAATTCATGATCAATTTTGATGTTTATCACTTTTTAATCATATTTAGCATCAATTAGGAATCAAATGCATTCATTATTGTATCTTTTCACACATAATTTGATTTACTTATGTTCTTTAATAAAAGCATGCACAACTTTTCTCTTGTGTTTTTAAACTTTGTTTTGCAGGTATCAAAACAAGAAGAAATTAATTTCAACAAAACAAAAATTTTACCATCATGAGGGCATGTAGTGCCCAACAAAATGTTTTGCATATGTTTATTGCTTGCAGGTCATGGAGCAAAGAGAGAGTGGATCGTCTGCCAATAGGCTTATGCCTTTTGATGGTTATGTATTTTTGTTTCATTTCCATGTTATTGGGGAAATCTTGCTCAGTTTTTGT
Organism: Ceratopteris richardii; assembly: GCA_020310875.1. Classification (NCBI taxonomy): domain Eukaryota; kingdom Viridiplantae; phylum Streptophyta; class Polypodiopsida; order Polypodiales; family Pteridaceae; genus Ceratopteris; species Ceratopteris richardii. Next base: position 182,075,814 of record CM035411.1, read on the forward strand.
AACCTCATGGTATTATATGCCATGAAAACACTAGAGATATATAGTCTTTGAGGGAGGAAGTCTTATGTGTCTTTTTAAATTAATAGCAAAAATAAATGCTTTGAATTAATTTCAGTACATGAGAAGATGCATGAGTGCATGCATACTCAGACCTTGCTTGGAGAATGTCTTTGCTTATCTTCTCAGATAAAATGGGACAAAGGTAAGTGACCTTTGTAATTGATGTTTATGTCTAAGAGAAGATTGGAGGATAGATTCCTCAAGGACAACCAAGATTTTTTCTTCCGGTGATATATAAGGAGTCATGGAGATCAATTGAGTAGCAAAAACCATGAAAATACATGTCAAGGATGTTTTTTAATGCATCACAATTGTAAGTAGTTAGTAGCTCATGAGCATATGAATCGATCTTCATGGGAGTCTATGTACTTGATATACAATTTTATTCCTAGTCAACACAAGCTATTGTTATGGTTATGATCATCCATTCAAGTATTAAATGCTTGTATGTGATTTTTTATGATAAGGTTTAATGAATGTGCAAGAAGCATAATGAATAAGTTTTTTTTTCTTTATGAATAAAAGGACCTCCATAGATATTCACTTTCACTAAAAAGTGCATGTCATGTAAAGATTCAAGAAGCGATTTCTACGAGGTGATTTGCATTGTTAATTGGTTTCCACTTATCTATATGATCACTATATGCATGGATATTTCTTGAGGTCACAATTCATCCAAAACAATGGAAGAACATGTTTAATCATAAGGATTAACATGTCTTGCCATTTTTAGGTTAAAAAAATAATTAAGGAAACAATTAGAGAGGTAGTATCCTCAAAGAGATTTGGATGCTTCTCTTTGAGGGAATGCCCAAATTCATTGAAATTTGGAGATGAAGTAGCTTAGAGGCTTTAGCTTAAGCCACTCAATTTTCAAGTAATTTGGATACTTTTACAAAGGTCAAATTACCTCTATATTAGAAGTGTTTCTAATAGTGATAGAGGCCATGAACAAGTAATAGAGGCCTGTTAGCTTTTGTAAGGAATTGAACTCACAACCTCTTGGTTACCTCGGTGTCTTGAGCCCTTGTTCTCAACCTTCCTATTTTGAACTTTGTTCTCACCCATGTTCAGCATCTTCAACACTCAAGTAAATGCCACCCAAGGTTTCCCAAGGACTTCATACTTCCAAGCTACCTTAGTAGATTTGGAAAGTTCGTTCCGAGAGCTTTCAAACGGTATATTATATGCCTCAATCCGACCTACGGATTGAGAGATACACTTGATTCTTTTTTGGGTCCAATTCTCAAAGCGCCGCCTCTACAATTCCTACCCTTTCACATGATAGAGTGCCCAAGCAGGTTTTTTAGAGGTCATCGGATCATTCCACCTTGCCCAAGCCTACTTCCTAAGCTCTGATACCAATGTAAGGAATTGAACTCACAACCTCTTGGTTAGGAATGTGATGGGCTAACCACTTGCCCCAAAAGCCTGTTGGGTGTGTGTAGAAGTGTGAGAGACACACAAGAAGCACACACAAGGAGCACAAATGAAGCAAGACACACGGAGAAGATGATGGCAGGAATAGCTCTCTCTATTGACGATGAGCTGAACTAAAGTAAGAGCAAATAATATCCCTAAGTACAAAGTACCACCACATATGAGAGTATCAAGTATGTGGTAACATGGGGAAAAAACCTCTAGCCAGCACTAGAGTAAAAAATGCCCATGTATAGGGAAAAGGTTCACATCAAAGCTACCCGAGGAACACATAAGTGTAATAAACCCCCCTGGAGTGAATGATGTGAACACATATAGGGAGTGACAGATCAGCCCCCACAAGGTAATAAGCCTAAAGCTTTGCGAAAAGCTCAAACTTTTCCCATAGAAGAGCTTTGGTGAATATTTCTGCCACATTATCTTGTGTAGGCACATATACCAAATCAATATCTCCTGCATGAAGGCGCTCTCTCACATAGTGATAATGGACCTCAATATGTTTGGTCCGTGCATGAAACACTGGGTTTCGTGCAACAGACAAAGCACTCTGACTATCAGTGAGAATATGCGTAGCAGCATCAATCTCCATGCAAAGATCCATCAATAGGTGTCTCAGCCATATACACTCCACTATAGCTGTAAAAACTGCCCTGTACTCAACTTCACAACTCGATGTCGCCACTGTAGGTTGCTTCTTACTCAACCAAGATATGCATGAGTCTCCAAGGAAAAAGCAATTACCACTAGTGGACACGCGAGTATCATAACAACCAGCCCAATCACTATCTGTAAAAGCATGCAAGCATGGCTGAATATCTCTGCCATAAAAGAGACCTAAGTTCAAAGTGCCTCGGAGATATCTAAACACACGTTTCACCACTTGCCAATGCTTAGTGTCAGGGCTATGCATGAATCGACTCAACTGGGAAACTGCATACTGTATATCCGGCCTTGTGTTGCATGCATATATAAGACATCCCACATCTTGCTCATAAAGAGAAGTGTCAAATGTATAACTGGAATCCTCAATTGAGAACCTGAATCCTGTCTCAACTGGTGTGGAAACTGGCTTACAATCCTCAAAGTCAAAACGCTGAAGTAGTTTTTCAACATACTTTGCTTGATGCATAACAATTCCCCCCTCAACGGATACAAACTGGATGCCAAGATAGTAGCTCAAAAGACCAAGATAAGTGACATCAAAAGTATGATGCAAATTAGCCATAAGAATGTCAAGTTTTGCATCACATGACCCAGTCAAGAGTATGTCATCAACATAAAGAACAAGCACTATAAGATCAACACCATTTTTGTGTACATAGAGTGTGCTTTCAATCGGACTACATGTGAAGCCAAGAGCAACCAAGTGCTTATGTATTTTCTCATACCATGCACATTGAGCTTGCTTGAGACCATGCAAGGCTTTATGCAAGCGACAAACCATACACTCTTGCCCTTTCATAGCAAATCCAGGAGGTTGCTTCACATAAACCTCTTCTTGCAAATCACCATTCAAGAAGGCTGTTTTTATGTCCAACTGATGCACTTTCCAACCTCGATGGGTAGCCAATGCAACCACGGTAAGAATGGTAGTCATGCGTGAAGTAGGTGCAAAAGTTTCCTCATAGTCAATGCCATAATGTTGCGCATATCCTTTGGCAACCAATCTAACTTTGTAGCGATCAATGCTACCATCAAATTTTTTTCTTAATCTTGTAAACCCACTTTGTACCAATGGCATTTTTTCCTTTTGGCAATTCACATAACTCCCAAGTACCATTCCTATGTATGGAATCCATTTCTGATTGCATAGCACTCATCCATTGTGGATCTTCACATGCATCTTCAAAAGAAAGTGGCTCTTCATTACATGCTGTAGCAATAAGAGAATAATCCACAAAATTACTTGATGCATGGTGAGAGCTTGATCTTGTTCTACCAAGTAAAGGTGCACTCAATTTGCTGTCCTGCAAAGTTTGTTTCAGCCACTTTGGCATAGATTGTGCACTCTTGATAGACATGCGTTCATTATGTAATACATCTTCAACATGTACATCATGCATGGGCTGAATTTCATGCTCATTTTCAGCCATATTTTGACGCAAATGTTCAGCCATATGTGGCTGGAAATTTCCAGCAGTTTTGATAATTTTTGGCTGAAAATGTTCAGCCATGTTTGGCTGGAAATTCTCTACATTTTCAGCCCTATTTGGCTGGAATTTTTCAGCCCTTTGAGCCTCAGTTGGTTGCTCACCATTTTGGAACAAAGGCATGAGTGTATCGAACACATCTTGTGAGCTAACCGTTGGCTGTTTTTTGCATTCAAGTAGAGGGAAAACTGAATTTTCAACAAATACCACATCTCGACTCACAATAATTGTGTTCGTCAATGGATGATACAAACGATATCCCTTACTTTTAGCACTATAACCAACAAATATACATTTCTTTGCCTTGTCATCAAGTTTGTGATGTTGTTGTGATGGCACAAGAGTATATGTCAAACAACCAAACACACGCATATGACCAACCATAGGCTTATGAACATTCCAAGCCTCCTAAGGAGTGATGACTCTCAATGCTTTTGTAGGGCAGCGATTCAACACATAGTTTGCATACATGACCGCTTCCATCCAAAACTTATCAGGAAAATGCTTTGCTTTAACCATACATTGTGCCATTTCAAGTAGAGTCCTATTTTTACGCTCGGCAACACCATTTTGCTGAGGTGTATATGGCATCGTACATTGGTGTGAAATACCTCGTTCATGAAGAAAAGCATTAAACTCATGTGACATGTATTCGCCACCACGATCCATGCGTAGAGTCAAAAGCTTTTGTGAAGAAAAATTTTCAGCCATAGCTAAAAATGCTTTGAAGCAAGAAAATACCTCATTCTTTTCTTTCATAGGATACACCCATGTATGGCGAGTAGCATCATCAATGAAGATAACAAAATATACATGCTTCCCAAAAGATGGAGTCTTGATGGGACCACACACATCACTATGAACAAGCTGCAATTTTCTTATAGTGTTTGTGTGACCATCTTTTGGAAAAGAATCATGATGCATTTTTCCAAGAATGCAACCTTCACATGCATGCTTTTCAATGGACTCAAGTGTAGGCAATCCAATAACCATGTCCTTCTTTTGCAAATAGAGCAAACTATTGAAGTTCAAGTGACCAAAACGAGCGTGCTAAAGCTCCATTTCAGCCATGGAAGAATTATGAGCAACTAAGGCATTCGAGGCAGCCCTCTTGTATGTGTCTATGCGATACAAACCATTACATAATGTACCGGACATCACGATAACATCGCCATTGCTGAAATCATGAACCATACACTTATCATCAACAAAGTGTACATGAAGTCCAACTTTGGCAATCAACGGAACTGAAATTAAGTTCTTCTTTATACCGGGCACATACAATGCATTTTTCAAGAGAGTCACACCTCCATTTGCAACCGTAAGCTCAATTTCTCCTACTCCAATGATAGGATAAGAGGCATTGTTTGCACACACCACATGTCCTCCTTTAGATGCATCTTTCAAAGAGGCAAAAAATCTTTTGCATGATGTTATGTGCTTTGAAGCACCACTATCAAAGAACCAATCCAAATCAATGTCACTCACAACCATACATTTAGAATGTAAAGAAGCATCATAATGACATGTAACAACACATGCCCAAAAATCTTGAGCCATGTTAGCTTCATCATTCTTTGCATTTGCTGAATTTTCAGCAATAGACATGCCGGATTCCTTCTTCTTTTCATTGCGTTTAGCAAGCTTTGTACACTCATCAATAATATGACCAGCCTTCTGGCAATATTTGCATCTCTTCTTCTTTTGCAAATCACCATCATTAGAGGAATGAGTGGAAGAGGAAGCTTGAGGCTTTGGTTTTGATGAACCCAAAGCCGAACCATACTTGCTTTTCCCCTTTTGTGAGATAGCAAGTGCTTGCATTCCCTCAATCAAATCACTCCTATTCACTCTAGATTGCTCTTCTTGCAAAAGAAGAGACACAAACTCATCAAATGCATACATATTAGGATTTCCTTTTGCAGCCAAATGGAGTGTAGTAGCAAATCTTTGAAAAGATTCTGGTAATCCTTTCAACAATGTAGAAATGAGTGATGCATCCGGAATGATCTCATCTATGTTTGCCAATTTCTCTTTCAAGTCCTTGATGCGTGTCACATACACATCCACCGGCTCATTTTCAGCCATACATACATCTTCAAGTTGCTTCCTCAAGTATGCAACACGTGCTTCATTACGCATGGCATACAAAGAAGCAAGAGTGTCCCATGCCTGTCGTGATGTAGAAGATGACCGAATGTGTGGAACTATGTGATGCTTCACTGAAAGCGGTAATCAAAGCATGAGCTTGAGCATCTTTTCCATCCCATCTAAGCTGCTCCTGTTTAGACGTAGAAGGAGAAACCACTATACTTGAAGAAGAAGCTCCATCTGTGGCAGTAGACTGTGAAGTAGAAGCACCTGTCGGTCTTCGATCTACATCTGCCACTATGTTCCAAAGTTGTTTTGCAACAAGAACATGCTTCATCATGTAAGACCACATCGGATAGTTGGTCCCATCAAGCTTATCTTCAGCTTGAAGCATGCCAAACAAGTCATTGCTGCCCACCATTTTACTAAGAAACAAGAATGTGACAAAATCTTCACTTTGACGAAAGCTAAAATGAGTGCTGAAACTTTAGCTCACAAACCGTCACTCTGATGGTGATTCTGATTGCACGAATGGCTTCAAAATGGGGGTAAACCTCAGCGCACCAGCGCACCTGGTGGAAATGTTTCTTGGCTGTTGAAATTCACAGTTCTATGCTCCGAAGTCGATTTTCACTATTAGAAGTGCGCACATGCCGCGACGCGAAAAACCGAAACTTGAGAAGGAGCTGAACCTGCTCTGATATCACTGTTGGGTGTGTGTAGACTGTGAGAGGCACAAAGAAGCACACACAAGGAGCACAAATGAAGCAAGACACACGGAGAAGATGATGGCTGGAATAGCTCTCTCTATTGACGATGAACTGAACTAAAGTAAGAGTTGAATAATATCCCTAAGTACAAAGTATCACCACATATGAGAGTATCAAGTATGTGGTAACATGGGGAAAAAACCTCTAGCCAACACTAGAGTAAAAAATGCCCATGTATAGGGAAAAGGTTCACATCAAAGCTACCCGAGGAACACATAAGTGTAACAAAGCCATGGTTGAGGATTACTTCCTAATCCTCTCTCTTAGGGTGTAGTTCAACCATCTCCTATCTGTCAAGGGTGTGGGTCAATCATCTTCAACCTATCACTTTATTACAGCTTCATTGGTACCTCCCAATTGGATTATTTTTGCTGCATAGTTGCACTTTGTTCAAAATAATTTTCATTGATTTTAAAGATCATTTGATAGGCCAAATGATCTTTGCACATGAAAGTGTAGCCTTTGGAATTTATGCAATGACTAGAGACCATGTCACCTAGAGGTGATTGGTTCTCATAGATTATTTACTGAATTCAGATCCTTTTTCTTTCTAACCTTAGCTAAACACCTCAAGATAGTGCTTACAAAATATCAAGATGATATATCACTCACTTTGAGAGATATGAATAAAAGAATGAAACTTTGCCTCTACAAAATTTTAAAATACTACAGGTATAGAGGCTTAGTATTGTGGTCATTATTAAATACTCAAATTTCCAAATACTTTTAAATTTATCCATATTTAGCTATATTTAGTTCAAATTTGGAAGAAATTAGAGATCAATTGATAGGTTAAATGACCTAATCTTCTCAAAACAATCTCTGGCAAGGATTTGCTAAAGATCACTACATGTGTATAATGAAAATATGGTTGTTTCATATTAGAAGCTCCAATTGCAATAAATTTTCTTGGACAAGGTACTCCTATATAGATCCTAGAGTATATTTGAAATTCAAAGATTTCATAATTTATCTTCATAGGTAGAAGTGTTGGAGTTAGGCGTCTGCAGAAGCACGCGAATAGCACAAGGAAGAAGAAGAAGCTTGGATCACAACGCACAATACTGAATGTATTACCACTAGAATGTACAAAGATAAGTAGCCCATTAGGGCAATAGGTGTATATACAAGCCGGGGGAAAAAAGCCTCCTAAAGAGGGAGAAAAATGCCCCGACAGTCCTAGAGTGTTCACACAATCCACTACCTAAATATATCAACAAATCCACCCTAGGAGTGATGCAGTGAACAAGGAGCTGTCACTCATGTATAAGGAAGTGCCAAGCTATGTGGAATCAATCCACAAAATGAAGTAAGCCCAAAACTTTAAGGAAAGCTTCAAACTTCTCTCTAGGCAGAGCCTTCGTGAAAAGGTCTACAATGTTCTCCTACATGGGCACATATGCCAAGCTGATCTCCTCAGAAGAGAACCTCTCCTTGACATAATGATAATGCACCTCAATGTGCTTAGTGTGAGCATGGAACACAGGGTTCCTCGCAACTGCCAATGCGCTCTGATTGTCAGTGAAGATGGTGGTGGTAGAAGACTGACCAACACCCAAATCAGCCATAAGGCGTCTGAGCCACACACACTCAACAATCGATGTGAAAGTTTCCATATACTCAGCCTCACAACTCGAAGTGGCCACAATAGGCTGCTTCTTGCTCAACCAAGATATATGTGAGCTACCAAGCATGAAGCGAAAACCACTGGTGGACACACGAGTGTCATAGCAACTAGCCCAATCACTGTCAGAAAAATCATGCAAATCCGGCGATAGTGATCCCCCTTGGGATAAAGCGAAAGATGTGCTTAACCGCCTGCTAATGCTTGACCATTGGGCAATGCATAAACCTGGTCATCTGTGAGACAACAAACTGAATATCTGGTTGAGTAATGCATAAGTAAATCAAGCATCCAATAGCCTCCTAAGAGAACAACATCAAATGCATCTCCAGCATCATGAAGACTCAATCATAAACAAATAGGCTTACAGTCTTCAAGGCCAAAACGTTGCAATAATGTGTCAATATATTTCGTTTGACACAAAGCCATTCCACCATTAGCTTGCATAAAGTAAATGTCCAAATAGTGTTGCAAATGCCCCAAATTAGACATCTCAAATGAAGCATGTAAATCAGACTTAAAATTAGCAATATGCATGTCATGAGGACCAGTAAGAAGCATGTCATCAACATATACCACAATGATCAGAAGCACATCATTAGCACGCTTAACATATAATTTGCTTTTAGTTGAACTGTTCTCAAAATCATGTGCAATCAGATATGCATGTATCTTTTCATACCAAGCACGTGGTGCTTGCTTTAAACCATATAATGCCTTCTTTAACCTACACATCTGGTTTTCATGCCCTTTCTGCACAAAGCCACAGAGCTGAAAAACATACACTTTTTCATGCAAGTCAGCATTCAGAAATGCTATTTTAATGTCCAACTAATGTATATTCCAATCATGATGAGCTGCAAGTGCACAGATGCTACGAATTGTAGTCATTCGGCAAGTAGGAGCAAAGGTTTCATCAAAATCAATGCCTCTTTCCTATGCATAACCCTTTGCAACAAGTCTACCCTTATACCTGTCATTTGTTCGATCAGGTTTATGCTTCAGCTTGTATACCCACTTTGTGCCAATGGACTTCTTGCCAAGAGGCAAGTCACATAAAGACCAGGTACCATTCTTCATTATAGCATCATATTCATATTGCATAGCAGCCATCCAATTTTTTGAATTTTGAGCTTCTTCAAATGAAACAGGCTCATTCTCATCACAAAGACTAGACGCAACCATAGCATAGCAACCTGATGCAAAAGAGGCACTACGAGATCCTGATCGAGTACGATATGATAGAGGTGCATCTAATTTGTTGTCACGCAAAGTCTGCAACAACCATTTTGGGATAGTTTTTGCCTGCTGAATATCAGCTCTCTCATCAAGAAGTGCATCATGTAAATCTACATCAAAGATGGAATGATTTGCATCATCACATGAAACCTGCAAAGGTTGAGAAGTTGCCTCATTAGGACCAGCACTAGATTGTCCACTTGTAAAGAAAGGTATCAAAGTATCATACATGTCTTTGGAGATAACAGATGTCTCCTTTGTACATGAAAGTAAGGGCTGAATAGCATCTTCCACAAAAACAACATCACGGCTAACCAGAATGCGTTTAGTCTGTGGATGATATAGATGATAGCCTTTGCTTTCAAAACTGTAACCAACAAAAATACATTTTACTGCTTTATCATCCAATTTTCTACGATGTTGTTCAGGCACTAATGCATATTCCAAACAACCAAAAACATGAAGATGAGCAACAAATGGCTTGTGACCATGCCAAGCCTCATGTGGAGTGATAGATTGGAGTGCTTTAGTGGGACACGTGTTAAGTACATATGGTACATACATGATAGCCTCAAGCCAGAAACTATGTGGTAAAGTCTGACTTTTGACCATACACCTTGCCATCTCCATGAGTGGCATGTTCTTCCATTCACCAACCGCATTTTTTTGAGGTGTATATGGCACTCTACACTGATGTTTTATCCCATGTTCAACCAAAAATACATTAAAGTCAGAAGACATATATTCCCCCCCTCGATCAAAACGGAGGGTGCCCATTTTACATGCTGACAGATTTTCAGCCAAAACTAGAAAATGTTTGAAGCACATAAACACTTCGAACTTTTCCTTCAATGGATATACCCATGCATGCCTGGAAAAATCATCGGTGAAAGTCACGAAGTAAAGATAGTTCCCAAAAGAAGGTGTCTGCATAGGACCACAAACATCACTATGTACAAGCTGCAATTTCTGAGTAGCCCAAACTGAACCATCTTTTGGAAAGGAGGAATGTTGCATTTTGCCCAAAATACAGCCTTCACAAACATGTTTGGTCACCCCACTATCAAAGTACCAAACATCTGAGTCTACTGCAGACATGCACTGCTCATGAGAAGATAGGTCAAAACTGCAAACAGTAGTAAACACCCATTCTTCATCTTGCACAAGATTTGTAGACTCTGTTTTCAATGTAGAGGCCTCTACAACAACCATTCTGGCCTCTTTCTTCTTTGCCTCTTTAGCAACTAGTTTTGGACAGCTCTTAATGACATGATCATTTGCTTTATAGTATCTGCAAAACAATTTCTGCTTTTTTGATTCCTTCTCATCTTTGTCTTCCTTCTTTGAATGTGTAGCATTTGCAGATTTCTGCTTACTAGTAGAAGAGCTCCATTTTCATTTGCCCTTGTGACCAGCTAGGAAAGCTTGATCTGCAACACGCGTAATCGACCTGTTCTGCCTAGACTGATCTTCCTACAACAAAATAGAGACTAACTCAAATGAAAAGTCATTTGGATTTCCTTTCATCATCAAAGGAAGAGTAGAAGCAAAACTCTTATATGAGTCAAGAAGACCATTTAGAACATTCTGCACAAGTGAGCTATCTGGTATAACTTCATCAGCAGAAATCAACTGTTCTTTCAAATCCCTGATCTTTGTGAGAAAATTGTCCATAGAAAAACCTTCATTCATGTGCTCACTCTCCAATTATTTTCGGACGTAAGCAACATGAGCCTCATTCCTAGCCTGGTACAATGTGGTAAGTGTATCCCAAGCATCCTTGGTTGTTCTACAAGAGCTAATGTGAGGAATAATGGCATGTTTGATGGACAAAGCTATCAATGCATGTGCCTGAGCATCTCTGCCATCCCAACAAATTTGCTCTACAGTAGGTGCAACAAAAATAGCAGCACGAACAGGAATCTATAGAATATCATCATCTTCGATACCATCTCCATCAGCTCTACCACCTGTATTCGCAGTACCTCTATACGTAGGTGCAACAGGACATCTTTCAACACCCTACACAATATTCCATAGTCTTTTTGCGACCAATACATGACACATCATATAAGCCGAGAATGGGTAATTCGTACCATCCAAATTATCCTCAATAGCCAACATATGAAATACATCACTGCTTTTTAGGCATGGTCACTGATTGAAATACCTTGATGCAAAAAAATTATTGTATCCGAAAAAGTTGAACAGAACTACCCAAACGAGTTCTACCAGACATATAGCAGACTTTGAGATGCTTATACTGGCGAACCAAAACTAGTATATATCTTTGGCACAAAAAGACGAAATAGGCTACACAAGCACTCCGATAGTGCATTCGAATGCTAAAACGAGCTCACATCGCGATTTCAACATGATAGAACAAAGCTATTTTGATATATGAAACACCCTAAGTATGCTTACGAAATTTCGTGCGATTTTGAGACTACAACTGGAGAGGTGTAGACAATGCCCTAGATGAAGCGGCGACCTGCTCTGATACCAATTGTTGGAGTTAGACATCTGCGGAAGCATGTGAATAGCACAATGAAGAAGAAGAATCTTGAAGCACAACACACAATACTGAATGTATTACCACTAGAATGTACAAAGATAAGTAGCCCGTTAGGGCAATAGGCATAGGTACAAGCTGGGGAAAAAAGACCTCCTAAAGAGGGAAAAAAGTGTCCCGACAGTCCTAGAGTGTTCACACACATCACTACCTAAATATATCAACAAGAAGATATTCTAAAAGTACAAGTGCATTGTTGCTAGGCTCACCTAAGTACTAGTGTAGCAGAGATAAAATGATACATTTCAATGAGTATTTACTTGGATTTCAAGTTGAAATTTTATTAAACCAATCTAGATAAGTTGATCTAGATTTTGGCAGAAGGAAAATGAGATTTGGAATTAATTTCATTAGTATAGGGGCTTCAAGAACATGAGCTTGTACATTTTTAGAGTTGGTCATCGAGTGTTTGACCCTTCCAAAGAAATAGTAATAAAAATCTAAGTTTTTTGAGCTTAATGAAAGTTTCAAGAAAGCTATAGAAGGTTACAGAATTAAGCTATAGTTGGAATAAAGTCAAAAGCTACACAAGAATTAGTGAAGACTGGAAGTGGGCAGCCGGTATCAGACAAAACGACTCTATCTGGTTTCCGATCCATGGCATCCGGAGCGTGGAACCTTGGAACATTCAAAATGCCAAGAAATTATGGAACAAAGGCTTCAAAAAATGGAAACATCTCTGGAAATAGGACACCAACCGCTGGATCAACTTCAAGGATATTGACCCTCGCGTCAACATTTCGTACGAAGAATGAAACACTTTGCAAAGCAGATGTCTCGCCTGGGATCAACACAAAACTCGCCTTCTCATGGGACACGACACATCAAGCTCGCTTGGTCTCAAATGGCACAATGGGAATAGCCTATCAAAAATCCCGAACATCAAAGAAACGATTGACTATCAGGTTAACCTCAACAAGAAGTGGTGCCTGTCATGGACGTGGCTTCGGTGGGACATGAAGTTCATGGCTATCTGGCACCCCCTCATAGAAATCAAAAAGTATGTCCTCTTATGGCAAATTCTTCATCATGGAATCTGGAACAACCTTAAGGCTAGCAAACTTTGTGGGATTTCTCCTTGATGCAAACGCTGTTACCGGTCTATCGAAGATGTCCCACACATCTTCTTTACCTGCCCCAACTCCAACAGACTCTGGCAGACGGTTGGAATGAAAATTAGACTTCAGAAACATCTCAGTTGGCAGCAAGCCCTGCTGGGAGAAGCGATCGGCTGCTCCGCGACCCTCTGGAACGCCGTCAGAGGGGAGGTCCTATGGAAAATCTGGCGGGAAAGATGTGCTCTCAACTTCGGTGACTCCCCCAAGGAGTGGTCAATTGAGAAATCATTATTCCTCCTTGGCAAAAGGATTGTTAACTGCAAGAAATCCCTCCCCTTCAGGCATCATCAAGTTCTCCTTTTGATCAATAACAAGCTTAAACCCAAGTGGGCCCCGCATGAGGGTGACGAGAGGGTGATTAACCTTCTTTGTAACGCCATCTAAGCTTTGTTAAAGCTTCCCCTGCTTTGTGGGATTTGGGGGGTCCCGTGGGCACTAGTCCCCTTCTCTTGTACTTTTCTTTCTTTATTTAATTCAAGTCCGGGAGAGTAGGCTAATGCCGAACTTCCTTTATATTAAAAAAAAAAAGGTTACAGAATTTCATAAGTTTTTCATGAGTAAGAGTTAGTTGACTTTAAGTTTTAATCTCCTACTATAGAAAATTATTTATGCAGGAAAGTTTCTTGAAAGAAAAAGATTTTCCACAGGTTTTTATGATTTTTTTTTATATGGTGTGATCACCATGGGCTAGCCATGCCCTATATATTGAGTTATTGATGATTGGTTTATGGTGACCATCCTCAGTAGGACAAAGAAGGCTCTATCAAAATTTTCAAATTTATATATAATGCCATGGGAGCATGGAACATGAGAACTTTAGTAGTTGTTCTCATTCCATATTTTATGGATTGATATAAGTTGTATAAATTCCAATTTCTTGTGAGTTAATATTTGATGCAAGCCTCATGAGTGGATATTTTATGCAAGCCACATCCTTCACAACTCCAATTGAGCTGATTTACCACACCATTTCTCATTTCTCAACTCAAGATGAGTTGATGCTATAGATAGTTATGAGTGATGGAGTCAAAGAAATGACTCTGTCCTTTCCATAAAGGAAAGGAAACACTTTAGGAACACTTCATGATTTCATGTTTATTATTTATGGTTGTGAGTACTCATCTGTTTATTGTTATCATGCTTAGAGAAGTGTTCAACTTTAATCTCATACACACATCTGTGTGAGGTATAAAGTTTGGTGGTATGGGACATCAAAGTTTGTATTCTACCTAGGTGTAGGATAGATGGTATGTGAAAGAAGTCATTGATATTGTTTTTTTTTATTGTTTGGAGCTCATTCATATGATCCTCTTATTATTGGGCAATAGAGGGGCAGTTGACACAGCCACTTTATATGTGATCGAAAACAAGGCAATTCTATAGGCAAGTGGTCTAGAAGCGGAAAGGCAAGGTTTGCACATAATAATTATGAACCAACAATTGCATTAAGAAGAAATTCATAGAGTACGTACTAATTTATTTGATATTCCTAGGATTAGGCCATGTTTCATACATAGTGTGTGTGAGGTGAGGTAGATGCTTAGCCTAGTGGTCTATGAGTGTGCACACATCTACTTGCCATTTTTCAATGTATTTAGTGGACTCACATTATGGTCCTCATTATGCGTGGGAGTGCCAAACTATTATAGTAGTTTACTAGAGACATGTTGTTCCTAGTTTGGAATGATTCGATCATAGTGATAATCATATGTTTAGTAAGTTTTATTCACTTGGAACAGCTTGCATGTTATTATTGAGAAGGCAGTGGTAGTTCCACTAGTTGCTCTATTTTCTTAGCACATCTTCTCTTGGCATGAAAGACTCAGTTCTAGAGAGTGAATTGGAATTTGCTTTGTGTGGGAGATATTTTGATCCATAGTTTGGATCATTATATATCGGATATCATAGATTGAGATCATTGTCCATAGTTTGGATCGTTGACAGATGACATCTTCGATTTATTGTTTGGATCATGATAAGAATTTCTTGAGTTTCATTTCATTACAATGAGTAAATCAAGTAGATTTACTTGAGCTTAGAGATTAAGCACTATTTGGAAAAGTTTTCCATTTATTTTTAGTATTTTTCCATAGATATTGGGGCATAATCAGATTATTTTGGATGATATTAGTATTTTTCTTATTTATTGAACTAGTTTGTGGAAGATCCACAAATGAGTCATAGTTTTGGATGAGCATAGTATTTTCCTTACTCTAGTGGAGTAAGTGATTTTGCAAAATTATACCATATGACAAGTTGTTAGTGGGTATTTCAGGGAGACAAGGGCAAGCTTCTAAGGTCTCTACAAGTGATAAGCCATCACAAGTTAGTAGTCAAGGTCTAGGCATATGGAGTCTGAGGATATTCTGAGTACTTGTGCTGCACACATATGGACTCATTGGGCCTCAGAGGGATTCTGAGAGTATGCCCAAGGCAAGGACTACTATTTATTGGTGGAAATGCTAGATAGGAAGCACAGAGACTAGTTTTCTAGTTTTTGGGCATCTAGTATTTTAGACACCTAGCACACTCTACTCTTATTAGTTGGAATCACAAATTCTTATTCCCAAGTTTATAGCTCCTTCTATATCATGGATGACAATGAACTTTAGAAGGGGGAGACAATGTTATAGTCCAAAGATGTACATGCCATGAGGAATGAGAAGTTCCTTTCTCAGGGGATAGCCAATGCCAAAAGCCAAAGAGTTCATACGAGGTACCTACTCGTGATGGCCATATGAGTAGAGGGACCTTATAAGGAACTCTAGATGGTGAATAGAAGAGGGCTATAAATAGGCTAGGAGGTGAGTCTTAGGTATGTCATTCTCCACTTCTCATAATGTCTCTCGAATAGGGATGTGAAATTTTCAAGCTTTTGGGCATTCCTATGGGTTTCAATGTTTCCTTCAATCAAAGGTGGGATTGGGTAAAGGAAAAATTAAAAGGTAAAATTCTTAAAGGGTATAATTGTCAAAGCTCTCTTGTTTGGAGGACTTTTGTTCTCAGTCATTATCTTTTGCCTAGTCTCACTAATTTTTTGACATGTTGACTTCTTCCTAAAAAGCAAATGTCTCATGTTACTACTCTAGCTAGAAGATTCCTTTGGGGAGGTAATTCTCACTTTAACAAAATTTCCAAAGTTTCTTGGTCTACCTGTAGTCTTCCTAAAAATGAAGATGGGCTTGGAATTCTATGCCCTAGTAAAATGTCTCATAATATGGCTGCCAAGTTGATTTTCAAGTGCCTATCCTCCAATGATTTATGTACCTTCTTGATTAAAAGAAAAATGCATTTATCATGTGTTAAAAACTACAGATCTTGGATTAGCAATGGAATTTGTCATATACTAGTGTCTCCTCAATTATTTTCTCCTATTGGAATCTCTCTGACTTGCAAGTTCTAGCAAGCTTCCAAGAAAGTTAAGCAAGGATAGTACTAAAGTAGACTTTATAAACAATCTGAACTTTTAGCATCATCAAGCACAAAGGCCTTTTGAAACTTAAGATGGAGTGTTGCCATAATAAAACTCTGGGAATTGCAAAAATTGTTGGTGGCATGCTTCAGAAGCTCAAAATATATCGTGGAATTGTTTCCAAAATAATTGTCAAACTCAATAGCAGGTGGAGGGTTCAAAGGACAAGTGCTCAATGGAGATACACATTCAAATGTGTTTAGGCCTTTCCCACTTGCATCAAGCATTCCTTTTTGCAATGGCTCATCATTCATACTAGACTTTGAATTGGAAGCAAGGCTAAGATGATTAGAAGTATTCAATCCATTTCAGAGGCCTCTGTTGACGAATTTCAACTTTCCATTGTCTTAATAGATTTTGGACCATTACAAATGGAGAGACATGTTATTATCTTTGTATTTTAGGGAAAGGCTCCTCATGATTTTTTCCCTTGCCTAATAGTCCTTGTTGTAGTTGTCTCTTGTGTGGATGATTCTATTTGTCCTTTATGCTACAAAGTAGAATCTTGTGCCTTGCACTTTTTGTATAATCCTTCATTATTATATTTATCTTCCTTGATCTTTCATTAAAAAAAATGTATTTAGAGTGTCCATTCAAGTTTGAACAAATGCAAAGATCATAACTTTATAATGATACGGTGTGGATCACAACATCATAATTTCAATCTTTATTTTTTTCTTCTTTCAATTGAAATTTCACAAGATATCTATCTTGTACTTCAACTTAGAAAGATTGTCTTTCTTCTCGTTTGAGTTGAAATTTGAAAAGACATCCGTATTCTACTTGAACTTAGACATTTAAAAAAAACCTATAGTAGGAAAGGTCTTCACTTTCTTTTTTGAAGAGAACTCGATTTTAGACCTAGCTTGAAATTTGAAAGAAGAAAACGTGCATTTTTTAAGAATTTCTTTATCCCCACATTTAAGGGGTTATATCGAGCCAATTTGTAGATCTTGAACTTTGGACTTTCATTCGAGAAGCTCACTATTACCACTTAAACACATGCACTCTACAAAACCTAATCATATTAATTCTTAATAAGAAAAGAAAGAAATAACGATTGAGTTTTACATTATAAATTCTAAAAGCAATGTTGGGTTAGTTAGTTTCTTTCATTCCATAAGATATACAATGTTGGAGAGTTTTCAATGTCTTTTTGTGATTGACCATAGTATTTATAAATTGTAGAGTTGATGCTATATCGTCATTTATCTTAATAGGGAAAATCTCAACAATGAAAAACATCACGAGTTTTATATAAAAGACGTTAAGGAGCAAGTGAAATCAAGAAGTGTCGATCTCTAATAAGCTATCCTTTTCCTTCAGTTTGAAGGTTATCTCATGTCAACACTAGTATTTTGTGTTTTTAATTTCAATTTTGAAGGATTCTAAAAATTATGGCCATAATCTATGAGTAAAACACCAATAATATCAATAAGACCATAAAAAAAACTACAAAACCCAATCTCTAATTTTTCTTTTTTCTTAAGGGCTTAACTTTTATTGGGGAAAATAAGACAAAACTTGAATATTCAAAGCCTATCATTACTACATGTAAAAAGAAATAAGTTGATGTTGTTTAACGAGAGTATTGGGAATCAAACTCACAACCTCCCAACTAGGGGTATGATGGGCTAACCACTTACCCCAAAAGTCATGGTTGATGATTACTTCCTAATCCTTTCTCTTAAGGTGTCGTTAATCCACCTTCTACTAGGATTATGTAACATTATTTCCTCCTTAGATTGAGCATAGTCCTCAATGCTCACTTGTTGAGATATCAAGCTCAACATGTGATGATCCAGGATGACACGTATCATTTTTTCATTTCTCTGACATGTATAGTGGTCAAGCTGGTATATGTCAGGGATACTTCATTGAGATGTACTAGATTTATCTATCGAGAGTGATGGCACATTTGTTTCTTGCTAGCTCACTCATTCGTGGACATTAAATTTTTCCTTATGTATTGATCTTTATATATTGCACTTGCTGTATTCTTGTTTCTAGGTCATTCTTGTACATTCCTTTTATGCAATAGAAGAAGAAGAAGAAGAAGAAGAAGATCATTCTTCCTTGACTCAATCTGTGTGTGTGAGCTCTCTTCCATATCTCCTTCCTCATGACATGGTATCAGAGTCAGTGTGGTTGTAGAGAGCTCGTGGAGAAGACCGATGGTGAAGAGTATGCGAGAAGGCGTGGAGAAAGGGCAATTCACAAACGACCTTAGATTGCTATGAAAATTTGCTTGAAGGTAGAAGTCCTCAATGTATTTTCAAGTATTATCCCTTTATGGTCATTTGTTTTTTTTAGAATAAAGTTTTGGAGCCATCTCGACCTCCGTTTTGAGCTCGCAAGGTGGGGCTCACAAAAAAACCAAGCCAGTTTGCAAAACTATAACTTGCTTTGTGTTCGGCAACACTCGTATATTCCACACCCAGAATTTCAAGCGATTCTGTGTACTTTTGATACACGGAAACTATGTTTTCCTGAGATCGAACTATCACATCATAGTGTGACAGTGTTCAAGCAGAAGTGCTGCTTGTAGTGTTTTGCAGTGTTGTGAATAGCTGCATAAATGGCAAACGTGGATGGAATGAGTCAGCTTATGAGCGATAAGCTAGACAAGAAAAACTTCCATGCTTGGAGATTTAGGATGACAAATTTCCTAATGGGAAAAGGTTACTGGAAGTACATCGAAGGAGAGAATGAAAATGCTTTGTAGTTACCAGAGAGAAATCTAATTGTAGACTAGTTAAGAGCGTATGAAGAATGGAATCAAGGAGCATGAAAGGTAATGTATTGGCTATCTATTAGCATACAAGATAGCATGATTGGGCACATACCGGATGCCAAGACTCCAAAAGAGGCTTGGAATAGTTTGGTCACATTGTATGAAACCAATACAAAGGCATGAAAATTTCAAATCAAGAACAAGCTGCGTACATTGGACAAAAAGAGCATGTCGGTAAGTGACTACACCTTGAAAAAC
Organism: Ceratopteris richardii; assembly: GCA_020310875.1. Taxonomy (NCBI): domain Eukaryota; kingdom Viridiplantae; phylum Streptophyta; class Polypodiopsida; order Polypodiales; family Pteridaceae; genus Ceratopteris; species Ceratopteris richardii. The sequence goes on from CM035411.1 coordinate 182,095,342, forward strand.
AAAAGCATATGTGATTCACTTGCATCTATTGGCGTGAATGTAGATGATGATGATAAGGTGGAAGTATGCCTTCGTGGTTTAGAAGTTGCATATAAGCAGTTCAGAACTTCTATACATACCAGAGATAATATTCCAAATTTTGTCAATATAGTATCTATGCTGATTATTGAAGAAAAGAATATTGGTGAGGGATTCAAACTCCCAAGGAAAACCCAGGTCTGAGTAGGTATTCTACTCTGGCAGAGGAAGAGGTAGAGGTAGAGGCTTCAGAAGCAGAAGAGGACACAATAACCAAGACCAAGGTCAACAACAGAATCATGTAGGAGGAAGAGGAAAATTTCGACGTAGGGGGAGCCAAATAGGCCGTAGAAATTTCCAAAGAAATGATTCAAGTAATGATTCAAGTAATGATAGTAAAGGATGTTGGAATTGTGGTAAACCTAGACACTTTGAATGTGATTGTAGGTTGAAGAATCAAAATAACAGAAGGCAACAAAACAACTATGCATCCAGAAGTGCAAATGATTCTGAGAAGCTCTTCATGGTTCAACATCGTATGATGAATATGATGTCTATTGATGTTTCAAAACCGAATGATAATGTCTGGTATGTTGATTCAGGTGCTTCAAATCACATGAACAATCATGTAGAATGGTTTAGTACTTTGCAGAAATTGCAAGTTTGTGGATATGTTGAAACAGGTGATGACACATCACACCCTATCGAGCATACAAGAAACATAGCATTGTCTATGGAGGACGGGAAGGTAAAACACCTTGTCGATGTGTAGCATGTTCCAAATATAACAAAGAATCTAGTTTCTGTTGGACAAATGGTTGACCAAGGATTACAAGTCAGGTTCGGTGCTGATGGGTTATATGTAGGAGAGTACAAATGAGATGGGAGATTGATTGCCAAAGGAAACAAAGTGGGTAGGATGTTCACCTTAAATGTGAAAATTCTTGAAATGAATGCAGCCATGTTTGCAAAAGGTGTAGGTGTTATTGTTGATATAGATCTAGCATAAACAAATTGGACATGCAAATTTGTAGAGGCTGAAATTGATGCAGTCAAAGGAGATTTTCAATGGACTACCAAATTTCAAGTTGCAGAGATGCAAAAGGTATGTGCAACATGTCAATTTGGAAAACACTCAAGAGCATCATTTCCGCACGACAAGCATGTTAGTGAGAATGTGCTAGAAATAGTACATACATATGTTTGGGGTCCTGCAAAGACCACATCTATGGGCGATTGCAGGTTTTATGTTACTTTCATTGGTGACCATACACGAAAAGTGTGAGTGTATTTCATGAAAGAGAAGAGTGAGGTGTTCACTCACTTCCAGAATTTCAAAGCCATGGTGGAAAAACAAACAGGGAAGTATATTCAGACATTAAGGTCTGATGAAGGAGGTGAATACATGTCAAATGAGTTCAGCAACTTTCTTAAAAATCATGGAATTTGACTTCAATTTTCATGCAGGTATACACCATAGCAGAATGGCATTGCTGAACACAAAAATAGAAATATTGTAGAAATAGCAAGAACTTTGATGGTTGAGAAGAATATGCCTCATTGTTATTGGGCAAAAGTTGTGCATATTGTTATATACATCATGAATAGAACTCCGACTGCTGTTGTACATCAAGTTACACTTGAAGAGAAGTTTACAGGTAAAAGGCCAAACTTATCACATATGAAAGTATTTGGTTGTATTGCATATGTACATGTTCCAGATGAGTTGAGGTCGTATCTTGATCCGAAAGCAGAATATTGTGTCTTCATTGGATACTCCCTTGAGCAAAAGGGATACAAATGTTATAACCCACTCACACGACAACAATAAAGGTGAGCAGAGATGTGGTATTTGATGAAATGCCAAGCTTCTATGCAGATGCCAAAGAAGGACTGAATCTTGAACCAAATGACAAAGAAAATGCTGAAAAATCAAGTGTAGAATCTCAAGTTTTGAGTGGACCGGATGCATCACCAAGCAATAGTTCCAATTCAAATCCATGGAGTGGAAGATTGCGTGGAAATTTCAATCCCAAAAATTCATAAAATACATCCAAGAAAGGTAAAGAAAAGCTTTCTGCTGGTAGTAAAACATGTGTCTAAGGTTTTGAAGATGTTGATGGAGATTCAAGCGGTTCAAACAAAAGTCTTGATGAGGAACTTGGATTGCCCTTTGTGAAGACTCCAAGAGCAAGAAAGGCACATGCAGATGATATAAGGAGAAGTGACCAAAGACCAAGAAGATCTAGGAGGATGTGGAATTCAGTGCAACAATTGACGTATGACAGTTATATGGTTCGCCATTGTGCCTACATGTCCAAGGTAATACAAGATGCGGAAGCTTCTTGTTTTGAAGATGCAATGGAAATGAAGATTGGCAAAAAGCTATGAAAGAGGAGATGGTTGCACTTTATGAAAAAAAACATGAAAGCTAGTTCCATTGCCACAAGGGAGGAAACCCATAGGTTGCAAGTGGGTTTACAAGGTAAAGCACAATGCTGATGGCAGTACAAAGTCCGATTGGTAGCAAAAGGATATGCACAAACATATGGCATTGATTATCAGGAAACATTCAAGCCTGTAGCTAAAATGTCTATTGTCAGAACACTTGTTGCATTAGACATGCAAGGATTGTTGATTACTTAACCACCATTGGGTTTTCTATGTATGATGCAGATCATTCACTATATGCAAGGAGGGGTGATGATGGCATCACAATTGTGGCTACTTATGTTGATGAATTGATTGTAGGTGGTGATAATGAAGAAAGCATTAAAGAGGTAAAGCAACTTCTTATGCATGAATTTGACATGAAATATCTTGGTGTGCTGCACTATTTCTTGGGCATTGAGTTTATACATACAGAAACATGTGTATGGATGTCACAAAGGCAATTGAATATGTTGCAAAAGTATGGTACGGTTGATTGCAAGCCAACTTCTATGCCATTGGATTAGAATTTGAAGTTCGATACTATATGAGGTGAAGCATTGGAAAATGCTACTATGTATAGGAAAATTGTGGGAAGCTTGATATATCTCACAATTACAAGGCCTAATCTAAGCTACACTATTGGACTTGAAAGTCAATTTATGCAGGTTCTCGGGAAGACACATTTGGATGCTTTGAGGCGCACTCTATGTTATGTGAGTGCTACTTTGGATTATGCATCATTTTATGAAGCTGGTGTAGATTTGTAGGTTCATGAATACACCGATGGAGATTAGGCTAGTAGCACTCCAGATAGAAGATCTACTAGTGGTTTTCTATTCTCACTTGGGAGATCAGCTATTACATGGAACAGTAAGAAGCAACCCACTATTGCTTTGTCGAGTACAGAGGCTGAGTATAGAGGTGTTGCAATGACAACATGTGAGACATCATGGCTAGAGATGCTACTTGCAGATTTATATGTGGAAGTGCAAAAGCATATCCCCATCTATTGTGATAATCTTAGCAGCATACAATTAGCATGGAACCCTATTTTTCATGCTAGAACAAAGCATATCAAGGTACATTATCAGTTCATTAGAGAGAACGTATTGGCAAGTGATATTAATCTTGTTTATGTGAGAATAGATGAATAGGTTGCTGATATTTTCACTAAAGCACTTGGAGCAGAGAAGCTGAAGAAGTTTCGGAAGATGCTTTGATTAGAGGATATGACACTGAGCTTGAGGGGGAGTGTTGAGATATCAAGATCAACATGTGATGATCCAGGATGACACGTATCAGTTTTTTGTTTCTCTGACATGTATAGTGGTCATGCGAGTATATGTCAGGGATACTTCATTGAGCTATACTAGATTTATCTACCGAGAGTGATGGCACATTTGTTTCTTGCTAGCTCACTCATTTGTGGACATTAGATTTTTGTTTATGTATTGATCTTTATATATTGCACTTGTTGTATGCTTGTTTTTAGGTTATTCTTGTACATTCCTTTTATGCAATAGAAGAAGAAGATCATTCTTCCTTGCCTCAATCTATGTGTGTGAGCTCTCTTCCTTATCTCCTTCCTCGTGACATCACTTATATGGAACCTCTATCTGCTTGATAAGCCTTTTCCCATGGTTGAGCACCTCCGCTAGCTTGAAATTCTAGTGCATGGACCTATCCAACCATCTATTGGTGCCCAAATGCCCATGCACCTTCATTCTTGGCCAGTTTCAGACTCATTTGCACTCAAGCGCTTCCCAAATGCCCACGATTGAGGCTTCTTACCTCTATGTTGCCCAAGTTCCTCAACTAGGCAGGCTATGATACCAATGTTGAATTGCCTAATGACTCTCCTTGTTTTGCACACAAGGGATCACAAATGTCGATGTAGATGAATATGATGAAGCACATATGAATTTTCAGAGTCACGTAGAGTTAACCTGTAGAGAAAGCAATGTCCCACCATGTATCTAGTCACACATCTCTCTCTCTCTCTCTCAATATATGAGAGACACCCATATGGCTTATCACATCAGTGCCACATGGCACTCACGTGAGAGCCCACACAAGTCTAGGTAAAGGGTGGGTTCATATACTCACTCTCATGTGCCTCCAAAATATGTAATCATATAACATAACCGTCGAACAGTAAAGCCTACATAACCTACCTCCCAGACAGACCAAGGGAAAAGGTATCAGATCCCATAACTAATTCGTGGCACGCTCAATTATCTATCAATCTAGCCCTTTTGGGATCTCTAACAATTATAGTTTCTCATCACATGTATGCAATGCCACCTTATCCCTACTTAGCCACCGACTACGCTACACAAATTTATTTGTTTACACATCACATGTGGATAGGAGGGTTTTTAGTCATTGGGGCTGCTGCTCATGCAGCTATTTTTATGGTAAGGGATTATGATCCAACTACTCAATACAACAACTTATTAGATCGTGTCATTCGTCATCGTGATGCAATAATTTCGCATCTCAATTGGGTTTGTATTTTTCTTGGTTTTTTTCCTTCCCCTTAATTTTACCTTTGTCCTCAAAAGTGGTGTTGGAAGGTCCAAACAAAAGAGAGAGACATACTATGAATAAATACTCCCACTGAACACCATGTACATGGTCATATCTCCATGGTGTTTCCTCGTATCCTTCCCCTTAAGAAGACTCTTGGGAAGGAAGCTAAAAATCGGGAAACCATCTCTAAAGGGTGCTAATGTGCTCCCATGTAGCATTATCCTCTAAACTATCTTTCCACTTTACTAGGCACACTTTATATAGATGACTCCTCATATGTTTCTCTCGAGTGTGTAGTATCCTTTGAGGCTCATGTGGAATAGGTTGAACACAAATAGGCTCTATTAGCTCGCTATCTAGAATGAGGTTCTAAGATTCACCAAGCCTTTTCTTAAGTTGGCTAACATGAAATACTTGATGGATCTGGCTATTCTATGGAAGTTGGAGCTAGTAAGCCATCTTTCCTATTCTCTTAAGTATTGGGAATGGTCATAAGAGGTGCACTAGCTACATCTCTCTCCTTGATTATAAAATTTACTCTTATTTTTCACAAATTCAAGAGTGTTTCTTTGATAGTTGCATTTAAGTGTCTCCCAACCCATAAAGCCAATCTCTACCTAAGACAAGATTTTTCCTCTCCATATTCATTTTTTTGAAGTCCACATGGTCTATGTACCCCCACATTTTGACTTCCAAATTGGTACCATAGTGCCCCATATCCCTTTATCCTCACTGTGCATCATAGATAAATGTATTTATGTGCACTGGTTGTTGGGGAATCTTCAATTTCTTAACCATAGCATAGTTTATGATATTATGTGTGGAAGAGTCATCTATCATGACTCTGACCCTTGTTCCATAAACTCTACCATGAATATTAGCCAAGTCACATGGTCCAAATTGCACTTACCAGAATGACTGATTCAAACAACATGTATGCTCTATGTCCTCATGCATCACTTCCACCTCCTTGGAGCTAGAGCTTCCATGTATTGGATGTCTACACAAGGTGGATCACCTTTTTGCCCTTGTTAAGGGCTACACTAGCCCTTGGTCCTCCTTTCTTCTCTTCCCCCATATGGAGTGGATAGTTCCATTGTGCATAATTAGAACATAAGACCTAATCCACAAGTTTTCTCTCTTGCCCTTTCATATTTTTTAGTGGGTAACTTTAGCCCATGGTCTTTATTTCTTTATGAAAAAATTGTTTTTCCCCATTGCTATCTTTTTCTTGAATTTTGTAGTATGAACAAGTTTGAGGGGTTGATCTATCTCCATAGGAATACATTGAGGATGATTATGGTCCTCATATATCTGTGCATACTTGATGATCTTCTCAATAGTTTTTGGTGTATTCCTCCTTACTTCTCTCTTCATTTCCTTATCTAATCCTCTCACAATCAAGTGATAGCAGTGTCAAAAGCTATCTTATGGTAGAGCTTTAGTCAAAGCATCTGCAACATTATCTCGAGTGTGAACCTTCTCAAGAATAATGTGCTCAGTGGCTAAGCAATCTCTAATGAAGTGATACCTCACCTCTGTTGAGAGTTCCATGCTCCACCCTTTTGTCCAAAGCTAGAATCATTCACATGGAAGCACATTTATCCCACATGCAAGGGAATTCTCCCAAACTCCATATAAGCAAGGCCTCCCCTTCACTCCACACAAGCCATTCAACTCTAGCTCATTGCCAAGAGTGTGCTTCCACTCCTCATGGAGTCTCCATGCTCGTAGAGCATCTTATGTAAGTCATTTCCATTTCTATTTTGGTTCATTCATCATGTTTTGTTATCTATTGTTCCTTCCTCCTTAGCTTGTTAGATGTGTGCATGTGACTAGAGTAGGAGTAGTCCTTTTTCATTTCAACATGGTATCAGAGCATAGGTTTAGAACTTTTATTTTCTCTTGTCATTTGCATCATGGTAGTCATCTTTCTTCTCCTTCCCTCCCTCCCATATCATAATAAGAGTGCTTCTAAGCACTATTCATGATAACTTTAATCTAATTAGTGTTATCTTTCTCTTTGATCCCTCCCTCCCACCCTTGCACTTTTTATATCATTCTCAATATCCGGTACAATTATCTTTTTTAGCATTTTTTGTTATATCAATAAAGTGCTTTTTAGCACTATCACCTACAATCATTTGTGTCACGGCTACGTCTATTCAAGATGTTGGAGAATGTGCTCCTGAGGCAATGACAACACTAGGAGGACCAGTCTCCACCGATGGCTGCAATGTTGATTGTTCTGGTGGTGATCTGAAGTCATCCTAAGATAATCATGATGATTGCTCGATGGCACCTTTGTCGGAGCTTCCAATTATGTGCATAGCTCAGAATCTGAAACGACTCACACAGAAGGAGAAGCTGAAATAAAATGACCAAGGAGAAGCTAGACTTCATCAAGGTTGGCAACAATAGCTGGAGCCTGTCAAGATCAGAGTGGCAAAAGCTCATTTTTAAGGAGAGCAAAATAACAATGGGAGAGACAGAGAAGGCAAGCATAGATAAGAGTAGTGCAGGCCCATTCTCGAACTGTAAAGGGGAGATTATCTGAACTTGGGATAGGACAACAGAAGGTACTATGAATGGCTATAAACCCAGATAGGGCAGTATGATTGCCTCCCATTCTCCTTGTCAAAGCTTTCTGCATTGCACCTTGAAGATGAGAGGAGAGCTGCAACTACAACAGAAGCATTATAGAGAATGAGGAGCTAAAGTAGCTCAACTATGAGAGCATGTGCACCTTGGAGAGACTATGGGAAGCAGCGCCATAGCTAAAGAATAAAGCCATTACATGTTGCATCAAGAAGACAGCACACTACCACATGGAAGAGAGAGTCAGACCACCTGTGAGTGCAAAATTTTCTTCGAAAGAGATGGATTCTAGAGAGATGGACACTATTTTGTGCACAATTACTCATTTTTAAAAGGGTGCATGATGACTGGTACACCTGGAGTCATCGATGAAAGGTTTGTTAAATTCATGAACTGACTGCTGCGCTTGATCCTCTGGAATTTTCCAAAAAAAGTGAGATGCCATCGTAGCTGCAGAAGAATAGCCTCTTTCTAAAATAAGTGAGATATCTCCACCATGTAAGCTAGAGAAAACACGACAATGGTGTGCATAGCTAAGTTTAAGTAAAAGACACATCGGATTTATTTGCTTTCAATGATGGCATAATAAATGATTTTATAATGCGAGTTGGACTTTAGAACTGATGGGTCCTTACCGGTCATATTTTCGAATGGGAGCAACGAAAAGCATAAACGTCTATGAATCCAATCCAAGAACTAAAGTCTTCTTCTCACAAAATAAAGAATGCATTTCCTTTTCTTTGTTAGGATCCAAAGATCCATATTCTCTTTTCCATTTATATATCAAGGTGTTATAACAAGAAAATCTAAATATTTCCAAAATGTATGATGGATCTTTGTAATGGGATTAGACACCACCTTGAGTAGTACTCAAAGGTAGGACCTTCCCAAAGCCATCAAGTCTTGATGCCATATATACTCTCTACATATCAAAGAGATCTTACTAAAGTGAAGATGTATCACAATGTTTTAGCTCTCAAGCCCCCATGTAAAGGGATTAGACACTGCTCTTTAAAAGGGTAAGACCTTCCCTATGGCTTGCACATACATAGGTTTTTCAAGCATATGGCAAGAAGCATCAAGCTCTACACATTAAAAGGCTACAAATCTCAAAACTCAAAAGCTTCATCAACAACAATAGGATGCTACCAAAGATCCCATCAATGGATCCAAAGTAACATTCATCATCAAAAAGGCAAAAGAAGTCCACAAAAGAATATATAAATGGATCAAAAGCACCATCTACCCCATGATGTAAACCCTTTATATGTCTAGGGATCCGATATGTCCCTAGATCTCTATAAAAACACAACATGGATCCAATATGTCCATGGAACCAAACAATCAAGGGATGCCATATGTTCCAAACTTGGATCTCATATGTCCAAGTTATGTCTAAGGATCCCATATGTTCTTACATCCTAAAAACCAAATGGACTAAGTGATCCCATATGTCACTAGTCCCCCATATTAACAACAAAGGGTCATCACATGGAGGGGGGGGTGTTGAGAGTTCCATGCTCCACCCTTTTGTCCAAAGCTAGAATCATTCACATGCAAGCACATTTATCCCACATGCAAGGGAATTCTCCCAAACTCCATATAAGCAAGGCCTCCCCTTCATTCCACACAAGCCATTCCACTCTAGCTCATTGCCAAGAGTGTGCTTCCATTCCTCATGGAGTCTCCATGCTTGTAGAGCATCTTATGTAAGTCATTTCCATTTCTATTTTAGTTCATTCATCATGTTTTGTTATCTATTGTTCCTTCCTCCTTAGCTTGTTAGATGTGTGCATGTGAGTAGAGTAGGAGTAGTCATTTTTCATTTCAACAACCTCAATGTGCTTGCTTCCTTACATGCCTCACTTGCTGCAACATACTCTGCTTCTGTGGTGGAAACAACTGTACATTCTTGAAGACGAGATCTCCAAGCGATAGCACCTTCAACAAAATGAAAAATGTACCCTGATGTAGACTTACGATTGTCTACACAACCAGCATAATCAAAATCTGTGTAACCAATAATGGATGCTTTCCCTCTACCTAAGCATAGACACTTGTCCTTAGTGCCACTCAGATATCTCAAAATCATCTTGACTACTTCCCAATGTTTCTTGCTAGGATTAGACATATATCTTCTCACAAATCCCACTACAAATGCAATGTTTGGTCTCGTAGCTACCATAGCATACATGAGACTACCAATGGTAGTCTGATAGGGAATTTTGGTCATAAATATCTTTTCTTCATCTGATTTGGGGCAATCATCCTTGCTCAACTTCACATATGTGGGTAAAGGTGTACTCAATGCTTTTCCACCCCGCATATTGAACCTGTGAAGTACTTTGGATATGTACTTACTTTGAGACAAGTATATGCATCTTTTACTCCTATAACAAGTAATGCACATGCCAAGAACATGTTTGGCATCCCCCAAGTCCTTCATATCAAATGTCTGGCTCGACTTCCTTTTGAGAATTGACAAGTCATAGGAGGACTTCCCAACAATCAACATATCATCGACATAAAGTATCAAGCATATCAAGCTGCCATCTGAGCATCTCTTTGTGTAGAGACAATGATCCTCATTGTTTTGAGAATAGCCTTGGGACTTCATAAAAGCATCAAAATTTTGGTACCATTGTCTAGGAGACTGTTTAAGTCCATACAAGCTCTTCTTGAGCTTACAAACTAGACTTTCCTTGCCAGGAACTACATAACCCTCTCGTTGTTCCATATAGATCTCATCTATAAGATCTCCATGCAAGAAAGCTATTTTCACATCCATTTGGACTAGCTCTAAGTCCTCCATTGCAATGAATCCAAGAAACATGTGTAAAGTAGTCATCTTGACCACTGGAGAATTTCAGCTTATATACCCATTCACATGGTAAAGCTTTCCTGCCCTTTGGCAAAGGTACTAAATCCCAAGTACCATTCTTGTGAATAGAATCCAGCTCACTCTTCATGGCACGCTCCCACTTGACATGATCCTCTGTCTGCATAGCCTCTTTGTAGCAAGAAGGCTCACTGGCATCTGTTAGCATAACAAAATCTAAACCTGGAACACATCTATCAGGTGGATGCGAGACACGTGCAAAACATCTCAATGGTTGTTGAACAAGAATGTGTGTAGACTGATCTGAATGGACATTCTCTTGAACATCCCTATGTGTAGCATTTTTATGCATGCTAACTAGAGGACTAGTATCCTCAAACACCAATCTTCTCACTTCAACCTCCTTAATGGGCTGTTTATGCATTTTAGACTCATTAAAAATGACATCACTACTTCTAATCATTGATCATGTTTTAGGATCCCATAAGCGATATCCAAATTGTCCTTCTTGACCATATCCAAGAAAAATGCATTTCTTTGACTTATGGTCCAACTTTTGTCTAAGATTCTTGGGTATATGAACATATGCTTCACACTCAAAAACTCAAAGATGATCATAATATGGTGGCTTCCTTGTCCATAACTCTTGTGCACTTTTAGACCTTTGGTAGTACTAGGTGAAAGGTGAATCACATGAACTGCAGTCAATACTACTTCTGCCCAAAAACCTTGTGGGAGGTTTTCATGATGCAACATAGAGACTACTCTATCTTGAATAGTTCTATTCATCCTCTCAGCTTCACCATTCTGTACTGGGGTATAAGGAGCTGTAAACTCTCTACAAATCTCTCTAGATTGACAAAAAAGGCCGAATTCATGTGAGGCATACTCACCCCCATGATCTGAACGTAAAGCCTTAAGCTTAGTTCCTTTTTTGGTCTCAACTAAAGAAAGACATTTTCTAAAAGTAGGGAATACCTCATCCTTTGATTTGAAAGGATATACCCAGACTTTTCTAGTAGCATCATCTATGAAAGTGACAAAGTAAAGAGAACCACCTAAGGACCTAGTGGGAATAGGACCACACACATCTATATGAACGAGATCTAAAGGCTGAATTGAAGAGTCAATGTGTGTTCTATGCACATTTCTGGTTTGCTTTCCATATTGACAATGCTCACAAAATGAAAAATCAAAGAAAGATAACATAGGTAAGTAGCCAAAACGAGAAAGATTTTCCATTCCACTATGAGATATATAGCCCAAACGACCATGCCAATACAAGCCATAGGCTATTCAATAACAACTAACAAGTGTTCTTTCTGTGATACAAATAAAGGATAAAGTGAGCCAACTTTTCTTCCTTTTGCCCTTTGATATATGAAAGGACTGAGCATAGAAGACCACCTTGTAACCAAGGTCATCAAGTTGACCAATTGACATCAAACTACATGATAACTAAGGTACATGGCATACATTATGCATAGTAAATTTTGAACCATCAATGAACTACACAATCACATCTCCAATCCCCACAACATCACATTGGTAAGAGTCACCAAGTCTCATGGTACGAAGAGACTTTGCTGCATAATTAGAGAACCATTCTCTATGTGGTGTCACATGGAAAGAAGCACCAGAATCTAGCAGCCACATGTGGGAAAGAGAATCAGCCATAAGCGCCTCAGTTGGCACAGTACTATCAAGTGTCAACACATCAGCATCATCAGAAATAGCATTAAGTTCTTCAATCTTCACTGTCGAAGTAGATGGTGTAGGTAACTGTTTAACATGCCCATCAACATTCTATCCTTTACCTTTAGCATTCTTTAATGCATAACAGTCTTTCTTCATATGTCCTTTCTTATGACAATAATGGCATTCGATATCCTTCTTCCTTGATTTACTTCTACTCTTATTCCGTTGACCATTCTTTTCCTTGTTCTTGCTCCTACCATGTTGCTGATTCTTTCCTTGGTAAGAATCACGAACATTATATGCATCTCCACTCTGAGTGCCAACCATAGATTTTCTATAAATCTTCTCACTCAAGAGTGCTCCACATGTGTCATCATAGACAAGTTTACCACTAGGTGCACTATTGCTAATAGCTATGTAAAACGTATCCCATGATGATGGCATGGTGCATAACAACAATACTGCTTTCATTTCATTATCCATATCCATTTTTTGAGCCTGTAATTGTAAGAATATAGCATCAAACTCATTCAGATGAGCAGCAACACTATCTGTGTCCTTCGTACGAAGGTCATGTAATTTTCTCATCAGATACACTTTATTTGATGCCGTCTCTTTTTCATATGTATTGCATAACTTCTTCCAAAGCTCCCCTGCACTTTCACAGTCTAATACTATAAAGTAAACATTATCTGCCAGGTGCAAGTGAATGGTAGACCTAGCCATTTCATCTAACTCATCCCAATCATCTTCATCCATGTCAGCAGGCTTCTTTGAAATCCCATTTACTGGCTTCCATTGCCTCCTTTGAATCAGCACATCTTTAATCTGATTCTTCCATAGAGCAAAGTTTGTGCCATCAAATTTTTGGATTTCAAAATGATCTTTGCCCTACAAGTTATAGCTCCTCCGTGGAACACTAGCACTAGACCCTGATCCACTAGATGTGCCTGAGACCTCTGATGCCACGATTGTAGAGAACTGAATAGAATGATAATGGAGATAGAAGAGTCCAAACACCAACAAATAAGTGTATCAAGGAGTAAATCGACCACTGTATAGTTGACTAAACCAGAAATCTAGAAATTTTTTGCCAAAGTATCCTCTACAAAATGAGCATATGACTAGTGTCAAAGTATCATAAAACTACAAGTACTGACATGTTTACCTACATAGTGAATCACTCACTCCACTGCATATAATCAGTTACCCAATAGAAGCCAACTAGGCTTATCGAGCACCTATGAACAACTATCATACATCTCCTATGATGAGGCTGGGTAAGTCTTCCACCTACATCACCGAAGAGACCCCAACATCCGGGTGTCTCCCAGTTAAGAAAACCTCACCACGACCCTCTTTTTCAAATGTAAAAGGCTTTATGCAAAAAACGTAATCGCTATATTAATGGCCACATGGACGTACATAAGTGGTATCCATAGAAGCGTACATGGTGTGTATGTGCTCAATATATGTAAATGACACTAAAAGGCTGAATGCATAGCCCAAAAACTAGCCAACAATGCCTACAAGTGTCTGTCAACTCTGATGTTTTAGGCTAAAAAAACCTACTTAAATTTGCAGCGGCTGCTCCCACCAAAACTGGAAACCTTTTGAGAAACCTGTAGTTTTATGAGTGTGGCTGAAAACACAACCCCAAAGGTTGATATTTGTTGTCGGAGAAGTACAAAGAACACTCTTCTTGATGTTCTTGGACCTGTATGAAGAGAACTATGTGCGAAAGTACTCCAAAATTGCTCCAAAAGACACCCCAAAAATGCTTCAGAAACATGACTTGAAAGCAAAGAATGAAGCTTTGAGGAACCAAAACATGTTCAAGTTAATGTTAAGCTTAGTCTTTCCCCTTCTTCAGATGCCACAAGAGTATAGTTTAGTGACAAGAGATTGCCACGGTTAAGCGAGCTTCGAGGGGAATAATACTGGGACGGGTGACCTCCCGGGAAGTACCGGGAACCTCTATCTTCCTTGATTGTTGAAGTCTTCCCTCACATGCAGCCAATGGCACCAATGGTGACTTTGGTGACTCGGATGACAAGGTATGCCAAGGTCTATGCCTTGGTCATTGTCTTAGTCGTAAGCCTCAGAGAAAGCCAGGAGAAATCCAGGGGGGGTAAGCTAGGAGAAATCCAGGGGGGTGCTTGCTTTGCTCGCAACAGAGCTTTTGCCTTGAAATGCTCTGATACCAGTGAAGTAATTTGATGGCAATCCACCACAATATGCTCTCTTTCTCAAGATCTTCATGATGATATCCTTAGAGTAGAAAACTGAGCTCCTAGGGTCGCACAAAGTACTCCGCATAGAGGCTACAGAATACGCAGGAAAAACGTAGTACATAAAGACATACTACTTAGGTATTACAAATGCGGTCGAACATATAGTTTGTGACTCACTAGGCCACTATATGTTTTATTAAAGAACATATACAAAAAAGTGTCCAGTGGCCATTTGGCCTTTCACATGGGCACTAACAATAACAACACAATGTGGATTTTCAAAACCTTTACCTCAGCCCTTAACAATGCAAATGGTCTTCTTTACCTTCCTTCATCTGCAGCCAATTTGTCACACTTCTCATGAGTGACTCTTCCTTCTAGTTTCCTGCTTACTTGTTGCTCCTTGCAACCTTGGGGGATGTCTTCAAGTCCTTGTTGATTCTTCAACACTTTAGGCAACCCTTTTTTGAAGTCTTCTACTCCTCCTTTGTTGAGAAGCTCAATCCTAGGCTTCACTTTTTCCACCCTCAGCTTGGGTTCAATCTTCAAGTCTTCAAAACTTCAAGTGTTTGACAACCTTTTAGCTTGGGCTTCTTCCTTCACTTTGGCTTCAAGCTTTTGTGTCCTCGCTTCATCCAAGCTTTGCCAATCTTTTCTTTGGCTTGTGCAAATAGGAGCATTGCATTCACTTGATGTATCTAAACTCAAGGATCAAATACTTTTCATTATCATAACATGATCACACTTTTTCTTTCAAAACTTTACCTCAATGGGTTTTATCGACAACAAGACACATCCAAAAATTTCATACATAACAGCCTTACATTTTAGCAATCTTCATGGCATCCAAATACATGTTCTTTCAGCTCATGGTTGAACATGACTAACCTTCAAAGCTTCAATATCATGCTAACAATCACATATAAGCATGCATGCAAATCACCAATCATTTGAGCATATATTCATCTCACTTTATGCCACTTCATATGGGCACATAAACCTAGAAATATTTAGCTTGTATAGGCTTTATAAAATAGCCTATTACTCATCCACACATCATGAAACATCCAGATATATCCATGAACACAGATGCACATATTTTTGCATGTTGGACATCAATCATCAACTCTTAATTCAAGTTATATCCAGCTTAAGTGTGGTTGTCCAAAATCATCATACATCTTGAGCATAACTTTCACAAGCATGCATACATAAGCATATCCAATGCATAAGCATATAATGCTATCATCAAGCTTAAATAAAAGCTTAAACCTTTAGCCATGTACATAATCAAAGCTTGCACTTGATTCAATTGAGTGGAATATCCCAAACATGCATACAATGTTCATATACAACTACATGCAGTTGTGCATCCAAGATTCTTCGCTTGAATCTTCCTCTTCTTGTATAGGCTGTTCATAAATCTTCAACAAAGTGATTAGCATCACTTATAGCATGCCTCAATGATCAAAATATTTAATAGAGAGTAGGAAAAGAGAGATTCTTACTTCAAATAACATAAACTAACAACATTGTCTTACATATGAAAGCTTCATCTCCATGTCGCATGAGTGTTACATACTCCATGAGCTCATAGCTCATGTTGCCATCTCTGCATATTCTTCAAGGTCTCTTTATGAATCCATGGGATCCAATCCCAATGCTCTACAAACAAATCTCTGATACCAAAATGTGGACAAATTTCACTCCAATATATTCAACAGAAGGTAGAGAACCTCTTTTAGAAACTTCCCTATAAGACACTTGCTTACTAAAACCTGATTCAGTCACAACTTAGAGGTACAATGGCTTTAAAATTTGTTCTACTCATAGCAGACACATGTAGCTTTCTAACAACCTAATTAACACTCCATTTGGACTTCATATGACTGGGCAACTGATTGTCTAAAGATAGACTACTTGTCAACTAAGGTTCATAAGAAATGTTCCCAGTCACTATTGGAGAATCATTTAATAGAGATATTTGAGATATAAAGACTATGATAGATAAGATTTCCAACAAGATATCATATGCATTAAATGAATAAGTACATAGAGAGATATCAGCTTCACAAGGTGGTTGTGTATAGAAAGGTGTGTGGCTGGAATACCTATGTGCCTTGTAGCACACAAATAAGCATACTTTTGATATCCATTCGTGAGAGAATGACCAACATATGCTTCTAGACCATCTCCTTGTCATATCCAAAATTTCCACATCCAATTGACTTTTCTATATGGAGATATATGCATGGGAGTCTTTGTCTCTTCACCTACCCCTGCATCTTCTCTCACCTCTTGATCTTTCACTTCTTGTCCTTTATCCTTCCATTGTCTTGGGTGACTTTTGGTGCTCCGATCACTCCGTATGGATAAGATCATGATTTTTTTGAGTATTCCATCTCTCTAAACATATTTGGCTTTTATCTAAGGCATAAATACATTTGCACTTTTATTTCAACACTCTCCTTTAAGGTTATGAGTGTACTCTCTATATTTTTAGGGCTTAGCTGAGCTTACAAGAAATACATAAATGATGAAGAGGTAATTAATGAGAGGTGAGTATGTGTCAAGCCTCACAATTGGAGCTTGCACAAATACCATGAATTTCAATAAATATTACACACACACACACACACACACACATATATATATATATATATATATATATATATATATATATATATATATATATATATATATATATATATATATATATATATATATATATATATATATATATATATATATATAAATAGATAGATAGATAGATAGATAGAGAGAGAGAGAGAACGAGAGAGTGAGAACGAGAGAGAGAGAGATAGGGATTACGACACTGGATTTCAAAAATTCCCTATGAGAAAATTACTGAAGTAAGATCAAGGACTAATAAGGCATAGTTCGGAACACTTATGCTACACATCAAAATACCCTAGTATACATTAACAATATATTTCCATATTATTTTGTTTCTCTTATCCACGTATTGATGTTATAAAAAGTTTTCAAAACATTGTGCCAAATTATGTATTATATATATTCAATTGTGTAAAAGAATAAGTTTAAAGATGCTTATGCTCTTGCTGGGTGCACGTTCATATACCAAGATTATCAATAAACCCTAAGCATATGTAAAATATATTTGCGCTCCAAACAATTAATCACATAGATCCGATGATTTAAGCATTAGCCGGAGCATAGAGAAAGGATAGTTCCCAACATCGTCAATCAATAAAGAATTCTAAATGTCATAGTTTGGAAATTAAGAAGAAGACAAGCCACATGTACCAACTTACATCCCGCAAATCTAAAAGTATTAAATTGTATAATCAAAAAATAAATTAGCAAATTTCATAGGGTTCGCAAACACCTTACTATCGATGATTTTAAGGATTAACAATACATTTGAAGAATAGTACAATCCTCAATAGTGAATGGAGATCTAGTGATATGCTAAGTTATCATACTTAACAATTATTCTAGGAATACCCGACAATTTGGTTACAAAAATATATTGTACCTTTCCTATCGTATTCAGGAATGTTCTATAGTCAAATGTAAAGAAAATTAAGATAATTTGAAGCAATCATTGTCAGAAAACACATACATGCAAATGATCTTTCCTTAAATATAAGCAATTTTGACATATTT
Source organism: Ceratopteris richardii (assembly GCA_020310875.1). NCBI lineage: Eukaryota > Viridiplantae > Streptophyta > Polypodiopsida > Polypodiales > Pteridaceae > Ceratopteris > Ceratopteris richardii. The sequence goes on from CM035411.1 coordinate 182,113,345, forward strand.
CTGTAAAACTTATCGCAATTAAATCAGGAACATCATAAAGCTTATTCCAATTTACTTAGAACAATATCTATATGAAAGTAAAAAGTGGATAAACATATTACCATCCTTTTTTGATACAGTAGACGAAATTCAAACCCCTTGCTAGTTCATTTTTGATACAATAGAAGAAATTCAAACTCCTTGCTAGTTCATTTTAGTTAGCTTTGGAGAAAGCCTAGTTCACTAAACGCAAAATATCTATCATAAAATACATCATTTCAAACCATTTATAATAGGGTAATCATAAGAACGGGTTAATGTTCCTTTAGTAGCAATAATTGTATGGGTATGTGGTTACTATGCCAAAATCTTCATATACAAAATTATTGCCTCCAATAGGTAAATTCTTTTTAAAAAAATCCTTTTGTACATAACACATTTCCGACAAAAAAGCTAGGTATCAATAGTGCCAAATTCCAATGAAGGCTTCATCACTGTTTTCATTCAGGGGAGTCCATACCACTCCTATTTTGTCTTTGAAGAATCTTGCAAGGAAACGAAAATAGTAAGAACCATAAAGATCAATAAGTATGTATGCCCCCCTCCACTTACCCGGGAATAAGACACATGGTGGGGGAGCCACCACCATGTGGTTATCCCCCATCAGGCAGGAAAGAATTTAAAATAGTGCACATAGTTCTTTAATGTCAATCCTAGAAAAAAGAAAGCTCCTATTTATTATGAATAAATATGGAAAATCTATCCACTGTGGATCCCTCTACTACCTTGACTGTTCATATATTGAGGTGCCGATCCCCAAATGGCTTTAAAGATGGTCTTTTAGTGGTTTATCTTAGAAACGGAGGCTTCACAAAAGGTATCTAGACAGTTCCAAAAGGTGGTGATGCTATGTGGATCATTATGAATAAAGCATTAGTGTCATCTGCAAAGAGCCTCAAACCTTGATTCCTCATTAAGAGGGAGTAACAACCCACGAATTTGACCATTTTGGGCATAATAGTTGATGAGACAATTGAGGTCATTTATTGCAATTGCAAAAAGTAATAGTGCTAGTAGGTAGCCTTGTCTGATAGAGCATTTTAATATGATCATTGAGAGACTTGGCCATTAATGTTAATAAAAGTAACCACATTTTCCAACACTCTCGAGACTGTTTTGATAAATCTAAGATCACAAACAATATCTTTGAGCGATTGAAGAATGAAGTCCCGTTTAAGTCTATCATACTCTTTATCAACGACAATCTCGAGAAAAAGGGTGTTTTGCATTGACTCCTTCATGTATTTGATACCTTCCCAAACATCAATAATGCTCTCAAGAATAGACTTGGCCCTCATAAAACCTTTTTTATCTTGGCAATCCAATAGCAAAGACAAAAAGAAACATGATTGATAGTTATCTTGGGAAAATTCTTTAGCTAGTTTGAAGCATCATGATGGGACACCAATTATCAATCCTATTTTTACAACCTTTTTTGTGAATAAGCTTGATCATCCCTTCATTCAGGGTCCTCGCTGTTAGCAATCAAGGTGGACTAAGCCGGCAAGGAAGCATGCGACAAGGGGAAGACAAGAGAGTTAGCGAGATGAACAAGGAGGATTGAGCTGACAAAGCAGCCAATGTAGACCTAAAAACCAATAGACCCAACTTCATTTTCTTCGAATTAACAATGTATTCAACTATGATTTCCATCACTACACATTATTATAATTATTTATTTTTGGTAGTTTCTACTCCATTTTGTTCAAGCCAAGGAGTCCTCGATCTTGAGGAGTGAAGATGCCATGTATCAATTTTTATAATTTTTAGAGTTCATTTAAGCCCTCAAAATAGCCTAGGAACCTAATTGTTAACTAGGCCGGACATAGGTTTGAACTAATCCAAAACTAGTCTAAAAACTAAAAAAAGGACTAGAGAGCTCATTTAAGAGATTAGCTTGTTTGGGATTTGAGCTTGTATGATATTTATTGTATCTTGAAGTTAGAGAAATACAAGATTCCATTGTTCCACTCATCTTTCCTTATGTGTGCATATATGTGTGTGTGTGTGCATGTTTGTGTGCTTTTCACTCATGCACTTGTGCATTCCACTAGCTCATGGTCGTCATACCATCCTCACATCTCCACAAATTGAAAATTATGAGGTTGATCTCCTCAAGGTGGTTCTCACCATTGTGCTAGAGTGACACCAAATTTGGCACCGTTGATAGGGAGCGAGCTTTGAGGATGAACATGTGACGATAATATGTAGAGTCTTGATGTTGGAATTGTAGGCAAGTAGGTACTTTTATATTTTATTTACTTCTTATCTTCTTCATCATCATCCCTACCATCCCTACTCACCTCCCTTGTCATGAAATTATCATTTCCTTGGTCATATCCCCATCTCCACCTCATTCCCCTCATTTCACTTGTGAGAGAGAGAGCGAGAGAGTGAATGTGGGATCTATTTTTTATGTGTTTATGAGCTTTCTCGCAAGTTTCAACATCAGCAACAACAAATATCAATAGGTACGATAGAACTCTGCACACATCTCGAGACAATGACCTCTCTCTGTTGCGAGACAAAAACTTTTGGTATTTTGTAATTGCAATCTAGGCCCGATAGACCACACCATTAGGGCACTCCAAATAATTAAAAATAATAAAAAAATAGGAATTTTTTTTGTCCATCACAATAGACACATGTTTATCACATGATAGACCATGGACAGAAGTCATGATAGACTTTAATATCATGATAGATACCTGTCTATCGTGATAGATAAACCAAGCGATAGAGATCATCTATCACGATAGACATGTCCATTGCAATAAACCAAATGAATAATGCTTCCACTATGTCTGGAACGTGTAAAAAACCTAAGATCAATTATCTACTTGCTTGATTCTAATATCCAAAGGTTATGTTTTGAGTTGATGACATCATCGATTTGTAACCGCCATTAATGAACCACCCTTGAAAATCTATATAAGGAGGGGTTTGCCACATACATACTCAATCTTGGCAATATGAGTCTTGGGAGCTCAAGGAGTCACGATCTCCAAGTAAGTACTTTCCAAGTTCTAGTTCCACTTGTAAAAGAGACTGTACAATCGGACCATGATATAAGAAAGGGTTTCATAATTCTAGCTACACCCATAAAAACATATCTTGCCCCTATCAAGTTAATCATGCCTAATAAGACCCTTTCCCTTACAACCCTAGTAGATTCAGGAGCCTCCTCATGTTTCATCGATGAAGGGCTAGTTAAGAAACATAGAACTCCAATACTTAAGAAGAACAAACCAATAGTAGCTGAAGTAGTAGATGGACGACCTCTAGCATCTGGGAATATTACCATGGAAGCCACACCATTAAGATTACACCTTGGTAACCATGATTCCTACGTATGTTTCAATGTAATATAGAGTCTAGTAAATTCAATTATCATTGGAATGCCTTGGCTAAAGAAACATAATCCAGACATTTACTGGGAAAAGAATAAAATCACCCATCAAGATATCTAGAAGAACCTAACATATGTAGGAGACAATGCCTTCATACATGTAGTAAGGAAGGAACCAACATATATGATCTATGCCATACCAAATCAAGAGTCGAAGAAAGATGATTCAGTGAAGCTAACCGACCAATACCAAGGTTTTGAAGATGTCTTTGAAAAGAAGAATGCACATATCCTCCTAGAGCATAGACCTTATGATTGTGTCGTAGAACTTGAAGATGGAGCACAAACACCCTTCGGACCAATCTATAGAATATCCCCAAAGGACCTTACAAAATTATGTAAGAATATTGTTGAGAATCTATCCAAGGGGCTTATCAGACACTCGAAGTCTCCTATAGGAGCCCCTACCCTATTTGTAAAGAAGAAGGATGGGATTCTCTGAATGTGTGTAGACTATCATGGGTTGAATAAAGTCACAGTAAAGAACTGATACCCTCTAACACTTAGATCATACTTGTTGGCACACCTTGGAAAAGCAAAGTTATTCACAAAGGTTCATCTTTGAGGAGCTTACAATATTTTCAGGATCAGAAAAGGAAACGAATGGAAGACAACATTTCGAACAAGGTATGGGCATTTTGAATATGTAGTTACGCCATTTGGTCTCACAAATGCTCAAGCTGTCTTTCAAGATATGATGAATGATATCTTTCGAGAATATTTTGATGATTTTGTGGTAATATCTCGATGATATCTTGATTTCTCCAAAAATCTAGAGGATCATGAATCTCACGTAAAGATAGTCCTAGAGAAGCTAAGAGAAAAAGGTTTATATGAAAAATTGGAGAAGTTATCTTTCCATCAGTTATAAGTGGATTTTTCAGGATACATTGTATCAGAAAAAGGAATCTTTATGGAGCCTAAGATGATCAAGACAATCCTAGATTGGCAACAACCTTCATGTGTTTGAGATGTACAATGTTTTCTAGGGTTTTCCAAATTTATAGGATATTCATAAGAGATTACTCCAAGATAGTGACATCTCTCACCAAGCTTATAGGAAATGCAAAATTCTCATGGACGGAAGAACTAGAAAAAGCCTTTCAGACCTTGAAATTAGCTTTCACCACTGCTTCAATTCTAGTTCATCTTGATTCTAGAAATCCCTTCTTCCTAGAGAGAGATGCATCAAACTCTTCCCTAGGGGCCATTCTATCCCAATATGGACATGATGGACACCTACATCCAATTGCATATCATTCAAGAAAATTTTCCCCTCTAGAGGTTAATTATGAAATCCACGATAAAGAACTCTTGCCATAGTGCATGTGTTTGATACTTGGCATCATCCATCTAGAAGGGGCAACTCATAAAATTACTGTGCATACAGATCACAAGAGCTTAGAGTATTTTATGACCACCCATATCCTCAATAGAAGGCAATCTTGATGGAGTAACTTTTTATCCAAGTTTGACTTTGTGATCACATACCGTCTAGGATGCCAATAATGTCAATCAAATGCCTTGTCAAGAAGATCTTACCTTGCACCAAAGAAAGGTGAAGAGGACTTTGATCAACAATAGAGTGTATTACTCAAGTGTGAGCATCTCCAATTAGGAGCTATCTCTTCAAGCTTTCATGAAGATTCAGCCTTGAATCATTTGATCTAAGAGACTCTACCACAAGATGAATTGTTTTGTACTCTTAAACAAAAAACTCAAGAAGGAAAAGTTCAAGAAGTGAATGACTTTTAGGAAAAGGATGGGGTACTATTCTATAAGAACCTATTGTATGTCCCTCGAGGAAAGTCTAGGATCCAAGTACTTTAACAACATCATGACAACCTTCTAGCAGGACATTTTAGAGTAAATGAAACAATAGAACTCATATCAAGGGATTTTTGGTGGCCTCAGATGTGGAAGGAAGTCAAAGAATATATTTATTCCCATGAAACTTGCAATAGATCTAAGGTAATGTGACATAAACCTCATGGCCTCTTGCAACCTTTACCTATTCCAAAAAGGCCATGTGCTTCATTATTTATGGATTTTATCATAGATCTATCATAAGTTGAAAAAGTATGATGCCATTCTTGTTATAGTGGATAAATTTACAAAGATGGCACACTTCATTCCAACTATTGAGGCAGTCACAAGTGCATCCACTGCTAGACTTTTTCTCATATACATCTTTAGGCTTCATGCATTTCTTGATGATATTGTTAGTGATCGAGGTCCATAATTCATATCTAGCTTTTGGAACATTCTTTGCAAGATCCGTGGTGTTCAAGTTAAAGTATCTACAACCAATCATCCACAGACTAATGGATAAATTGAATGCGTGAATCTTCCTAGAAATCTCCATTGCACCATCAACTATAATCAAAATGATTCGTTTGAGCTCTTACCATTTGCAAATTTTGCCTATAACAACATTGTCCATACATCTACAAGTAGACTCCCTTCTTTGCAAATTATGGAAATCATCCAAAGATGGATATACAACTCTCAAATCATGTCAAAAACTTATCTGCTAGAGATAAGGCCCATTACCTAATGGATATTCACAAAGAACTCAAGGAAGAGATCCATAGAGTGCAAGAATAATATAAGTATTATGCAAATTAGCATCATGTTCATAATCCAACCTACCACATTGGGGATAAAGTGTGGTTACTCAGAAATAACCTACACACTTCAAGGACTTGTGCAAATCTAGACCATCAGAGATTTGGTCCGTTGACTATCTTGGCAGAGATTAATTCATTCACTTTCAAGCTCGAGTTACCAAGTCCATGAGAATACATCCAATTTTCCATGTGCCCATGTTGGAATCATATTTGATTTCACCATTGAAGGGGGGGAGACCTAGTTCTTCACCACCTATCAAGATTCATGTAAAGTTTCCAAAGAAACTTTATACAACGTGTCTCCTAAAGTTTGCGCACCTTCTCCAAGTCAAATCTTTCTAAAAGATTCAGTAGATCATAAGATTTATTCCAAATAATGTACCTATGTTTGAAACTGCTCTTCTATGTAATCAACTTTGACACCTGCAACTTCTAATGCATGGTTCTCCCAAAATAGAACCCGTTTATTCAAATGATTTTAGCCACAAGTAGCTTACCTTTCAACTTAAAGAATGAGTGCTTACTTTCTCAAAACTTTACACTGTGGAAGGAGATCTGATAAAAACATTGACCACCGGGATTGCACTTGTTCCTATCTTAACTTCTTCACATTTACACATGTAAATGTTCCTACTTAAAATTCTCTTAGCCTGATTGTTGAGGGTTTGAAGTTCAACACATCACAAGTAATGTCCAAATCAATCAAACTACTCACACTGGTCTTCGTCAACAAAGAATCTACCTTCAATCAGGCTTTCATTCTCATATTACTTCTACTGAGTCAGAAATCCTTAACTTCATCAAACACACATTACAGAGTGTATGGAATTACATGTTACGGTTCTACACATGTCTGCACGAAATAATTTCATCATCAACCCTCATGCATTGCACAAAATATATAAGAAACATCTGCCAGAAGTTTTCAATTATAGAGATTTTAGAGTCGCAGATACAAAAATATGCTTAAGAGTTACATTCTTCATAGGACAAAGATCACGCTACCCCTGATTACGTGCGGCACTCTTGCTTCTGCAGTCCTGCTCCTTCATTTCTTCAAGCACTTCTTCATATTTTGTGCGCCCGCTCGGTAAAACGTCTTTCCCCTCTTATGACATGCCCAAACACTTCGATATAACCGTCTATTAAAATCCAATTCACCGAAAAATAGACATCCAACTAGATAATGTCTAAGTTTAACAATCTTTCATAATTCAGATTAATCATTTATCTTCTAGATTTCCCTGTCTTCAACACCTGGCACAGCCCGGTGGGTAATTTTGTCAAAAATTAGACTCGAATTTTGCAATCCCTTGATCATATAAAATAATTTCCTTCGCCTATTTAGAAATAGCCACTTCCTCTGCTTCAACCTTTCGACTTTGTAGCATATTGAAATCCTCCTCAAAACAATCCTACTTTCCTTGAAAGTCACTATCAATAATGAATTGTTGCTTTTCAATAATCATATCCACCTTTTCTTCTAGATTCTTTTGTAACAATTGTTCCTGTAACTCTTTAATTATTTGTGCCTGTTCTTCAATTTGCTTCTCTTGTTTTTCAATAATCTGGAATAAATCTTTATCATACTTTGACACAAAGCATGCCTGCACCTGCTCATTCTGAATCCTGAACATACTTTGCCAACGACTTTGAAACTGATACAATTTCCTTTTTGATGGAGCCTACGAAAGCCATCCATAGCTTCAACTCTCGGACAAGTACGACTTCTACACACAGAGATATATGATCCGTTATCCTCCCAGCCACGTCTGAGCTTCTACATTCTCATAAAAAAGATAGTCTTACTTAGATACTCTCTCATATATGAGATCTATTTTTGTCTCTTCTACCAAATGATATAAAATACCCATGTGATGCCATGTGGCATCTATGCCACCTCACCCAAAAGGGTGTTCATCCATAATATGACATTTCCTTCCCCTTGAAAACATTTTCGTCCTCGAAAATATAGATGAAATGTCCGTAATGGTAGAAGTAAATGCTCGGACTTCCCTAAACCCCATGTACTGTATGTACATGGTCATCTCTGTGTGTTGTTTCCCTATATCCTTCCCCTTCAAATTTCTCGTATGAGATCATCTCAAAGGTGGGAAACCGTCTGAGTGGTGCCTATTATCTCCCATGTACACTCCACTTCCAAACTATCACTCCCATAACATACAACATCATCCAAATGACCTAAGTCCATATGATGTATCCTGCATGGAGCAATAGCATGTAAGGCAAGTGTAAAAGTGCCAAGCTTATTGGCTTGACCGTATTGTAATGGAGATAGTAAACCATATAATCGTCTGAAATATAGAACAAAGTCCCATAAAAAGTGACTTCAAACCCATCTAGGAGTACATGATAGATTGCCCTCATGCCACTTTAGGTCTTGCTAACCTTGAGTGTAATCACAAGTAGTAGTTTTGTCTAAACTACCTTGTGAACTATGCAAATCCATCATCTAGCTCATACATAAGAATTTCTTGGTAGTAAAATGAAATCTCTATATTCGACCAACCAAGAAATCTGTGGTTTGTCATCCTTTACCATTGGACAAAGTTCTATTGGAAGAGCATTTATTGGCACTAGTGCAAACTCTAATATTTCTCTTCCCTGTAGTTTGCCATATGAATGCAAAAAGCATTCCCTTTGAGATTCAAATAATCCTTCAGTACCCATCCTCCTAACTGATGTTTACACATCATGCTCATGATGTAACACCAACTAAGAGTTTGGTACCTCCATAGGTTAGATATCTCCATATCTCCTAGAAACCCTAAAGAGAGAAGTCATAAGTCTATTCCCAATCTAACTAATGTCAATAACTAGATCATCTCATCTAGTCAAAGACCATCACTGGAAGTACAAATAACTACTTCTCTCAAGAGTCTCCATGTGAGACTCAATCTAACCAGTATGAACCTGATCTCCCTCTTGTCTTTGATAGAAGAGTGCCACTCCTATCTAGACAATCTAAATGAGAAAGTGAAACTCTCTCCATGTCTCTCTCTGTAATCTCCTCTAAGGAAAAGAGGTCTAGTAGTGGAATCTATTCCACTTTCCCTTTCCCTTTGAAAGAGATTCTGTTAAATCCAGTTTCTCTACTCATCCATAGGTGAGAACATGCACATAAGTTCTCCATACTTTTCCTTCAAAACTAGTGGAGAAAGAGACTCCCATGTGAAGGAAAATTACATTGAAAAGTAGAGTAAATGAATTCCGTCTGAAATAAAGACTAAGAGATGTTTTCCATACACCTCTTCTGTCTAAAGGAAAACATACTGTACTCTTCTCCTATGAAGAAATCATGTTTTCCTTGCGTTCCTCCTCTCTCATGGAGTAGGAGCTAAAGTGAGACCACTGAACTAAAGTGAGATCTCTCATGGATCTCTGAGCTGATTCCCACTTTCTCCTTTCCTTAAAAGAGAGATTCATGAATTTATTTAGTCCTCTCTTCCATAACTAATGCATAATCCTTCATGAAGGTGTATGTAGTGAAGAGTGGAGAAAATAAATTCCTAATAGGGGTCAAAGTCCTCTACTAAAATGGTCAGCAATGATATGACATGATACCGTAAACACATGTGTATCCATAGTAAAGAACTATCTCTGCCAACCATACTCTATGCATGGATCTATACGATCCACTCAAACTGATGGAATTATCGTTCCTGAAAGACTGAAAAATGAGTATGTGATACCAATGGTGATAAAATCACCTATCACATTCTCTACTGGAAGAATAAATCTTCCCAATACTGTGAAGGATAACTCCCATTCCTAGTAGGAGATGTCCACTAAGAGCTCTCCTCTGATCTAGTGAGACATGACGCCATGAATGATGAGTCCTTTTCTCCCTGGCCATAGAAGAAGAGTGCTCAAAGGGAAGTCGTTTCCACCATCCCATACCAGTGGAACCTTCTTCCAATTCATGTTGTCATACCTACACTAAATCGAATATATATTCCATACATATGTAATGGAATATGAAGGTGGACTCTAATGAATCCCATATCCTAGAATCATATCAGTGGACTCAAATGAGTCCCATGTCCTCGAACTAGTCAGTTTGGTTCTAGTCAACAATGTGACAATGGATATCCCCTTTCTGTTCCAAACCAACTTGTTCCTAGGTACAAAGACTAGGTCTAAGTACCTCTCTGTAGATCCCGATATACATATATATGTATTGGGTACCCCAATTATTCCTGATTAGGGGATCTATGCTCTGAATCATAGAGCTAGTGCCATACCTTTGGCCTTCCTAACCATCACTCGAATCACATAGCACCCGTCGATGTTGTCTTATGAAACCCATCACTGTGATCCCATCTAATTGGTTTCCTTAGTAGTGTGGCAGAAATGCTGCACTACTTACTCAAGTGATGTGTATCAGTGAAACTAATCACTCTTTGGGTATTGCTAATAATACCCCATAATCTCCTAATCACACTGTGAGACTCTTGTGAAGATAAATAAATCTTCACCTCTTTGGAGAATATCATATATGTATCTCCCGTACCTGTATGCAACTTCTCATAACCTATAGGATTGCTTGTGCACATTCCTAATGGTGAAGGTACACGTCCTTCCTTTTAGCAATCCTATGGTCTAAATCCATAAGGATTATGTGTAGGGATCCTATTCCTAATGAAGTTGCCTTATATAATACTATGATGGTCCTAAGTCCATCAAATACATGCTTAGAAGCATGCATACACCTTATTGAAGTTTGCAGAAAGGGCATGTTACCATGCCATAACATTCTTACCTAAAGGTAAGTGCGTATATAACGCCATACGATGGGAAAAATTTCGACAGCATTTCCCCAGTAGATGGAATCCTAAAAAATTTTACCATAAGCTCAGTGGCACAAAGGCCACCCAACGACATAGGGCTTGACAGGCCCATGGCATGCACGCCATAAACTCATATATGGATTCCATGACCTGCAAAAACATAAAAGCAATTGCTAGCAACCATTCTCTGAGTTGCATAGCCATATAATTTTTGTAATCCTCTTTCCTGCAAACAATCAAAAAGTATACTTCTTGCCTGTCGATCCATACTTTTAGAATTTAAATAATGATCAACATTTGATGTATGCAATCCAATCTATGCATGTACATAGAGAACATGCCATGACATAAAGTAAAATGCCTGAAGCATAAAATATACGTCCCTGAGTAGTTTGATTTTGGAATTGCATGCATCCATTCGTTCTCGACAAGCTTCGAGACCTCTGCACCTTCCTCCTCAGGTCCTAACATAAACTTTGAAGTGTCCGAAAACATCGGAACACTCCCCAAAACATAAAATATGGTCAAGTGATTACCAAAATAATGCAAATTTAGTCAAAAAATGCATTAGTAATCCTTCTTTAGACCTGCAAAAACCACTTTAGGACCTGCAAATGTTCATAACTGAAATATATAGCATGTGCAAAGAAATCGAAGTGAAATTACTCAATTCGCCTTCCCGGGTTGAAAGATATGGCTCCCGGAAGGTAGTCGCCAAAACTGTTCAGACTTTGCAGAGATGTTCAGACCTGCAAAATTACTTATTTTCCAAAATTTCTTTTCATAAACTGAAAGTAGACCTTGTGCTCTTCGAAACGAGCCATAGCACGTCCTATTTGGAATTTTCTAGCCCAAGATATGGCCATTCCAAGTGGGACATGTCAAACTAGTGGACTGTTGGAGGGGCTGGAAAAAGTGTAAAAATGTGATTTTTGGGGTGCCCAAAAGCATTTTTCCATCAAGAAAATGCTAAAATTCTCTCCATAATATCAGAGAGTGATATATGAAGATGCTTAGGCCTATTTTCACCTTTCCAAATCCTCCCTTCATGCATGCTAATTTGCTCCCCAAAAGAGGCTTAAATCAAGATTTTTGCTTTTATGCAAAAACTTAAATGGGAGCTTAGCAAGCTTCTAGTCCACTCTAAATGTGAATTTCTCTTGGATTTTATACAATAATCCATGGGAAGCCTCTTAAATGGTCTTTATTCTTACTCCCAGAAGTGGAGTTTGGCAAAGTTAACATCTAACTTTTTCCAAAAAGTGCGGGAAGGGGGTCTTTGAGGAAGTAAAATTCCTCCGTAACTTATGATTTTGATGAATCTAATGATTCGCCTATATAGTCCATATACCATACTCTCAGTAAATATACTTTTTCCCATCCATCGATAGCTATTGCACCTCTTTTTCCCTCTTCCAAAATGGGAATTTCTTAGATTTAGGTGCTGAAATTTTTTGTCAAACTGTGATGGAAGGGGGTTTTGTGGAGCTTCAAACTCCCATCAAACTGAGGTATCTTTTGGATTTCTTGATCTTGCATGGAAGTCAATACACTATACTATAAGTGTGCATGGTTTTTTTCCATAAATCTATGAAAAATACCTCCTCTTTTCCCCTTCCCAAAATAGCTACTAGTCAAAAACAGCTCTTGAAATTTATGTGAGAATCATGAATTTTGCAGATACCTTGAGCTTGTGCTTACTAATATTTTGAGGGAATGCTTAACTTAAGATGAGAGTATATATCTCATACTCTCCATATGCATGATTTCCCTCCTTCCTTGCCCTTCTCAAAGAGTCAGACCTTTTTGAAATTTAACTAAAGATGCTTGTACATAGGTAGTTCATCTCCACATAGCTCTGACATATAAAGAGCATCCCCTTTTCATAGATGATTGAGATGCTTCTCCCACCTCCTTCCTCTTCGGTGTCTTTTTTTTATACATTTCCGATGGCTTTTATGGATGTGTACTCCAACCACATTAGGAAAGAGCAATCACTATGCTCCTAGATTTGTTGTTCTACAACAACCACTACTTCGAACCATTTGAGAAACTAACCAACAAGCCTTGAGGGAGGGGGAGAAGGGAATCTATCTCTTCTCCTCCTCCATCTCTCCTTCTCTTCCCATAGCTCACAGACGGCCGGAAATTGTTTGTATAGTATAAATAAAACAGGTTTACCCTTCCGTCACATGGTTGAGGGAGGTTGGATAAGTCGTGTGCCTCTCTAACAGAGGTCGCGGGTTCAAAACCTGGCGCCGTCTTCATCGATAACGTGGCTTGAATCGTGCTTTGATACCAATGATACAATTTTCTTTTTGATGGCGCCTACGAAAGCCATCCATAGCTTCAACTCTCGGACAAGTACGACTTCTACACACAGAGATATATGATCCGTTATCCTCCCAGCCACGTCTGAGCTTCTACATTCTCATAAAAAAGATAGTCTTACTTAGATACTCTCTCATATATGAGATCTATTTTTGTCTCTTCTACCAAATGATATAAAATACCCATGTGATGCCATGTGGCATCTATGCCACCTCACCCAAAAGGGTGTGCATCCATAATATGACAGAAACACAGTCCAAATATCTTGAGCATACTTATGCAGCTGCTGCTTTAATAATCCTATATCCGACGCTGTCATTAATACAGCATCTAGCTCCACATCTTCGTTTTTTAACATCTGCTTCTTCAGCGCATGTAATACTTGCATCCTAGAGTGAAGAATCACTTGTTCGTTCTGCAAAGTAGCATTAAGTGCTGAAAATCCATCATCTCTTTTTGAATTTGTTCTTGTATAGACCTATGCCATTCTTCAAATTCCTGCATGGACCGCTTTATTCTGGACAGCTCTATTACTTGTTGCATCTTGCTCTGTTGAAATTTCTCTAATATTTGTGCCTTCTTATTCAATTCTTCCTGAAGTGTTTCAACCTGCCTCTGTAAAGACTGATAATCCTCCATGTTAATAGATACTTTTGTCTGTTCATACCTGGTTAATTTTCCTCTTGCAAAACTAAAAAATTGGAAATTTCTTGCAACCTTTCCTTCATTCCTAGTACATCATACCCTGTATTCTTTATTGATTGGTGCATAACATCCTCTGGCAACTTATCCCCTATTGCTTGCAACTGTTCATCCAATCTTCTCTTTTTAGAAAACTTAAAAACGGTTCCTAGTACCTTTGGGTGCTCATCCTCATCTACCACATACAGCAAATTATCCTCCTTTATCACTGCTTTTCCTAAATCAGTTTGATTTATCTGCATAACCGGCTCCAATTCTTGTACAGTGTAACCTGCTTTCAAAAGATCCTTACACATCTCTGAAGGTGTGTCCACTTCTCGCATAGCTAGCTGTTCCTGATTTTTACTCATCAACTCATCACTATGAATGTTTATCTCCTTTGGCCATGATAACTTCTGACTGTCCACCAGCTGCACAAACTCAAACAATGCTGCCAAATATGCCAACATCCTACTATTCGATTATGTTTTACGTCTATCCCCTACAAATATCTCATTGTGCATGTGATCATGCAACCAATGAGCCCAACTGACCTGTCCACTTGCCTCTGCATAAGCCAAAGGTGCAAAATTTTCTTTGGACATGTAATCATATTTGATGATGAAACACAACCTCTCAAAGTACCATTTTAACTGCTCTCGTCGAACATAACCTGCATTCTTCATCATGTAATATTGTCATCCCCCTTCCCTCGGCCCAAAATCTTTCTTCAAGGCGTCCTCAGAACACTTCGAAATGACGACATCATTGTAAATAGGTAACTTAAAGATTTCTGCAACTAGTTCCGGTGAAAATTTTACCTGAACTGCCAGCTGACCTTTCGTTTTTTTTTATGATCTCCAGCTGACTCTTTGCATAATAGTTGCATCTCCATCTTACCCATGGCAAAGTAGCAAATTGAAATAAACCGATCTTACGGAGCCAATTCTCATTTGTGGTGGACTGTGTATCAATTTCCACCTTAAAGTCGGTAAATGGTTCCATGAGAGTTTGCACAAATTTGGTAGTCTCTGATGGTGTCGATATCTCTTCCTCGTCATCCTAAAGCAAGCTATTACTTTCCTCAGTTGTGGTTTCTTCTTTGCGCAACACAAGTTATCTGTTTCTCATACGTCCCCGCATGACTTCTGGTTCAGGTACCAACACAGTAGACACAGGAAGAGACGTTACTTTTGGGGCCATAAAGTAGGACTGAGAATACAAGTTCCGCAAGTGCGAATGTTCGACCTGCCACTGACAGAAATGCTTGGCGTACTTACTCACGTACCAGTTCATGCGATTCAATAATATTCTAGTATGGATCACTTTAAAAATCATTAGCAACCTGTTTCCCCGCATTACCATAACACACTTAAAAGATCTTTGACACGTGCATGGATAATCATTAAAAGTAATGCGCACCTCAAGAATACCAAACTGATATTTAAATTCATTAACACTCCTTTTTCTGGTGCACGACCTTCCTACCACAACATTCCAACTAACCTTACTTTGCAAGATAATATCTGGCTGAGCACTATCTTCCTGCTCATGTTCCCGCTGATACACCTGTTTGTCATATCTCTGACCACTTGAAACCCCTGTTGTACCTGTCTCCGAAACTTCATTACTTGCTGCCTTGGAACAACCCTTTGAATCTACAATCCGATCCAGTAATTCCTCCTTCTCAATTTTTGGCTGTGGAATAACCCTTAGCAAAATGTTATACTGCAGCTTTGGACATGGAATCCATTGTAATCGTAAGAAAGTACTCAATGTAATTTTTGACCAACAAGAATCCAGAAAACATTTCACCACGGATGCAAATGCAGAGAAATAAGCCTTCTTACTACGATGATCACAAACATTGTTGATTTGATTTTCAGGATGATGGATCACTTGCACAACATTAGAAGATAACCAATCCAAATGTGGCGGCTTCCCCTGAAATAATTTCAGCCTAAATCCATTGATTGGTTTGTCCATCCTTGTGCCAAACACATCTGCCACCCGAAAAGTTCCTTGTCCTAAATCCTGCACAATCTGATATGGGCCTTTATATCTCAATGTAAGCTTTCCTGGATGAGGTCCAAGCTTGCACTCGAGAGAAATGGAAAAGGAATCATTTATATCAAGAGTACTTAGTTAAGTGGAAGGATAGTTCAGAAGATGGTGCTACATGGGAGCGGGTTAGTACCCTTTAGAGATGGTTTCCCACCTTTATGAAGATTGTCCAAGAGCCTTCTTAAGGAGAAACATATGGGGAAACATTATGGAGAGATGACCATGCACACCAGGTACATGGGGTTCAGTGGGAACAAATCATATGTATACTCTTTCACTTATTCATCTACGACTTCCATGACTAGCTTTGAGGAAAAACCTAAATTTAAGGGGAAGGAAACATTATATCACCTTTAGTGTGAACCACATTTATTGGAGGTTGGAGGGTGTGAGGCCATTTGGCACTCATGCATCTATTGCATGGAGTAAGAGAAAGTAGAGGAAACCTATTTCGAGAGCTGTGTGGTTGGGAGATGAATCGTGTCTCTCATCAGTCATACATTCGAGTTGTAATGACCTTCAACCATGTGCCTTTTTTAGGATTTATCTAATTTTGGTAAGCACCCAAAAAAAAGGGATCTCATTGGGAGTATCATATCAACCATATAGTGTCAAAGAATGGGATCAATAGATGAAGATAAGGTAAGAGCCATTGTGGAAACTACCTAGGCCAAAGATAGTCAAGGAAGTACAATTTTTCATGGATCAGTATGGCTAACTTTGAGTGGATTCAAGAATGTGAGATCTCTTTGAACGAGCTAAAAAAGTGATTGTGCTAAGCCCCAATTTTGATAACTCCAAATTTTTGGAACATTAAGCTTACACTATGATTGAGGAGGATTATCTCTACATCATCTTTGGATTACCTAAAAGAAATCCATTAAAGAGTTCTTTATTTATGTTCATTTATTGTATTCTTTCTAAGGACCTTTTATGATCATTTACCCAATGAAAAAGCCTGGAGGTTTACACTTGTAAAAGGATAAAAGAAGAGCTCAAAATCCATGAATTTGAGGTAGTTGAACTTGATGATTCATCAATCAGCCAAGTCACCTTAATCAAGCCATCAATATTGATTTTACTTTTCCTAGATTGTAGGAGATTGATTCTCTTCATTCCAACAAACTATCCTACTTTGCTTTGAATTCAAAAACCACTTGTAGAAGTCTGGGAGGGCTTCAAGAGTATATGTAATGACTTCCAATCCATTGTACATTAACATAGAAGAAATATACATACACTTTGGTCATTATTGTGACATTCCTTCATTTCTCTGCATCTTCTTCTTCAACAATAATAAGATTGTAGAGGCTACTGTTCTCTTTAACGAGCACCAAACTCGATGTGTGACGATTCATTGGAAAGGTATCACTATCTAGTCTATATATACAATTTTTTTAGAGAATTTGATTCAAAAGATTTGGAGAAATCCTCATTTTACTCTCTTGGGGTTGACATAAATTAGGGATTTTATGCATTTTAGCTACATAACCCTATGTATGACATTCCCCTAAAAGGAATTTTTTCAATTGTAATTGTGCTGGCTGCACTGAGTATTCGAAGTTGAAGCTTCCAAAATTAGAAGGTTCTTGTGAGCTAGTCAATGTGCAACTCTATTTGTTTTGTACCAACTCTTTCTCATTACTGATCCAAATTACATATTAGATTTTATTGCACTAATCACAAGCCTATAAGGTCTAATTGATTAAAAGCTCAAGGGCTAGTCCTATGCTAGTTGGCTAGACCAGCTTCACCACATGATGACCCAAATTTCTAAGCTTCTCCAAACATCTCCAACTTCTTTCAGTGGTATTAGAGCAACTTCAAGATGGGAGATGGATTTCCATCAATGATTGCTTGATAGAAACAATTATGCTACTTGCAAAATCAGAATGGAGGCTTATTTGCAAGAAAAAAACGTATAAGGGATTGTATTAGGTGATGAAGCAATGCTTATTCCAAGATCCAAAGGAGGATCTACACAAGAGGAAAGAATAAAGACAACCATTCATCCACAAAGGCTACATCCATAACAATCTTTTGGATTTAGTACACACTCATGTGTGGGGACCAAGCCAAAAACCTTCTTTGGTAGCATCAATGTATTATGTCTCATTTATCGATGACCATAGTCGGTGGACTATTCTTTACTTGATCAAGAGTAAGAATGAAGTGTTTGATTGCTTCAAAAAGTATCCAACACAATACAACTAGATCACTCAAGAAAATCATATTTGATAGAGGGGAAGAGCCATACATGTGGAGATCCATACAAGTAGATCACTCAAGAAAATCATATTTGATAGAGGGGGAGAATACTTCTCCAAGGAGTTTGATGAGTTATTGCAGGATAAAGGTATTAAGAGGAAAGTGACTACGAGGTACTCTCCTCAATTGAATGGAATTGCAGAAAGAAGAAATAAGAAATTGGTTTGATAAAAAGAACAATGTGTGAAGAGAAGAAGTTGCCACAATATTTATGGGTAGAGGTTATTTCAACTGTTGTGTACCTTGTCAATAAACTTCCATCCAAATCACTTCAAGGTATGAATCCTTATGAAGCATAGAATGGAAGAAAACCTAGTCCAAGACATTGTAAGTTGTTTGGTTGTTGAGCTTATGTTCATGTACCTTCACAAATAAGAGGTGAGCTAGATGAAAGACCAACAAAGGCAATATTTATTGGATATGATCAACTCAAATGGGTTATAGGTTCTACAATCCTTCAACCAAGCAATTCACTATGAGTAAGGATGTTGTGTTTGAAGAACATAGGTCTTGGTATTGTTGGAGTTAGACGTATGCGGAAGCACACGAACAACACAAGGAAAAAGAAGAAGCTTGGACCACAACACACAATACTGAATGTATTACCACTAGAATGTACAAAGATAAGTAGCCCATTAGGGCAATAGGCGTATATACAATCCGGGGGAAAAAAACCTCCTAAAGAGAGAAAAAGGTGCCCCAGCGGTCCTAGAGTGTTCACACACATCACTACCTAAATATATCAACAAATCCCCCCTGGGAGTGATGTGGTGAACAAGGAGCAGCAAGACGCAAAAACCATTGGTGGACACACGAGTGTCATAGCAACCAGCCCAATCATTGTCAAAAAAAGCATGCAAATCTAGCGGTAGTGATCCCCCCTTGGGATAAAATGATCCAAGTAGCTGGGTACCACTCAAGTAGCGAAAGATGCGCTTAAGCACTTACCAATGCTTGACACCTAGGCAATGCATAAACCTACTCATCTGTGAGATAGCAAATTGAATATCTGGTTGAGTAATGCATAAGTAAATGAAGCATCCAACAACTTGTTGATAGAGAACAACATCAAATGCATCTCCAACATCATGAAGACTCAATCGTTAACTTTTCTCCATAGGATTGACAATAGGCTTACAGTCTTCAAGGCCAAAATGCTGCAATAATGTGTCAATATATTTTGTTTGACACAAAGCCATTCTACCATCAACTTGCATTCACTGAATGCTCAAATAGTGATGCAAATGCCCCAAATCAGACATCTCAAATGAGGCATTCAAACCAGCCTTAAAATCAACAATATGCATGTCATGAGGACCAGTTAGCAGCATGTCATCAACATACACCACAATGATCAGAAGCACATCATTAGCACGCTTAACATATAATGTGCTTTTAGTTGGGATGTTCTCAAAACCATGTGCAATTAGATAGGCATGTATCTCTTCATACCAAGCACGTGGTGCTTGCTTTAGACCATACAATGCCTTCTTTGACCTACACACCTGGTTTTCATGCCCTTTTTGCCCAAAGCCACAGGGCTAAAAAACATATACTTCTTCATGCAAGTCACCATTTAGAAATGTTGTTTTAATGTCCAACTAATGTACATTCCAACCATGATGAGTTGCAAGTGCACATATGCTACGAATAGTAGTCATTCAGCAAGTAGGAGCAAAGGTTTCATCGAAATCAATGCCTCTTTCCTGTGCATAACCCTTTGTAACAAGCCTAACCTTATACTGGTCAATTGTTCCATTAGGTTTACGCTTCTGCTTGTATACCCACTTAGTGCCAATGGACTTCTTGCCAGGAGTCAAGTCACATAAAGACCAGGTATCATTTTTCATGATAGCATCATATTCAGATTGCATTGCAGCCATCCAATGTTCAAAATTTTGTGCTTCATCAAATGAAACACGTTCGGTCTCATCACAGAGACGAGAGGCAGCCATAGCAGCAATCTGATGCAAAAGAGGAACTATGAGAGCTTGAACGAGTACGATATGACAAAGGTGCATCTAATTTGTTGTCACGCAAAGTTTGGACCAACCATTTTGGCATAGTTTTTGCTTGCTCAATATCAGCTCTCTCATCAACAAGTGCATCATGTAAATCTGCACAAAAAATAGAATGATCTGCATCATCACATGAAACCTGGAAAGGTTGAGAAGTTGCCTCATTAGACAAGCACTAGACTATCCACCTGTAAAAAGAGGCAACAAAGTTTTATACATGTCTTTGGAGCTAATAGATGTCTCCTTAGTACATGAAAGTAAGGACTGAATAACATCTTCCACAAAAACAACATTGCGGCTAACCAAAATGCATTTAGTCTATGGATGATACAGACAATTGCCTTTGCATTTAGAACTATACCCAACAAAAATACATTTTACTGCTTTATCATCCAATTTTCTGTGATGTTCGAGCACTAATGCATGTGCCAAACAACTAAAAACTTCAAGACAAGCTAAATCTCGCTCTTGTTGTACATGAAACGAATCTATAGTTGATGAGCTGGACTTCTCACTACATCTCCCAATGCCATCTCAAAGCGAGAAGGGAAAGATGACGAATTCGAGGAGATTCAGGTTCAACAACAATCTTCAAAGATGCCGCTTAGCTAATCAAGACAATGACCAGAGGAAAGATCTAATCTGTTCATGACCCTTTTTTGGCTCTCATTTGGATTAAGAGCATGTGTTCGTGAAGATTTAGCTCCAACTGTGCAAAAGAAACTCTTGGGTTCTACAAAAGTAAGAACAATTTTGCCAATTTTGTGTTTCAATTGCTCTCTGACAGAGAGCAAATACATACATCACTACACCATCTCTAACATAGTCCTCGCCATGACATACCCCTGCAATTGTTTGGAAATTGTCCACTGAACAAATCTACTTATGTCGTGTCTCAAAGAGACAGAGGGAGAGAGAATTACACTCTCTGTGACTCTATGAAAAGCTTTTTAGTAGACCAATGCAGCACTATCTACCCTGGCAGGGAGAAGCCATAATCTCCCCATTCATGAACACTCATTGGTCTGATAACGAGAGGACATGGAGAACAAGCTAACATCATTTTCATCCTCTTTGTAATGAAGAGAGATCAAGGGCAAGCTTGCAACATTAGCATCCACCCACAACACTCGGCTGTGGTTCCAAAGGGTAATTGAACAACAACACCTCTAGCATCTAGAGCTAAAGAGAGAGAGAAAGAGAGAGGGAGAGAGTTGATCAATTGTGCATCATAAGAATCCCGTCTGTGCCAATTTCACTATGAGCAAGAGTGAAGAACAAAGTGCATCCCGTTTGGGCTAACTTCAGAAGTCGCCATTACTATTGTTGCAGTGCTCTCTAGATAGGGACCACTATACGGAAAGGAGCCACACTGCCTTTGAATTGTGCCTTCTCCAATTGAACTAGTGAAAGAGAGAGAACGAGTGATTTTTGAACATAGAGCTGTGTGCACCACTTGATGACCGCTGGTATCACATGGAGACACCAAGAGAAATAGGGTAAGATGGCATCATTTTTTGTGAGTGATTGACACAAGAGATGATGTCAATATCCTTTTTTCTTCCTTTTTTCAATAATCTTTTAAAGGATCTCTCTAGGAATTGGTTGACACATTCTTTGGCAAGAAAAGAGTCCATGTGTCTCTTATACTAGAGTGATAATGATAATTCTTTCCCTCCCAAGTAAGTTATAAAAGCTTAATTGACTTAATTGTATAAGACCCACTCTCTTTGTATTCCAACTCTAAGTATATTTACAGTGGCTCAAGAAATTGCAAGATCTCTCTCTACACCTTATTTTTTGGCATAACCCTTGTGAAAGAACATTATCTCGACACTACCTGCCTAGAAATTACTTTGTACTATTTCTAGCATCTCACCCCTTTCATCAAATGGGTTCCTTTTATTGCATTTCAGAAGGTTCTTAATGCTCTCCCTCAATATTTGTAACATCCCATGACTAAATGACCCTATCTCGACACTCAATTTGAACCCTTCACAAGAGTAACCTTGCATTTTTTTTCTAAGGTATCAATCCCCATCTTTGGGCATACCCTTTTTTTAACACCCTGCACAATGTTCCACAGTCCTTTTGCAACCAATACATGTCGCATCATATAAGCCCATAATGGGTATTTGGTACCATCCAACTTATCCTTAACAGCCAACAACGGAATACATCACTGCTTTTAGCCATGGCCTGTGACTAAAATACCTTGATGCAGAAAATTGATTGTATCTCAAAAAGTTGAATAGAACTGCCCAAACGAATTCCACTAGACCTGTAGCAGACTTTGAGATGCTTATACTGGAGAATAGAAACTATTATATACCTTTTTCACAAAAAGACGAAATAGCATGGAAAAGTGCTCCGATAGTGCATTCGAAGGCCAAAACGAGCAACCAGATTTTGAGACTGCAACCGCAGGAGTGTCGACGACACCATAGATGAAGTGACGACTAGCTCTGATACCAATTGTTGGAGATAGACGTCTCCAGAAGCATGCAAACAACACAAGGAAGGAGAAGAAGCTTGGAGCACAACACACAATGGTGAGTCATCCCCCCACATGGCTTCACACATGGGTGCCACACTCACCTGCATGTCTTTGGTTGTCTTTCATATGCATTAGTGTCTGAACAATAATGCAAGAAATTGGATGATAAAGCACTGAAATGTATTTTTGTTGGGTACAGTTCTAAAAGCAAAGGCTATCCTTTGTATCATCCATAGACTAAAAGCATTTTGGTTAGTTGTGATGTTTTTATGGAAGATGCTATTAAGCCATTACTTTCATGTACTAAGGAGATACCAGTTAGCTCCAAAGATATGTATGACACTTTGCTGCCTCTTTTTACAAGTGGATAGTCTAGTGCTAGTCCAAATGAGGCAATTTCTTAGCCTTTATAGGTTTCATGTGATGATGCAGATCATTCCATTTTTTTTTATGAGAGATCTGATATTGAGGAGGCAAAAAGTATGCCAAAATGGTTGGTGCAAACTTTGTAGCAAATTAGATGCACCTCTATCATATCATACTTGTTCTTGCTCTCATAGTGCCTCTTTTGCATCAGATTGCTATGTTATGGTTGCCTCTGGTCTTTGTGATGAGAATGAGCTTGTTTTGTTTGATGAAGCAAAAAATTCTAAAAATTGGATGGGCTATGCAATCAAAATATGATGCTATTATGAAAAATGGTACCTGGTCTTTTTGTGACTCGCCCCCTGTCAAGAAGGCCACTAGCACTAAGTGGGTATTCAAGCTGAAGTGTAAGCCTTATGGAATAGTTGAAAGGTATAAGGCCAAGGTTGTTGCAAAGGGTTATGCTCAAGAAAGAGGCATTGATTTTGATGAGACCTTTGCTCATATATGCCAAATGACTATTGTTCATAGCATTTGTGCACTTGTGACTCATCATGGTTGGAACGTACATCAATTGGACATTAAAACTGAATTTTTGAATGGTGACTTACATGAAGAAGTGTACGTTTTTTAGGCTTGTGGTTTTGTGCAGTGTGTAGGTTGAAAAATGCATTATATAATTTAAAGCAAGCACCACTCGCTTGGTATGAAAAGATACACACCTACATGATTGCACATGGTTTTGAGAATAGTCCAACTGAGAGCACCTTATATGTTAAGTGTGGAAATGATGTGCCTCTCATCATTGTTGTCTATGTTGATGACATGTTGCTCATTGGTCCTCATGAGAGGCATATTGTTGACTTTAAGGCTGATTTGCATGCCTCATTTGAGATGACAAATGTGGGCATTTGCATCATTATTTGGGCATTTAGTCTATACAATTTAATGGAAAAATAGCTTTGTGTCAAACAAAATATATTGACACATTATTACAATCTTTTGGCCTTGAAGACTGCAAACCTATTGCCACTCCTATGGAAACAGGTTTACCGTTGAGTCTCCATGATGTTGGAGATGCATTTGATGTTGTTCTTTATCAGCATGCTATTAGATGCTTGATTTACTTATGCATTACTCGGTCAGATATTAAGTTTGTTGTTTCACAAATGAGCAAGTTTATGCATTGCTCAGGTGTCAAGCTATGTTGATATATTTAGGTAGTGATGTGTGTGAACACTCTAGGACCGTCGGGGCACTTTTTTCCCTCTTTAGGAGGTTTTTCTCCCCCGGCTTGTATATACGCCTATTGCCCTAATGGGCTACTTATCTTTGTACATTCTCTAGTAATACATTCAGTCTTGTTTGTTGTGCTCCAAGCTTCTTCTTCTTCCTTGTGCTGTTCGCGTGCTTCCGCAGACGTCTAACTCCAACAATTGGTATCAGAGCAGGTCGTTGCTTCTTCTAGGGCCCGTTGACACTCCTCCGTTTGCAATCTCAGATTCGCACAAAATTTGGTGAGCATACTCAGGGTGTTTCCGAGATCAAAACAGCTTCGCTATGTGGTGCCGAAATCGCGATCTGAGCTCGTTTTGGCCTCCGAACGCACTATCGTAGTGCTTGTGCAGGCTACTTCGTCCTTTTGTGCCAAAGGTATATACCAGTTTCTGTTCGCCAGTTTAAGCATCTCGAAGTCTGCTACAGGTCTAGCAGAACTCGTCTGGGCAGTTCTGTTCAACTTTTTGAGATACAGTCAATTTTCTGCATCAAGGTATTTTAGTCACCGGCCATGGCTGAAAGCAGTGATGTATTCCGTATGTTGGCTGTTGAGGATAAGTTGGATGGTACCAACTACCCATTATGGGCTTATATGATGCGACATGTACTGGTTGCAAAAGGATTGTGGAACATTGTGCAGGGTGTTGAAAGACGTCCTGTTACACCTGTAACGACAGGTACTGCAAATACAGGTGTTGGAGCTGATGAAGATGGTGTCGAAGATGATATTCCGCAGATTCCTGTTCGTGCTGCTGTTTCTGTTGCACCTACTATAGATCAGATTCGTTGGGATGGCAGAGATGCCCAGGCACATGCATTGATAGCTTTGTCTGTCAAACGTGCCATTATTCCTCACATTCGCTCTTGCAGAACAGCAAAGGATGCTTGGGATACACTTACCACTTTGTACCAGGCTAGGAATGAGGCTTGTGTTGCTTACCTCCGAAAACAGTTGGAGAGTGAGCACATGAATGAAGGTGATTCGATGGACAGTTTTCTTACAAAGATCAAAGACCTGAAGGAACAATTGATTTCTGCTGATGAGGTTATACCAGATAGCTCACTTGTGCAGACCGTTCTGAATGGCCTTCCTGATTCATATCAGAGTTTTGCCTCTACTCTTCGATTGATGATGAAAGGCAATCCGAATGCCTTGTCATTTGAGGAATTAGTCTCTGTTCTGTTGCAGGAAGATCAGTCCAGGCAAAACAGGTCCATTATGCATGTTGCAGATCAAGCTTTCTTGGCTAGTCAGAAGGGCAAAGGAAAATGGAGCTCTTCTACTAGTAAGCAGAAATCTGCAAATGCTGCACAATCGAAGAACCAGGATAAAGATGAGAAGAAATTAGAAAAGCAGAAATTGTTCTGCAAGTACTATAAATGAAATGATCATATTATAAAGAACTGTCCAAAACTGGCTGCTAAAGTGGCAAAGAAGAAAGAGGCTGGAATGGTTGTTGCAGAGGCCTCTACACCAAAAACAGAGTCTGCAAATCTTGTGCAGGAAGAAGAATGGGCGTTTACTACTGTCTGCAGTTTTGACCCATCTTCTCATGATCAATGCATGTCTGCAGTAGACTCAGATGTTTGGTACTTTGACAGTGGGGCGACCAAACATATTACCTCGCAGCGCAATTTCTTCTCTTCACTCGAGCCTGCCCCTACAGGGAATACTGTCACATGCGCCAATAACTCCTCTTATCCTGTTATGGGAGTTGGTAAGATCATTCTGACTACTGCTGATGGTAGTTCTTTCACTTTGTCAGATGCTTTATTTGTGCCAGGGATAAAAAAGAACCTGTTATCAGTTTCTGCATTAGCCAAGATTGGCTTGGTTGTGAAATTCGTTGATGACAGGTGTACAGTCCATGATGTCTCAAATGGCGATGTGATTATTGCTTCTGGCATTTTATGTCATGGGTTGTATAAGCTCATAGACTATGAAAGATCTGTGAATGATTCGGCATGTGCAGTTCATGATTCTCAGGCTATGTCAGATGCAAAGCTTTGGCATGCACACTTTGGTCATCTGAATTTTGCTAGTTTGTTACGCCTGCAGAAATCTGAAATGGTGTCCTCTTTGCCCAAACTTGAGGCACCTGGAAAACATGTTTGTGAAGGCTGTATTTTGGGCAAAATGCAGCGTTCTTCCTTTCCAAAAGATGGTTCAGTTCCGGCTATGCAGAAATTGCAGCTTGTACATAGTGATGTCTGTGGTCCTATGCAGACACCCTCTTTTGTAAATTACCTTTACTTCGTGACTTTCATTGATGATTTTTCCAGGCATGCATGGGTATATCCACTCAAAGCAAAGTCCGAAGTGTTCATGTGCTTCAAACAGTTTTTGGTTTTGGCTGAAAATCTACCAGCATGTAAAATGGGCACCCTCCGTTCTGATCGAGGGGGGGAATATATGTCTTCAGATTTTAATGCATTTCTGGCTGAACGTGGGATAAAACACCAGTGTACAGTGCCGTATACACCTCAACAGAATGGAGTTGCTGAACGAAAGAATAGGTCACTCATGGAGATGGCGAGGTGCATGGTCAAAAGTCAGGCTTTACCACATAGTTTCTGGCTTGAGGCTGTCATGTGTGCAGCATATGTACTGAACAGGTGTCCCACCAAAGCGTTGCAGTCTATCACTCCATATGAGGCTTGGCATGACCGCAAGCCATCTGTTGCTCATCTGCGTGTTTTTGGTTGTTTGGCATATGCATTATTGCCTGAACAACATCGCAGAAAATTGGATGATAAGGCAGTAAAATGTATTTTTGTTGGGTACAGTTATGAAAGTAAAGGCTATCGTCTGTATCATCCACAGACTAAACGCATTCTGGTTAGCCGTGATGTTGTCTTTGTGGAAGATGCTATTCAGCCATTGCTTTCATGTACTAAGGAGACATCTGTTAGCTCCAAAGACATGTATGATACTTTGATGCCTCTTTTTACAGGTGGACAGGCTAGCGCTGGTCCTAATGAGGCAACTTCTCAGCCTTTGCAGGTTTCATATGATGATGCAGATCATTCCATTTCTGATGTAGATTTACATGATGCACTTGTTGATGAGAGAGCTGATATTGAACAGGCAAAAACTATGCCAAAATGGCTGGTGCAGACTTTGCGTGACAGCAAATTAGATGCACCTTTGTCATATCGTACTCGTTCAGGCTCTCATAGTACCTCCTTTGCATCAGATTGCTATGCTATGGCTGCATCTAGTCTCTGTGATGAGAATGAGCCTGTTTCTTTTGATGAAGCACAAAATTCAGAAAATTGGATGGCTGCTATGCAATCTGAATATGATGCTATAATGAAGAATGGTACATGGTCTTTATGTGACTTGCCTCATGGCAAGAAGGCCATTGGCACTAAGTGGGTATACAAGCTGAAGCATAAACCTGATGGTACAGTTGACAGGTATAAGGCTAGGCTTGTTGCAAAGGGTTATGCGCAGGAAAGAGGCATTGATTTTGATGAGACCTTTGCACCTACATGCCGTATGACTACTGTTCGGAGCATTTGTGCACTTGCAGCCCATCATGGTTGGAATGTACATTAGTTGGACATTAAAACAGCATTTCTGAATGGTGACTTGCATGAAGAAGTGTATGTTTTTCAGCCCCGTGGCTTTGTGCAGAAAGGGCATGAAAACCAGGTGTGCAGGTTAAAGAAGGCGTTATATGGTTTAAAGCAAGCACCACGTGCTTGGTATGAGAAAATACATGCCTATCTGATTGCACATGGTTTTGAGAACAGTCCAACTGAAAGCACCTTATATGTTAAGCGTGCTAATGATGTGCTTTTGATCATTGTTGTCTATGTAGACGACATGCTGCTCACTGGTCCTCTTGAGAAGCATATTGCTGATTTCAAGGCTGATTTGCATGCCTCATTTGAGATGTCTGATTTGGGGCATTTGCATCACTATTTGGGCATTCAGTTTATGCAAGTTGATGGTGGAATGGCTTTGTGTCAAACGAAATATATTGACACATTATTGCAGCGTTTTGGCCTTGAAGACTGTAAGCCTATTACCACTCCTATGGAGACAGGTTTACGATTGAGTCTTCATGATGCTGGAGATGCATTTGATGTTGTTCTCTATCAGCAGGCTGTTGGATGCTTGATTTACTTATGCATTACTCGGCCAGATATTCAGTTTGCTGTCTCACAGATGAGCAGGTTTATGCATTGCCCAGGAGTCATGCATTGGAAAGCGGTTAAGCGCATCTTTCGCTACTTGAGTGGTACTCGGCTACTTGGGTTGTTTTATCCCAAGGGGGAATCACTACCGCCAGATTTTCATGCTTTTTCTGACTCAGATTGGGCTGGTTGCTATGACACTCGTGTGTCCACCAGTGGTTTTTGCTTCATGCTTGGTAGCTCATGTATATCTTGGTTGAGCAAGAAGCAGCCTACTGTGGCCACTTCTAGTTGTGAGGCTGAGTATAGGGCAGCTTTCAGAGCGACTGTTAAGTGTGTGTGGCTCAGACGCCTTATGGCTGATTTGGGTGTTGGCCAGTCTTCTGCCACCACCATCTTCACTGACAGTCAGAGCGCATTGGCAGTTGCGAGGAACCCTGTGTTCCATGCTCGCACTAAGCACATTGAGGTGCATTATCACTATGTCAGGGAGAGGTTCTCTGCTGGGGAGATCAGCTTGGCATATGTGCCCACGCAGGAGAACATTGCAGACCTTTTCACGAAGGCTCTGCCTAAGGAGAAGTTTGAAGCTTTCCGCAAAGCTTTGGGCTTACTTCCTTTTGTGGAGTGATTTCCACATAGCTCGGCACTTCCTTATACATGAGTGCCAGCTCCTTGTTCACCGCATCACTCCCAGGGGAGATTTGTTGATATATTTAGGTAGTGATGTGTGTGAACACTCTAGGACCGCCGGGGCACTTTTTTCCCTCTTTAGGAGGTTTTTTTCCCCCGGCTTGTATATACGCCTATTTCCCTAATGGGCTACTTATCTTTGTACATTCTCTAGTAATACATTCAGTCTTGTGTGTTGTGCTCCAAGCTTCTTCTTCTTCCTTGTGTTGTTCGCGTGCTTCCGCAGACGTCTAACTCCAACAAGCTATTGGTAGGTGGTTAAGCGCATCTTTTGCTACTTGAGGTGGTACCTAGCTACTTGGATTGATTTATCACAAGGGGGATCACTACCTCCAGATTTACATGATTTTTTTGACTCTAACGAGGTTGGTTGCTATGACACTCATGTGTCCACCAATGGTTTTTGCTTCATGCTTGGTAGCTCATGCATATCTTGATTGAGCAAGAAGCATCCTATTGTGGCCACTTATAGTTATGAGGCTGATTATAGGGCAGATTTCACAACAACTATTGAGTGTGTGTAGCTTGTTGGAGGAGATGATGGATAATCACAAGAGATGAGTTGGTGTAGCTAAATCCTGCTTCACACTAGCAATAATTGATGGCTGGAGAGTGTTGTGAGTCTCCTTAGCTAGTTAATAAGCATAAATGATCATATACGTTGCTTGGAAGATGATGCAAAAATGATAGTATCAAAACAGATAGGTAGGCATATGACTCAATGCACAAAACTTGCTATTTTGGTTGAGACACCTGCTCAGTGTTTTACTTAATTCTCAGAGTACAAGGGTAATTAGTAATCCTTTTGGGGATCTTCAATTATCTTAACAAGCTACCATTCATGAGTGGAATCATGAGTGGAATCATCTAGAGAATTATGTTTAGCAAGCAAAGCAACTACCCCGACTTTTATGGGCCTTGACAGTCACAAACCAGTGAGTAGAATTTGATTGATATCTAATGATTAAGGGAAGCTTTAGCAATGAAACTTTGTAGAACTAAAGTAGACAATATGTTGAAGACGTCATGTTTTGAATCATGCAAAACGATGCTCTACACAGTGAGAACCAGCTCAGACAAGATCATTGTTTTGATAGAGTGTGACAGAGATATGAGAGTAGGATGTAATGAACATGTATTAACTAAATCATGTAAAATTCCAAATTCATTGGCAATAAGGCATTGCTCAATGAATGTAGAATGAGTGAGCTATGGTATGAGCTCAGCTTCTCAATGAGGGTACATGGAAATGATCTCTGAACCTCGAGATACACGCAGGATCTTTTTCTCAAGTTCTTATAGCCTTTTGTTGGAGCCAAGCATTTGAATTCAAATTCAAATCCTCACCTAAAGTATAGGATTGATTCTCTCTTGACTCAAGGTTACAACAAGTTGTATATATGAAGCTTCTCAAGTGATATGCTAATACATCAAGCTTATGTGTATTCATCAAGTATGTAGGCTTGGGCTTAATTGCACCAACAACTACCCCTCAAGCCTAACATGCTTGATCTTCATTGCTCCTTGATCTCTTGCACCCCAATCATCAATTTGAACCTGTTCATCTTTGTTCCATCCAATGCTTTGGTGAGTAAATCTGCACATTGCAAATGAGTTGATACATATGCTATTTGAATGTCCTTGCTTAGAAATTTCTCTCTAACATAATGACAATGCACTTCAATGTGCTTAGTCCTAGCATGGTACACAAGATTAGCAGTCAAATGAAGTGAGCTGGTATTATCTCCAAATATAGTTGGAGTGTAGGAATATATCTCCAAATCTACATAGAACTGCTTAAGCCACATAGCTTCCTGAGTTGCATTAGCTGAGCCTCTATACTCTGCTTCTCTGGAAGATAAGGCCACAGCTGGTTGCTTCTTGGATGACCATGACATGAGTTTTGAACCTGCAAAAGATAGGTACCCTGAAGTGCTCCTCCTATCATCCTTGGAGCCAACCCAATCTGCATCAGAATATAACTTAATATCTATGTCAGAAGTGAAGGGATAAAATAATCCCTCATTCATTGTACCCTTTAGGTACTTAAGCACCCTCTTTGTAGCTTCCATATGTGGCTTCCTTGGTACATGCATGAATTGATTCAATGTACTCACAGCATATGCAATATCCACTCTTGTCAAAGTAGCATAATTAAGACTACCCACAAGTTGTTGATACCCTGTAATATCATCAAGTAGTCCACCTTCATGTGAACTTAATTTATGATTGATCTCCATAGGAATACCTGCAACTTTAGTGTTCTCCATCTTAAACTCTACCAACATATCATTATGTACTTCCTTTGTGTGATGAATATCCCTGAATCTGTATACACAAGTTCTAAGCCAAGTAAATAGTTTAACAACCCTAGATCATTGTGGAGGGAGAGTCAAACAAAAAGAGAAGAAGAAGAAGTTCAAAGAACAGAACAGCTCAATAAGAAAGAACCACCCTCTGCCCAAAGATCCATAGGGGCACACATTAGGCTACAACACCAAAGGACCAGGTCCTGAAGAGTGGAAACAAAGAATCACAACTAAGACTTTGCAAGGGGAGGTTGTACACAACGAATTCTTCATTGGATAAAGTAACAAATTGCTTGAGAATCCTAGTTGCTTCCTCCTCCACGAGGTGCATGCAGTGGAAAGAAATGAATAGGCTAAACAAAAGCATCAGTTCCTAGAGGATGTGAAGACAGATTTAAAGACAAAACCTTTGAAGCATCAACCAAAAGACAGAAACTGATGCAAGGTTGACCAAGTGATGCATGCGGCAAAAGAAGTAAACATGCTCCAAAAATACAACAGGGTCAGATATGTGAAAACAAAGCAATATCCGAAGACCAAAAGCTAAAAAGAGGTCGAGGCTGAGAAGTTGAATGGGTGACTAAATGTGTATGTGTATGTGCATGCACATGCATATGCATGTGCATGAGTGTGTGCATGTGCATGTAGATATGATTGTGCATGTGCATGTGTGTGTATATGTGTATGTGTGTGTATGTGCATGTGTATGTGTAAGTGTATGTGCATGTGCATATGCATGTGTTTATGTGCATGTGTATGTGTATGTGTAACAGTATGTGTGTATGTGTATAAGTATGTGTGTATATTTGTGTATGTGTCTATGCATGCATGAACATGCATGTGCATGTATATGGGTGTAAGTCTTTGCGCATGTGTATGTGTATGTATATGTGTATGTGCAAGTGTGTTAATTTATGAAAATAAACAATTTAAATGATATAGAAACAATGAAACTTGTACTTACATTAATTGGCCATATATTATGCTTGGTGAACTTCTTCAATAACATGCAATAAAGAAAGAGACAGAGAGAGATAGAGAGAGAAACTCAAAGAGATAGAGAGAGAGAAAGATAAAGAGAGAGAGAGATAAAGAGAGAGCTCAAGCTCATAAATACAATGGAGATATGAATGTTGGTTTGCTCTTCAATTAGATGCATGTAGAATGACAATCAAAGTGCAATATGCTTTTTTTTTGTTTTGATCAAAAGCAAGTATCACATAAGTGATGCTACACAATCATATAAGCAATCATAAATTCTCTTCTTCTAAGTGATGCTTTAGCATCGCATCTATGACTCCACATTTGTGTCGCATATGCGACGCAAAAGAAGCATCATATATACAACCCTTTTTTCCTCACAAGATGTGCTAGCATCGCATATGTGATGGCATCGCATAAGAGATGCTTCTTAAACATTTTTGAGAGCATCCTAATAAATATCACTAGGGGCATCATTTAATCAACGGTGTGTGATCAACACTCTATGCGATGAAACATGCAATCATGAATAGATGAAATTGTGTCTCCTAAACCATCACTATAGAGGGTGACTTCTTGTAGTGAGGTGACCTCTGACAAGATGACCTCTATCAAGTATGGTTCCACAAAAAAATAGAACAATTAATTATGATCTTTGTGTACAAACTCTTATATATTCATACCAGCACAATAGTTTCCAAAATGCAAGGCCGTATTCTTTAAAAATGTAATTTCAACAAATTTCACTATTTTCTCCCCACCCCAGCTAGAATTATCAAGCATAAAAGAAAATCAGCTTTATGAATTTACATAAGCATATGCAAAATAAAACTTTTGCAAGCATTGTAGTATATTTTTCTTGCAATTTTTTTCAAGTTATTGTCACATTATGGGATCTCACATGGGAACACACCCTTAGAGATCCATCATGCTTATGCCACATGGCATGTAGAGAGAAAATTCATTACCACTTGAGGTGGGAGAGAGCTTTAAAGAAGATATTATTTGAATACTCATGTGGATATATTGGACAAATGGGTGGGTGCTTGAGAAAAGTTGAATATCTATGTTAGAAGACATTCTTGTACGAGTAGCCATGGTGGAATCCATGCATAAGATTTTGAGTCCAATATGATTCCACCATGGCTACTTGTACCAAGACGTCTTCCAACATAGAGATCTAACTTTTCTGAACCACCCATTTGTTAGTTCAATATATCCACATGAGCATTTGAACAATACCATCTATACAAATCTCTCTCACCTCAAATGGTAGGGACCTCTCTACATGTCATGTGGCATAAGCACGATGGACCTCTAAGGGTGTGTTCCCACCCCAAATCCCATAATTTGACATTTTGCTTCCCTTGATTTTCATCCTCAAAACTGTAGATAAAATGTTCATACATGGTTACCGTAGAATGCTAAGGGGTAGGATATATACCTTCATCATTAGGATTGTGCACAAGCAATCCTACAGGTTTTAAGTTGCATAGAGGATATGAGATACACACACACATACATACATACATACATACATATATATATATATATATATATATATATGATCATCTCCAATGTACTAAAGGCTTATGTACGTTCAAGAGAGTCTTAGGATATGATTAGGGAGCTATGGGGTATCATGAATTATACCCAAAGAGTGACTAGTTTCACTATTGGATGTCACTTGAGAAAAGTGGTGAAGCACATTTTGCTAAACTACTAATGAAAACAACTAGAAGGGATCATAAAGATGGGTTGTATGACATAGCAATATTAGGTGCTAATGTGATTCGAGTGATGGTTAGCAAGACCATATTCATGGAAATAGTTCTATGATTTAGAGCATAGATGTCTCACTGAGGTATATATATATATATATATATATATATATATATATATATATATATATATATGTGTGTGTGTGTGTGTGTGTGTGTGTGTGTGTGTGTATCGTTCACCAGATTGGATCTCTATGTAATTTTCTTTTTCTATATTCGCACGCACCGAAAAGGCATGGCGAAAAGATGTAACCCTCTTTTGAGTAATGAAAAGGCAAGCACGGTATTCTTTGGGTAGGAGGAATCGCCAGACTGTCTGTCTGGGCGATAGCACTGGAGATGCTGTGTTGTAGATTTTGAAGAACTCTGAGTACTATGTTGATTATTAAGTTTCAGTAAATAATCGTTAATTACCAAACAATGTGATTAATCCTAACAGTTGTGTGTGATTTCATAACTACCTCATATGCCTGGTAGACGCATTGCGCAGTGATAAGTGTTGAATCGGAAGTAGTTAGCTGCTAACTGAATGTTCAATTCGGAAAATTAAAAAAAAGGGCCTCTGTACTATTAGACCCCTGTCCATCCCAAGAACCCAGAAATGATATTAAAAGGGCTTAAGTGAAAGAACTTTTAACATTGGCGCCGTCTGTGGGAAATGGAGTAGTTGGTTGCATAGAAGATTAAAGATTGTCGAAGAATTCTTTGATATATGCTGGTAACACGCTCCCATGAATCATACCCCAAATACCATAGAGATCAACATCCCTGGGCAGTTCCAAACTATTAGGAACACCCCCTGGTGGTAGAAGTACCGGACAGTTAAGTCCACTCGCAGAAGGCTCGGTACAGCCAGCCAGCAGCGATTCGGGTGGTATTTCGGCAGTACATGATGAGAATCCGGTGAATTCTGGTGTGAGTCCAGTACCTTTTGGAGAAAATACGGTGATTTTTGGTTGTACAGAGACACAGTGCGGAGACAGTTCTAGGCTATTTGGTCAGAATTCGGTCACTATTGGTGATAGGTTTATGTTATCTAGCGAGAACGTTTATGGTGATAGTGCAGTATGGTCCGGTGAGAATTCGGCGAGTTTCGGTGAAAGTTCAGTGTCACTTGGTGGCAATCTGAAGTTTTTTGGTGACACTACGGTGCTCCCTGGTGGACACTTACTGCGTTCACCACTTTTTGGTGCAAGTCTACCTCATTTCGACACCAAAGTTGAGGAAAGACTGCTAGACTTGGAGTTAAGCAAACGGTTCAATGACATTTTAGGACCGGAAAGTGAGCAAGTTGACCATACAGTTCAAGAAGATCAAGAGATATCTCCCCAAAGTTCAGGTAACATCAACACCACCAACAACAGCATCATGAGTGGTCCACAACAACAGCAACAAACACCACCATAGCCGCAACCGCAATTTCAGAAGCAACAGGTTATCCCACCGCGTCCGGCACCAGTAGGGGTCACGTATACAAAATTCGGTGGATTTCCGAGGGATGACCCCTACGCACATGTTCACACATTCGAAATCAATTATGCAGTGTTGAACCACCCACCAGATCCGGCGTATAAGGCCATAGTGTTTTAGGCCACACTGGTTAATGAAGCAGCGAGGTGGCTGACAGAATACGATATTAATCATTTTGGTGATTATGACGGCGTGAAGGACGCGTTCCTGCAGAGGTTTCACTTGAAAAAGAGCCCTGCAGAAATTTTTGACTATTTGCAAAATAATCAGTAGAAATCACACAAGAGTGTCCAGGAGTATGCGACACTGTTCAGAACTCACTTGCGACAGCTTCCACCGGCGCATGCCAACCTGCCAGACGATGTCATAACACAATGGTTCGTCAACGGATTGAATCCACAGCTAAAACAGATCATGATCCTTCGATGTGTGGGCGGAATGACATTGGACGCTGTCATTGCAATGGCCTTACAGTTGGAGCACAAAGTTGGAGGGTTTACGGAGGATCTGGAATGGTTGAAAGCAAGTAAGAACGTGACCGAGGATCCGTCCAAACAAGTGTATTGTACTAAGTGTAAGAATCTCGATCACACTAGTTCCACGTGCTCTCAACCAAATGTATTGTGCCATTTGTAACACGATAGGGCACTCAATAGAAACCTATGCATACAATGCAAAGGTGCAGAGTAGAGTGGCAGTAAACGTCATAATATAGGAGCAGGGGCAGCAAGCCAACCATTACGTACCGCCCCAGTTGCGGACCAACCAGCAGCACAGATACAGGAACTATCGGGGTCCACGAAGTAGCAATTTCAATCAAAATCGATGGCATGCGGGTACATCGGCTGAAGGTACCTCTCTCCCACCCCCTCGATGTCATTTTTGCAGCGAGGTTGGGCATATTCGTAGATTTTGTAAAGAAGCCACAGAGTATGACAAAAGAAAAAAGGAAAGACAAAACCCGATGACAAATATGGTTTATATTTCCCCGGTTGATTCACAAGCAGCTGCAATACAGACACGATCGAGAAAACAGTTGCAACCAGCAGCTGAAGTTTTGGAGCCCGGAATTTGTGAGCAACAGTGAATTTTTACAAAGGCTAGTCAATGGACAACTAAGGAGCCGATGGTGTTCCCTGACCCAGTTCCGGTAACTCAACCTCTTGTGCCAAATGCAAGGCCGAATGCACTGAATTCTGCCCCACCAACATCAGAATCACAACCAGAGTCGGTGATGACCACAGTACAAACAGACCAGGTATGGGATGTTATATCTCTAAGGCTTCAATCACACTGCCTCTGGGACAATTGCTCGCCCTAGTTCCTAGTGTAAGACAGCAATTCCAATAGCAGGTCAGCCCCGGACCTTCCTGTACTCCGACAACTGCGACCATACAACCGGAGATGGATCCTACGGTGGATCATACGGTACCACTGATCACCGTTTGGTATAAAAACCAGAGAATCACACAAGTCTTAATTGATGGAGGGTCTGGAGTGAATATTGCAACAGCTGCACTCTGTAAGAAACTGGGTTGGACCCAAATTGAACCAGTGTAGTTCTTTGTGCGAATGGCGGACCAATCCAGAGTCCATCCGATTGGACTAGTGCGAAATATTCCTATAACCCTGCAGGGAACTACATTTAAAATGACTTTTGTAGTCCTGGAATTACCCAAATCTAGCCTTGACTACAACTTACTCTTCGATCGACCATGGCTAAAGCAATCCAAGGTCATGCAGGATTGGTCAGCTCAAGAGTTAATTTTTAAGAATAATCACCAGAAATATGTCGTTGCATTGGATGCTATGCAACCTTGTGATCTACACGCACGCCCATATGTAGCAGAGCCAGTCCATATGTTGGATGGGCTATCTGATGATGAGGAGGAGGCTTTCCTCAAGACAAATAAGGACCTCATTGCATTAGGTACTGTAGACTTACAATCGATAGCAGATAATTGGAGTCCGACAGCTTGTACGGTCGTACCACTGACCGGAGAAGCAGAAGCAGATGCCGACATAACTATGGATGAATCGACATTACAACAATTGTTACAGCTAGCTGATGATTTGACAAAGCCTCGGCAGTTCTATGTACCCGAGGATCAGCTGGTAACATACAATTTAGGTGACACGATCAACCCGAGACCAATAAAAATTAAGGCAGGATTAGCAGAAAAATTCCAAGACGATTTGGTGCAACTCTTGGGCGAATTCTCAGACATTTTCGCTTGGGATTACAGAGACATGAAGGGTCTTGACCCACGAATTTATCAACACAAGGTGGTGCTGAAGCCAGATGCGCGACCCTTCAAGCAACCCAGCTATTGGATGAACCCGCATTATGCAGCCCATGTAAAAGCGGAATTAGATTGCTTGGTGAAGGTTGGATTCATTGTCCCTATCGAACATGTAGAGTGGACCTCGCCAATAGTGATAGTGCCTAAGAAAAATAAATAGTTACGCATTTGTGTCGACTATCAGAAGCTCAACGCAACCATCGTATCGGATCCGTTCCCTCTTCCTTTTCTAGATACGATGCTCGATGAGGTAGCAGGTCATGAAATGTATTCTTTCCTAGATGGCTACAGTGGACACAATCAAGTGAGGATGACGGAACAAGATATACCGAAGACAACATTCATCACCAATTGGGGCATATATGCATGCACCGTAATGTGGTTCAGTTTGCGGAACGCTCCGAGTACATTCCAGCGATGTATGCAGGAAGTGTTCTCACCTTATCTGACAAAGTTTATGCAAGTCTATTTGGATGATTTTTCGTTATTTGGCGATACCTTGGTGCACCTGTATCATTTACGGTGTTGTTTTGAAAAGTGTCGGGAGTATTGATTATGTTTGAATCCTACCAAATCGGTCTTTGCGATCTCCTGTGGGAAGCTGCTCGGTCATATCATCTCCAAACAAGGAATACAGGTAGACCCTGATAAGGTAGCAACAGTATTGGAGGCACCGATCCCAAAGACATCCAAAGAAGTTATGCGGTTTCTTGGCTAGATCAGGTGGCATGGCAGACACTTACGGTGGCTGGCTCATCTGGTGACGCCACTCAACCGACTTATGACCAGCACCCCGCGTAAGTACGAATGGACTAATGAGTGTCAAAGCGCATTTGATCGTTTGAAGGTCCTACTGACGCAGGCTCCGATCCTGCAATCTCCTGATTGGGAATGTCCATTCCATGTCTTTGTGGATGCGTCCGACATAGCGATTGGCAGTGTGCTGATGCAACAAACCGACAAATGGTTTCGACCAGTGTACTATGCGAGACGCCGATTCGCTCCTGCAGAGAGAAATCACTCCGTAACAGAACGAGAGTGTCTTGGTCTGGTATACTCTGTTAAGAAGTTCCGGCATTACTTGCTGGGACGAAGATTCACTTTCCATGTGGATCATGCCGCACTGGTGTATTTGGTTCGCCAACAACACTTAGGCGGTAGACTTGCAAGGTGGGTTTTACTATTACAGGAGTTTGATTATGAAGTTATTCACCGACCCGGTACACCACATGTCTTGGCGGACTTTTTATCTCGTCTAGATTCCGGTGAGACTCCGGTAGGTGTCGATGACACGACACCGGCTATTTATGTAACCGAGGCATCTCTTGAAGAATCTGCAGAACTTCTTGTTGCCCCTACATACTATGATACATTAATGACTTTTCTTATTGATGGTTGTCTCCCTCCTAATACTCCCACTACTCTGCGCCGAAAAATTGCAGTCTACAGTCGACGATTTCGGTTGATTGTGGGTCAACTGTATTACATAGATCAGATTGGTGTCCTGCTCAGATGTATCCCTCCACATGAATTGGCATCAGCTATTGCCATGGCTCACTCATCACCCCCTAGGGGACACTTCGCAGTTGATCTCACTCAGCGCAAAATCCTGCAAAGTGGGCTATGGTGGCCTACAATGTACAGAGATGTTGTTAAATTTGTGCAGCAGTGTGATGTCTGTCAACGGTCTGGACAGCCCTTGTAGCGACATTTCTTTCCTCTCCAACCTGTCCTGCCTCTTGAACCCTTTCAGAAGTGGGGTTTAGATTTCATTGGCCCAATTACACCCCCAGCGACCCTCACCAACAACCGATATATTTTAACTTGTATAAACTATGCCACTAGGTGGGCGGAAGCTTGGGCTCTATGTTCTACCCCAACTGTTTCGGTGGCCAAATGTTTGATGAAGGATGTCTTCCCTCGATATGGATTATCTCTCGAGATAGTGATGGACCAAGGTACACATTTTGCAAATACCTTAATGCAAGTGCTCACTCGGACTTTCCAGATTGTGCATAAATTCAGCTCACCTTACTATCCACGCGCCAATGGTTTTGCTGAGAGCACTAATAAGACAGTTGAATATTCTCCGAAAACTGATCTTGGAGTGTCCGAAACGATGGGACCAGCTCTTACCTGCCGTTTTGTGGGCTTACCGGACCACGTATAAAGTGGCTATCGGAACGACTCCATTTAAACTTGCTTATGGATTGGAAGCTATT
Organism: Ceratopteris richardii; assembly: GCA_020310875.1. NCBI lineage: Eukaryota > Viridiplantae > Streptophyta > Polypodiopsida > Polypodiales > Pteridaceae > Ceratopteris > Ceratopteris richardii. The sequence goes on from CM035411.1 coordinate 182,153,642, forward strand.
GTGCCAATGGAAGTGGTGGTGCCGATTCTGCGAGTAGCCTTATGCCAAAAATTGCTGCCGAAAGAATCTTTTCCATTCCCGTTAGATGTTCTCAGATCATTGGATGAACAACGCTTGGAAAGCTTCATGATTCTTCAAGAAGTTCAGCTACGTCAAGCCCGTACTCATGATCGTTTTTTTAAAAACCCCTGTATTTACGATTGGCCAACTCGTTTTATTCTATAATGCTAAAGCCAATAGATCTTCCGAAAAATTTAAGTTACGGTGGTTCGGCCCATATTAGATTGCTGAACAAGTGGGACTCGCAACTTTTCGGTTGGAAACTTTAACGGGTGTCCTTCTTCCAAAAGCAATTAATGGCTCCAAGCACCACCCCTATCACCCGCCGTCTACTAACTCATGAGGTGTACTCGGTATTTTCCTCTTTTTTGCTTGTCACTTGATTTTCTTTTCTACCCCCCGTGTTTCGGTTGACCAACTGCTCTCTGTGTGCACCATGGAAGCTCTGGCTAACATAGCAACCTTCCGTGCAGGTCTCACTCCAGATGTGAGTGAGTACTTGCATGCTCGGGGACTGTTGGCCTTCGCTGAATTGCCTTGGCATTCAGTGGAGTGTCATCCCTTCCATGCACATATCATCTCTACCATTGCCGCCATGCCTGCTACAGAGCAATGCTGGCCATTAACATGTTTAAACTCCCGTGTTGTAGTTACGCTAAACATGGTCGCTGAGGGATTCCATCTCCCTAAGGAAGGGTTAGAGAATGGACCACTCCTTCCTCTCGCCACCATGAAGGAACTGTTTCCCTGGCACTCATCTAATGAGTTTGCCATTCTCTGTCGACCCGAACCAGAGCGTACCGCTCTGCAATTCCTTGTCGTCGCGTTAAACCTACAAAAATGCACCTATGGTATTTCCCGACCTTTTTACTCAATGATCGATACTACCTCCCGCGAACCCGTCAATTTCACCTCCTTTTTCTTTAGGCGCATTCACCGTGAATGATAGCGGTTACTAAAAAGTTAGCCAAGCATGACATTCCTCATACTCGTTTTCCCCATCTCCTTGCCCTTCTCCTTTCGGTGATACAAGCCGAGCAACCCCCACCCAATACTATTATGTTACATGAAGAATCTACACGGATGGTCGAAGACGATGATGATGAAGACTTGCTTCATTTTTTTCACCGCAAACACAGACGCGTTAGCCCATCCAAAAGCCAAGTACAGGGCTCCAATGCGGGCCAAGAAGTTGAAGTCTTCCATGACACCGCCACCTCCTTACAGGTAGAGTCTGTCCCGTCTTCTTCTCTCAAGTAGCCGGGTCAAGATGCTATCATGGAAGATATTACTAAAGTCTCATCGCGAGAAGAATCTCATCAACCGGATGCTGAGGCTGGGAAGGAGATAGTGGAAGCTACTAGGGGTGCGGACTGTCAATCTCCTTCATCACCAACCGCTGACGTCCAAGCAGATGCAGTCACGGTCCAAGCAGATGTAGTCACGCATTTGACTGGAAATGCCGAGACCGTTATCGAAGCTACTGTGGAGGAAACCCAAATTGAGACCAAAATAGTTTTGGCATCAACCGCTCTTATCACTCTCCCTTCGCCAACTACCATTCCTGCTCTTGCTGAAGTTCTTCTTGGTGCACCTTCCACTGCCATTCGTGCGGCATCAACTCATCCGTTATCCTCTCCCAATTACTCTCCACAATCCTCCCCTCATCTGCTCTCTGCCTCGTCATCACAACCTCCTTCTTCTCTTCCCCCTCCAGCAGTAATGTTCACAGAATTGGCATCTATGGGCCAACTTCTTATACAATTCTCCAAGAAATTACCCCTCCAGATGAAGATAGCAACTCAGAACATTCAGTAGGAGTTGCAGAGTAAGGTTGACTTGCTCGAAGCTGATATTGCTCCGCTCCAGGAAGAAGCACTAGTGGTCAAAGCCAAAAATCATGCATTGCAGACTCAGCTCTAGCAACTTCAAGAACAATTAGCCGAAAGAGACAATCTGATTGCTCAACGGGATAGCACGCTTGCTGAATTGAAGGAAAAGAACATTCTTCTTGCTGCTCGCGATGAAGAAATCGCTCAATTGGAACAAAGGGTACGTGATAAGGAAGATGCTCGAGTTGCTCTTGACAATCTGCTGGAGGAGACACGCACAGATCTTGCTCTGGGAGAGAAGAAAGGATAGGAAAAGGCCGACCTTGCCATGCAAACTACTACAGAGTTAAAGCAGGTGTCCGAAGACCTTTTTCAGAAAAGTCGTGAATTAGAAGCGGAAATTGGCCGGACTATACAGTTAAAGAAAGAGATGGAAGTGCTTAAACGAGAGCAAGAAGCCTATTATAAGATGATGCAGTTTCAAACTGAGGAGCTGGAACGACGCGAAAAACAATTAGGCGTTCAAGCGGACAGGCTCTCAAGAATTGATGCAGAGATAGCTGAGATGAAGCTCAGAAGAGATGCTGCCATCGCTAATGAATTTTACCTTCAGGAAGCATTTTTGCAGACACAAACGGAATCGCTCATGACTCAAGTCATCGCTGCCAGTTCGGTCCGAATTGATGCCCAACTTACCAAGCCTACCATTTTGAAAGATCTGTTAGATTCTTTAAAACAGAAGATTACCCGAGCCTTTAAGTTAGCTCAAACTCTGTATATCCATGGCATCATTGAGGAGCCTTAATGTAATTTTCATTTTTTGGGTTCGAGTCCACCGTGCATGCCAGTGTTCGCCGGATTGGATCTCTATGTAATTTTATTTTTCTATATTCGCACGCACCGAAAAGGCGTGGCGAAAAGATGTAACCCTCTTTTGAGTAATGAAAAGGCAAGCACGGTATTCTCCGGGCAAGAGGAATTGCCAAACTGTCTGTCTGGGCGATAGCGCTGGAGATGCTGTGTTGCAAATTTTGAAGAACTCTGAGTACTATGTTGATTATTAAGTTTCAGTAAATAATCGTTAATTACCAAACAATGTGATTAATCCTAACAGTTTTGTGTGAATTCGTAACTAGCTCATACACCTGGTAGACGCATTCGCAGTGATAAGTGTTGAATCGGAAGTAGTTAGCTGCTAACTGAATGTTGAATTGGGAAAATTAAAAAAAAGGGCCTCTGTATTATCAGACCCCTGTCCATCCCAAGAACCCAGAAACGAGATTAAAAGGGCTTAACTGAAAGCACTTTTAACAGTATGTATGTATGTATGTATGTATGTATGTATGTATGTATGTATGTATGTATGTATGTATGTATGTATGCATGTATGTATGTATGTATGTAAGTATGTATGTATGTATGTATGTATGTATGATGTATGTATGTATGTATGTATGTATGTATGTATGTATGTATGTATGTATGTATGTATGTATGTATGTATGTATGTATGTATGTATGCATGTATGTATGTATGTATGTATGTATGTATGTATGTATATGTATGTGCATGTGTGTGGATGTATGTATATATATGGAATATACATTAGGTTTAGTGTAGGTATGACACCATGGATTGGAAGAAGGTTCCAATGGTATGGAATGGTGGAAACAACTTCCCTTTGAGAACTCTTCTTCTATGGAAAGGGAGAAAAGGGCTCATCATTCGGGGCGTGTCTCACTAGATCAGAGGAGAGCTCTTAGTGGTCATCTCCTTAATATTGGGAGTTATCCTTAATAGTTAATGGAATATTTAGTCTCATCTGAAGACTCTAGAAGAGAGATCACTAGTCAAAGTGATGTTCTTTGACTAGATGAGGAGTTCTAGCTATTGGCATTAGAGCGTCTAGGGATTCAGTGATGACTTCTAGAACTCTTTAGAGTTTTTAGGAGATAAGGATAAATCTGACTTTTTTGGGTTACCAAACTCTTAGTTGGTGTTTTATCATGGGGAGCATGATTGAACACTAGTTATGATGATTGGTACTTATGGATTATCTGAATCTCAAGATGGAATGCTTTTGCATTTATGTGGAAAACTAAAGGGGGAGAGAAAATAGAAGCTCTTCAAATAGAACTAAGTCCAAGTTTATGGATGACAAACCAAGGATTTTTTGGATAATGGGATGTCAAGGTTTCATTATAATATCATGATTTTATTATGTGATCTAGGTTGATCAGTTTTCCTAAATCACAAGGTATTTTAGTTAAAAACTATTATTTGTGAGCACACTTAAGAT